>VAFG01000274.1:934464-1062595 GCA_013461545.1 Syncephalastrum contaminatum | reverse complement strand
CGAAAAAAAAAAAAAAAAAAAAAAAAAAAAAAAAAGAAGAGTGAGACGGTATCACTGTGTTACTCTCATAGTCAACGTTCTATGTGTATTGGATCAGCATTAGGCACAAATAATAATAATAATAATAATAATAATAATCGGTTTTCGGGGCCTCCATACGATTTTCCTGCTTTAGACGCGTGCTGAGTTGTGACAGTTTTGCGTCCGGATTTGGATATCAAAGCTCGCGGGCCGCCCAACCATGAAATCCTTCCCTTTTGCTTGAATCCACATCGAAATGGTACGCATCCATCCAGAATGACAACATTACATCCATCCATCCGTCCATCGTTCGCTCACCTTTGCATCCATCCATCACCTTTCGAAAAAAACAAAATTATATAGGCCAAGCGCACAAAGAAAGTCGGCATCACCGGCAAGTACGGTACCCGTTATGGTGCTTCCCTGAGAAAGATGGTCAAGAAGATGGAAATCACTCAGCACGCCACTTACACTTGCACCTTCTGCGGCAAGGTACGCACTTTGGACATTCGCACCACTCGACAACATTGAGACTCATCTCAACACCTCTTCATTTAGGACGCTGTCAAGCGTACCGCTGTCGGTATCTGGAAGTGCAAGGGCTGCAAGAAGACCTTGGCCGGTGGTGCTTACACCGTCTCGTAAGTTGCTTTGTCGAATTAAGAACTCCCCGTTGCTCATTCTGTTTGAATTATTTAGCACGACTGCTGCCGCCACTGTCCGCTCTACCATCCGCCGTCTCCGCGAGATTGCCGAGATCTAAGTGTTTCTTGCCAAATACATTTCTTGTGCATACACTGTAAAATACACGTCGTCCCTATTGACTTTAATGTTTGTATGAGTGTATGAGTATGAGTATGGTACGAGCAAGAGTGTGTATGTGAACAAGTTCTGTGGTATCACACAGTTCAGGGGCAAAGAAGGTTATAGAGAGGGAATGTGGTGTTTATGTATGTGAAATGAATAACGTGGGAGATGGTTACTGGTGTTATTTTTTAGGGGGGGGGGAAGGGTATTGTTATGAGAAGGATGACAATGGTTTTGTACTTTGTAGTTGAATTAGATGTCATCCAACTGGGCATTGAACTCATCCAATTGAGCCTGCAGCTCAACGTTCTTTTGCTTGAGCTCTTCGTTCTTCTTTTCCTGCTCCAACAACAGGTTCTCCAGTTGCTGCACCTTGCGCTCAAAGTGCTCCGCCTTGACATCCGCCTCTCGGAAACTAATACAGTGTGTGTGAATTGATTTTGTTGCCATTCTACACTATTTATCACGTACTTTTGAGTCGTCTCGCGCAAGGAACGGTCGGAGGTCTCGAGTTCCTGCTCAAGGAGCGTGATCTTGCGTTGCGCCGCGTCATTTTCCTTCTTGAGATCGTCATCCTCATCCTCCAGGTTCTTGAGCTGTGTAATCTTCTCTTGCGCAGTCTCAAGATCCTCAGCAAGGTGCTTGTTCTGGTTCGTCAACGAGATAATCTCGTGTTCGCGTTGCAATTGCTCTTGTTCCAACGCCTTGACCTTGGCTTCCATTTCCTCGGCCCGTGCATTCGCAGCGTCTGCCTCGGCACGAATGCTAGCAATTTTCTGTTTATGAATCTAAGTAAATACTGTCATCGAGTGGGAGGAAGTAAGTCTGCCACCTACCTCGCGAAGCTTGTCCATAATCTAAGGTGTGAAAATAAAAAGAAGAAGAAAGAAGAAGAACAAAGGTGCTGCGGCCGAAACAAAAGGGACACGGTCTTTATCCAATCAGAATGCAGCTGCACGTGGTTTTGACAGTTCCACCCACGAGGTGAGAGAGGAAAAATGTACAAAGAAAAACGTGATCCTGGAGTCTGTTACATCTAGAAGCTGATTCATTCGTGCTTTTTCTCACAGACAGTCGCCAAGGAGACCGAATGCGTACGTGATCTACCGATAACGAAAAGCGAGCCATTTTGACTATGTATCATTGCTGCTCTTTGTTAGCATTGTTTTTAGCTCTTTTCTTCTCCCATATCCAAATTTGGGTAGACTCATCCGTCGACCAACAGGATCGCAGCCTCATGCCTCAATCGCGGAAGTATTTTCATTTATTAAATTTCTCATATGTGGATAGCATGATAGAAACGACGCCAGCTATGCAAGTAGTAAAATATGCTGGAGGAATAGGAAGAATCCTAGCCAACAAAAGGCACAGAAGGGAGGAAGAATTCTCATCCATAGAAGAAGGGAAAGAAAAAAAAAAAAAAAGTCAAATGGGTAAGCTTTGTCTTCAGTGGTGCAACTTTCATGGTCCGATCCTCCGCACGGTTGGATTGTGGTCTCTGCAGACCAGGCAACAATAACGATTCTGTCTGCATTTTGCTGATTTATTCCCTTCCTTCCTGCCACCCAATCTTAGGATTTGTGTATGTAATCCCCATTACAGTGATATAAGCGTGTGTATAATGATCAATGGACAGCATTGCTGACATTTATGAAAATACTATGCAGCAGCACTGGAGCGGCAGTACTTCCGAGGCAGACATACAAGTCAACGACACTCCATTACGAGCCCTTTGCATTCACGTCAAGCTACCTCCTTGCCTGACTTGTCTACGCACTCTCGGGCGCTCTAGTATTCGCTTGAACCGCCTCTCTTTTTCATATTCACAAAAAGGGAGAAAAAAAAAAGAAAAAGTTGGTATTTATGAGTAGCTCAGCACCAGGCACGCCGCAGTCAGGGCACAGTCCGACCCGCGAGCTCACTCCGTCGTCCTCAACGAAGCTTGCCATACCTGTCAAACCCTTTGCCCGGCCGGAAAAGACTACGGGCGAGGCACTAGGCTCACTCGTAGGTGCTTCTCTGACCGTTGTTGGCGACACTATCTATGTCTTTGGCGGCTTTGACCAGTACACAGACGAGGTCTTCAACACCCTCTACAAACTCCAGCCTGCCAACAATTTCAAGCACCCTAACAACGGCATATCTGACCTCACCACACAAGAATACAAGTGGACCCGTGTCCTCTACACCAAAGGCCACCCTCCTGTCAAACGCACAGATCACACTGCTACCTTGTGGGATAAGAACAAACTCGTCATCTATGGTGGCTCCGGCGAAGACGATAACAATATCCTGGAAGACGTCGTCGTCTTGGACTTGCAGACGCTGACCTGGTACCACCCTGAAACATGGGGCGTCTATCCTCAAGGAGGACGTGTACGTCATTCGGCCACGATCCACAATGACAGACTATACATCGCTGGCGGTCGCTCAGCGCCGGAGGAGGGTACGTTTGCGGACACGCTCCTGACCTTAGACCTGAATACGTGGGAGTGGCTACCCCCTGTGCCCTTTGTGCAACGCACACAGCATATCAGCTTCATGTACAACAAACGCCTCTATCTGTTTGGCGGGTTTGAAGAGGACATGCGGCGGTCGAACCACCTTGCTTTTATCGACACCGATCGGCACAGTATCACTCAGCTCGAGATTGACTCGCCCTCTGCTCCAGCCTTGACTGGCCAGCGGTTTGCGCAGATCTGTGGCGACCAGCTGGTCGTGGCCGTGACATCCGCGGATGAGGATGATATCCCCGGCAATATGACCGCCACTACCGGTATATGGACCCTCGACTTACCCTCCATGCAGTGGCAGTACCGCGATATTGGCGCCACCTATGACGGCTGTATATGGCAATGCTTTGCCATGGCGGAGCATGACACCAAGTTTTTCCTGTGCGGTGCCACCTCCCAAGAACCCGCCGACCATTACGCCATGGTCCTCCACGTCGACCTGAAAGAATACGGCATCGTTCCTGTCCCGCCCCCGCAGCTCGGCACCGACCTCGTCGGTCTGTTGATCCAGCAATCCCAGAGCGCTGACTTCACGATTGCGTCGCGCACTGATCCTGGCGCTGGCCAGCTGCGCGCCCATCGCCTCGTCCTTCTCGCACGCTGGCCCCATTTTGCCCATCTCCTCGCCTCCGGCATGGCCGAGTCGCTCTCGGACACGCTGACCCTCCCCGAACCATTTCCTGTACTCGAAGCCTTTGTGCGTTTTCTCTATACCGACATCCTCGACGACGCCGTCTCGCTTAGCCTGACTGCCGATCTGCTTGTCATGGCCAACATGTACCTCCTGCCACGCCTGCTTGCGCTCTGTGTCCGCCGCCTCCATTCCGAAATGGACATTCATACGGTGAGCAAGATTTATCATTGCGCAGGCCTCGCTGGCCAGCGAGGCCTACAGCAGACAGCGCTTCATTTCATTTTTGAACACTTTGGGGCCGTCGCCCGCACAGACGCGTTCCGGACTCTGCCCCGTGAATGCCTGAACGAACTCTGGGACGAACTACCCAATAATGCCACCCTTGTCTATTGCAATGGCAACAGCGACCATCAGCGTCCAATGTATGATGACGACTCGGAAGACGATGAGGATGAGGATGACGATATGCAACGGCCTGATAGTCCCATGGAAGCTTAAGATACCTACATACAGCTTGCTGTCTCCCTCTTCCGCTCTCTTCGTGCACCTCACAAAAAAAAAAAGCTTTTCTTCATCTGTACTTTCCCTATCCCTTTCTCTCTCGCTTCCCTCTCTTTGTAGACGCACACCATGTACATTCCAACAACAATCACTCTTTCTTTTTCTTTGTTTCATTACATCTTGTTAGCCTACCTCTTCTATTTTTATTCTATCTTTCACGAGCATTTCTGTGATTGGTAGTTAATAATGGTTGCGTTTTCTCTTTACCGAGAAAAGAACTACGTACGCATTTCCCTTCATTTAGTATGTATATGATACTGAATAATAGCAGTAGATACGCAACATGAGTCCTTTATATAGTATGCCAGCATTAATGTTTACCATCAGTGTGCGTCTGAAAAAGGAAAAACACTGACGCACAGACATTTTACATTTGTCATGCATAGACAGTCACCAGGCTTCTCTGGCATACGCATGAAAATATGTATGAAAGTGGTTTTCTATTCACAATATAGTCATGTTGATGATGTTGGAAGTCAAAACCGAGCACAACGTAAGATCAACCGTAGCCTTAGGGTGCGTAACAATCACAGTTATACTGTACAGACAGCCTAAATCGCGTACAGACTCTTTTACACAGCTCGTAGCCTTCCTACCCCGTACATAAACATTCGATGTATATATACCCATCAACATCAACCCGATAAAGAAGGCCATCATGAGGGCGATTTCGCTCATGCGCTCCATTCATGGATCCTCTTGGTCATACATACTCTATGAAGATGGGGTATAACCATAGTTGAGTTGGTGGTCATCACGATGTCCCTGGATATGGATTTCGCCATAGAACCATCAGGAGCATAATCAGTACATATAGAACATGCTATTTACATGGTTATCACATACGACGCAGACCTCCATATATGACCATGTTTGGCAATGCATGACCTTTTTAAGTGTGGCTTCCATAATGATCTTATTGAAGTATATAGTCACTATATATGCCATTGGCATATTTTGGAAAATGGCTTCATGCTCAACAGATGTCTAGGCGCCCCATGAAACCGCCAAGCGAGCGTACGTGCCGATATTATTACGGCATATGTCATTACTGTATGAAACAAAATACTTTAACTTGGCGGATAGCCTCCCTTTTGATTTCATGGTCATATTCATGGCCAATGTAACCATTATCCCAGTCATGGCCATGACCCTGACAAGTATTATGAATGTGGAGACCACAATAGAGCAACCTGCAGTTCTATCATATTATGCCCCCAATAAACATGGATGCGTTAGCTCATGCTACATACATGTATGCAGCACATGGTATGCGTGAGCCGAGCCATTGGTGCACTGGGGGGATGTTTGCTGCAGGAGCGTAATTTTAGAAAAAAAAATACATGGCCCATATGCGTCTTCTGAAAATAAATAAAATAAGAAAAATCCTTTTATGAAGCTTCTCCGCATTAACCGTACCCATTTCGCGCTTTTACGTCCGTCAATAGACGCCACTCTGACTTTCTACCTGAGCACATTATTATGTACTGTGCTATTGCGTGGCTTTCCATCTGCACCTAAAAACTCCTTGTCTCCGATTTCATCATTCCTACAGTGCTTTTCTGAAGTTAAAATAGTAATAAGGCTTCAATGATGAGGGCATGTTGTACCAACTATTAGTTACTGTGTGTGTAATGGGAAACTGATGACAGCGCTTATCAAGCTTGTGTGAAGTAAACATCTTCCCATGTCAGCAAGCTCTGTCACCACAACAGATTTTTTGATCTCTCGTATAAAACGATACACATTCGCAATACGCATGGATTAGGTTCATGACTCGGGACCTCACTTGGTCATGTTTTTATTGTTTTATCGTTTTGTTGTTTTTTCGGAATCTCTTATGGAAGGAAACGGAATTCTCTGTTGACCGTCATCTGAGATTTTTTTTTGGGTTTATACTGTCATTGAAGCTAAATAACAAGGTGCCACGGATGAATCTCTGATGTGCGCCCTAGCCAAGCGGAAAGTAAGCGCCACTCTTAATTTTTTTTTTAAAAAAAAAAAAGGGACCGAAAGGGAGGTGTATGTAACTCCATGAATGGTGTAATCAAAAATAAAAGGGTGGGCCATATGTGATGAAGAAAAAAGATGGATAAACAGAGCGTCATTTGTACCTTAAAATAGGTGCAACGATACATTATAGGATGGTGCAGCACAACAACAATTATCTTCATCGTCCTATGGTTTTTTTAGGCGCTCGCGTGGCACGGACATGCATTGCGGCGCGCGGAAAAGAAAGAGCGTCCCTGCATATTTCTTTTAAAAAGCGTTTTTCTTCCTTTTTCTTCTTCCTTCTTACATTAGTACTTCTTTTCTTTCTTTTTTTTCCCATGTCTGTTGACAACGTCACTGTCAGTTTGTCTCGTCTGGCTTTAGCCAAAGCGATCAAGACTCCCGATACCGACGATGCCGAGCCTTGGACTAATAGCGTGATTTTCCACCAGTCTCACATTCCCGCTCGAATGCGTGAACGTGTCCAAAACCCCCACTTGGCTTCACAGACACAACCACAGCATCGTCCACATTCCTACACAAATCAATATCATCATCAGCATCATCATCATCAACAGCAGCAGCAGCAGCCGATGCGGCGAAGCATGGTAGTGGAAAGAACAGCCCATGATTCGCGTCACAGCAAAAAGCCGGACCGGAACCTGAAAACATCCGCAGGTATGATACACAAAGGAAAAAAAATTCTTGGAAACCTTATGGTGAACAAGGTCGGTGCTAACACATTTGAGGTAGACCGTGCATCCAAGTCGCGTCTCCAGCACCCTGCACCGAGTGATGATGAGGATGATGATGAAGAAGAAGAAGAAGAAGAAGAGAGTGATGGAGAAAGCCAAGACGAAGACGAGCACGACGACGAAATAGGTATGCAAAGGGACCAATAGCCAGGGGCGGGGAAGGGAATGCAAAAGCGAAAAAGAAAAAGAGGAACTGACCAATCATCGCGTAGAAAAACGAACAGACGCACGGCGCATGTCCACATTGCGGCAACTTGAGCGCGGTCCACCGACCAACCACAGCTTACATCAGCGCTCCCGGTCAGCTGGCGACATGGACATGTTACACCAGCAACTTCCACAGCAAAAGCGTCCTACCCAGCTGGCTACCACTCATAGCTCGTCCTCCTCTTCATCGTCTGCTGCCAGCAGTGGCACGCGTACGCCCCCTCTCGCTTCTTCCATGATACCCGCACGAGCCATGACTCCTAATAGCAAGCCGCAGTACTCTCATCTCCATCCTCAGCCACGTACCAACGCCGCCGCCGCAAACGTGCACCAACGGCGTTCGACGGGCAATATGGATAAGATCATGTCTTCTGCACGACCCGTGGTCACGCCTGTGCAACCCAAAGCGAAACCTATTTCGCGACCCGTCAGTACTATTTACAGTTACCACCCGCAGCAGCAAGAATTATACAGAAGATCAATGGACATAGAGCTGCTTTATCAGCAGCAGCAGCAGCAGCAACAACAGCAACAGCAACAGCAGCAACAGATGCAGGCATACCCGCAGTCCATGTATTCCCAGGGCGCAAACGCAATGGTACGCCCTTCCAAACAGCATAGGCGCCCCTCGAGCGAACTTTTAAAGCAACCACAGAGGCAAGCCACGCCGCAACCATTGGCCTATTATTCGCCACAGCAACCGAGGCAGTCCTTGATGGGCATGATGGACGGTGTTCAGCAGCAGGATCACCGACACAAGAAGCCCCAAAAATCGCACCACCAGCGCAATGGGTCGCATACGCGTCTACCGGGCTCTTCGGGATACGTGTATGATCAAACAAGCACCAACGCGCGCCGGCGGGCGGAAATGCGCCGCATGGACCCTGTGCCCACCCAAACCCGTTCCACTCCGCAGCCTTCCTATAACATGATGCCTATGGCTCAGCAGGCCTACCTTCCTGCCACGTACGCATATCCCAATTACTACTAGTCTAATATAATCTTCATATCCACTCTCAAATACATTTGTAAAGTTCTGGGCAGATGCCCTAATCCGCCCTGTCTTCTCTCTTTCTTTTCCTTTTGTGGAAGGAGAATTTACCAATACTTTACAGTGATTTCTTTTTTTGTCCTCATACTAGCCTCAGCCTTCTTCGTCCTTTCAAAAAAGCCGCTTGCTCCAAACGAGTGTTGTTGGAGCTAGCCTACAGTACGTACAAACCGCTATATTATTGAGACGGATATAATTATCAGCACCATGTTATTGCTGACCATGTCTAGGCGGCGACAGTGAAAAGGGTATGTGGTTTACACTTGGTATATTTGATGTCGTGAGACTCAGCATCTGGGGACGATCGAATTAATACATATTCTAAAGATAAGCGTAGGAATTTTATCACATTATTAGCAGCTAGGATAGATTATCTCGTACATGACATAATTCTCCATCTCTAGACCGACTAGTGTATAAATGGCATCAAATAACCCTGGCTTCCAGAGTGCATGAGAAAAAAGCACGAGGTCCGGATAGTGTGGAAGGAGTATAACGAAACAAGATGCAATAAATAAGCTGCTTTCATCACCGCTTGTATTTTTGGTATCAATCATATTATAATATGTAGATACTTTTCGACTCCACGGCGATATAGCGATGACAGCATACTCTTACTTATCCATTCCTCGCCCTACGGTGTTGCAAATGTGAAACAGCCTTACATATAGATAAAAGATCCCCGGCTTCTTCGTACCTATGCTACTAGTTCTTCAATGCTTTTTTGGTTTTATATACCAAGTCGAACAGAAAGTCTGTGAGATGAAAGCGACAAGCGTAAGTTGTTCCTTCTGAAGTTCTTCACAACACGCGCGAAGAGTCTTTGCACGTAAGCGGATGCCCCAAAGCAAAACAGTGCATTTTTGTAACATCTTGATCTCACCTCACGCGTCCTGGCTTTCTCACTCTTCTATTCTCGCTTAATAGAGTCAAAGAAAACAAAGTATGGCTGGAGAGAAGATGGCGTCGGTTGTGATACCTTATATGAGCACGTAATAAGCCCATCCGCCGCTTCCTATCCCACAAGAGCCCAATTGAGGTCTTTTTATGTATTGCTTGCTGTTTCCGGCACCGTACTATATTTATCGTTCTCGAAATCAAAAGATTAGAGTTGTAAATAAACAAAAAACGAACTCCTGACATCCTGTCGTTCTCATTCCCGCCCTCTCGTCGTCGTCGTCTTCGTCGTTGCTTTTGTTCGTGTTTCAAGCATCCTGTCCATACCGTTATATCCCAGACTGCAGGGAAAAATGCCGTCCAATGGCTGAAGCAGACGCTGCATATTGCTACGTAGCCTTAAAATAATGAAGTCATATACAGCGTTTCGAAGGGTTGCTTCGTTAAATTGATCACCCTTCTATACAAAAGGGATGCTCGAAAATGACGTTGATTCACGGCTACCTTTTTCTCGTACTGTACATTGAAGTTATGTTGTACTTGGTAGCGTGTATCCGTACTTATGGGTCCTTTTCGATGATCATATCCATGACCCCTTCTTTTCTTTCATCATTTTTTCTCCTCGTTAATCAGATGCTGGTTCTTCGCTCTGAAACGCTGATGCGATTATTGTTTTCTTTAAAGCCAAGCTGTTAGTACTTTATGTACGCTGTGCTAGCACTGGAGTCCAGTCTGCGACTCAAGTGGAGGGTATCTTCATAGCGGTAGGATGGTCTAGCAGCTTCTTCTCTGCCTACCCGCTCATGTGATACTATGGAAGATTCAGATTCCGTAAAAGGCAAGAGCTGGTTTGCGTTTGTTCTGCTTTCTCTTATTTTTGGGCCATGGCTGATCACCCTGCCAAACGCAAAGACCAGCTTTCGACCACAGATTCTGCAACAGAAGCACAGAACAGTCTAGGCACTAAAGTAATGAGTTTGTTTGGATTCTTTATTCATTGCTGACAGCAAATTAAATACATTATAAAGAGGCGGCGACAAGACGACGAAGACGAAGAAGACGCCAATACAAACGGAAACACCGAGATCCCGTGCGATCTGCTCCTTGTACTTCATATTGAAGCAACATGCGATGAGAATCCAACCAATCCAGACGCGATCCAAGTTGCCAAGGTAAGAATACCCTAACGCGAATAAACAAGAAGAGCGCGTAACAGCCCTTTGGATTGTAAACAGAAGCGTTTTGTGTTATATTTCTTTAACTCACAGGATTCTCTAGGACCATGCAGAACTGATCGGTAACGTTAGAAACAAAAGAGAATAGGAGAACAAAGAAATAGCACTGAACAACCATCGTAGAGTTGGCTTTTGTAGTCTTGGACAAGCAGTTACAAGTCGTGGATCAGCGACAAATTCTTGTACGGCCAGAGAAGACACCATTGACGCCTGTCTGTGAAAACATTACCGGTATTACATGGGAGCAGCTACAGACCGCATGCGTCTTCAAGGAAGCTGTACGCGAATTCGACGCTTACATACGCCATGAAATCCTCAGCAGAGACCTCAGCTTTTGTTTTGTTACTTATGGAAGCTGGGGTTTACGCATGCAGTTACGACGCGAAGCCAAGGATAAAGGCATCGACCTACCCGATTACATTCGGCTCTGCAAAATGTTTGATATTAAACAAGAGCTCCAGGCATGGCACCGAGCCCATCCTGAAGTGGCACTGCGCTCCATGGCCCTCTCATCTTTGTGCGAAGATTTCAGCGCCGTGCCTCCCCCAGTCCAGCCTGCCACGTCCGTAGCTCTCGCCATGTGTGCGAGGATCACGGCAGTGACCCGATATCTGCGCGCGACAGCCCCAGCTGCAGTCCTGACGACCCCGATCGACTGCGCGGCTGATCACAACGCATTTGTTAAGGAGGAGAGCAAGGTCATCCATCTGAGCGGGCTACCCTACGAGATCACACAAGGTGAGCTTGAGGTCTGGTTTTCTTCCAACGGCCTATGGCCTCAGTCAGCCTACATGATCCTGGCGTCCAATGACCGCATGAGCGTATCCGCCCTCGCGCTGTTTGAGCACCATTCAGACGCACTGCGTGCGCTGTCGGTCCTCAACGGCCGTTGTTTTGGCCGCGAGCGCGTCGTGGCCGTAAATCCGAGCAGCGAGCATGTCGTCGAGCAAGCGCATGCAGCCGGTCTGCTTGCTATCTTTCCTGTCAAATCCACAAGCCAGGTACGCCCTGGAGACTGGCACTGCCTGCGGTGTGCCTTTCACAATTTTGCATCTAGACGTACCTGTCTCAAGTGCCAAGCGCCCAAGCCCTTTGAGTGGACTTGCTCCCAATGCTTTGGTCAGAACCACTATATGGCTCCGTGCATGCACTGCGGCGCAGAGTATGCCTCGTCGCTCCTCCCTACTGCCCCGGCCGCAATGGCCAATGCCACCGCTTCACCTTCCTCTAATGTGCGCTTCCGTCCGGGTGACTGGTTCTGCTCCCAATGCCACCTTCAGAATTTTGCCTCTCGGACGGTGTGTTATCGCTGTCAGGCACCCAACACAAATCCACCCTCTACCATCACCATGGCAGATACGCCGCCCTCCTACTCCCAACAAAGATTTCGCGCGGGCGACTGGATATGGTATGTTGTTTGTCTCCTCTCATTCGTCTGCAGACACTTATCCCTCACGTAGTCCCGTATGCGAAGTACACAATTTCCGCTCTCGATTCCATTGTCTCAAATGCTCCGCACCCAAGCCTGAACCCGTCAAAGAATAGCACTTTTCCTCCTTTTCATTGTCTTTACCGCCTAGTTACCCATCGTCATCTAATCATTTCGTGTAGTACCATACGTATACCATGCTCAATAAGACGCAGCATGCTATGTATTTCCCAAAATATAAAAAACCTGTAATAAAGTACAAAGAAATCACATCTCTCCTCCCTTTTTCCCTAGAGCTCGTCAGCGTCCTCTTCGGCTTCGTCTAAAAGCTGATCTGAGCCGTCATAGTCATCCAAGAGCACATCTGCCGCATTTTCATCCTGGCCTAGTGCGCTGTAGCCACGGTTCCGGTTATCACCGCCAAGCCATGATGGCAAAGAAATATGCGGCATCGAGCCTGTAATATCGGACCAAGATTGAGGCATCGGTATCCGTGATAGGACACCCACGATGGCAACGGGAATTACAAGGAGAGCACCGGCGACTTTGGCAAATAGAGGGTGAGATGCGATCCGCGTTGTCTGTGCCGTGGCTGCGTCGGGAAGGTGGATACGACCCAGTCGGCCGTGCTTGCGATAGTGCAAGCAAGCAACGAGAGCGGCCGCTGCTGCCAAGGGCGTCACGACGTAAACGACCCATCTACCGCTGGAATAAGATTTGCCAGGGCACCATCGCTTGTCACCCTTGTCCAGTTCCAGCCCGCCTTCACATGTGGTGGCAGCTGTCTTGCGGTATCTATAAAAGACGCAGAAATTTAGCGAAGCTCTTCATGAATATGCATGACGTACCCGGTGGGAAGGTAGTAGAATTCCATATCACCTTCGCACTCTGGAATCACTGGCGACATGCCTGGAATAAGTACACACTGGCCGTTCTCGTCACGGACGTAATTGAAGTCGCTAAATATTTCATGAGCCATTGTTCTTCCATATCCGCTTTTCGATCTTACCATTCAAAGTCTTCTTGTTTACAAGCGCAGTTGCGCACCTCCTCATGGGGCTGGATGAGCTTTGCGCCGATGTAACAATCTCTATCAGGGATTCGGCGGTAGTATTTCGTCTAAAGGGCTAGATGTTAAACGCCAATTAGGATTTCAAACTTGTGCTGCCTTACCTCACGGCCAAATAAGCACTGTTCACCTCGACCATCGGAGGGAGACCACAGCTCAAAGTCATCCGTATCCGGATTGCTCAGATCCATGTTGCACTTGGTTGGATGAATGGCAGAGAAATCGACATGATAAGCGACGGATGCGCCGGTACCACGCTCAGTGCCAAAGATGACATATTTTTGGCTCGTGCCATCCGGTTGCGTGATGATATCCTTCACCTTAATCTTTGCGTTCTTTTGGGCAAACTCATAGGTGTTCCACGTCTTGCCTTCATTGGTGGTGTACCTGAATACGCTGTAAATACTTTTTGTTTCTTCTACAGTAATACACAGCCAACTTACTTGAGGGCGTTTGTCGCTTCTTGATCAGAAATCAGGATGAGGAGCGCGCCTTGATCCGCGAACTCCCAGATATGCGTGCCCTTTTGCACCTCGGTCCAGGTTTTACCGGCATCACGCGTCAGGAACATGTCGCCATCGGCGTACGGCGAGAGGCTGTTGCCGACGTTGCCCACGCCCACCATAAGACCGACCGCGCTTGAGAGACTAAACAGGTCGCGTGTGTTGGATCGCTCGGAGTAGCAGTGGAGATGCAGATGGCATTTGCCGTCCTACACGAGAAAAATTATAAGTTCCTCGGTCCTTTTGTCATTGTTGCCCGAGCTTACCGCACAATCATACGCCTTGCCGTCGCTGTTGTGTGAAGGGGCCTCCAAAGGCGACCAGTGACCACCGGCATCCATAGTTATCATCGTGTTCAATTTTTTGGGATTTCCTGCGTTGGACTGGCCGGGGTTGTCGACTTTATTGGCGATCGCAATGCCATCAATTCCTTGCATCTTCTCGAAGTCCACGATACCGGCTCCATTGCGGTTGGCATTCTCAAGCGACTGGACAAAGTAGGTACCGGCCGAGTTGGATGTAAAGATATTACCATATTCACTGCCGAGGTGGGTGTTGGTTGACACATGTATCCACAGCGAGTTGACAGACTCCATGACAGTAAATGCCTATAGTGTCGTTTAAGTACATATGTCAGATAGGCGCACCATTATCATACCTCAGGGCTCAAGTCAAAGGACGCAGGGAAGTGTGCTTGCGTAAAGGTCTTGCCATCCGTGCTTATCATAAGTCGCAGGTTGGCACCGCCGTTGTTTGCCTGAAGAAACGCTATTTTAGCATATAAGCATACCTATAACACTTTTACTTACGGCTGCCACAATCATGTAGGGGCCAAAAACGGCAACGCCAGCAATATCGTCGAACAGGTGTTCTCTGTCTGTGAAATAGTTGACAGACGAGATGAACTGGACAGGGTTTCCAAAGAAGGAGCGTTGGTTGCCCTTGCGGTCGTGGTATTGCTCGCAGAACACTGCGTGGAGCTCAGCCTTCTCGATCGAGCCATCTCGGCCCCAAAGACAGCTGCGGATGTAGGTACCAATTGAATGCCACGTGCGACCGTTGTCATGAGAGTAAAAGGCCTCCGAGTGACAGTCACCGCCAAGGAACGTGTCGCAGTCGCTTTCACCGAGATAGAGGAGGTAATCGGCCTCTTTGTTGTGGAAGCTCAGCGCATTGCCCTGGATATTCATGACGGGTGGGAGAGGACTCGCCATTTGTTCAAAGTTGCTTCCCTTGTCCACAGTAGTGAAATGGACCAGACCATCCGTAATGAAATATGTCTAGAGACACATATTAGCTGGGCAAGATACTTTCTCGGGATCTACTTACGCGCTCCTCAAAGTGAGGGTTCTGGTACACAGCAATCACGTTGACATCAGGGAAGAGATCTCTCCAAGTGCGACCGTCGTTCTCGCTTCCCCACACTTTGCCGTCAGCTGTACGCACGATCACACGCTGAAACAGGCTTAGTCAATAGGTAAGAAAACACCATGTCACTTACATCGGTATCGGTAAAGTAGATGTAGTCGACAACCTCGTCGGTGAAAGTCATCTAGGAGAATACTATAAGCAAGTTTGTTATTTGTACGGTCTCCTTCTTACCTTGGCACTCTCAACCTCTCCACCGCTGCCACAGTCCCATTCTTTTTCTTCTTCCAAATTGAGTCCACCGCTGCACGAGCTCTTAGTAATCTTTTTGTAGCCGGATCGACCCTTGAACTTGGTGTCGGGCTTGCAGTCCGTCGGACGGTCTGGATGGCGGCCGTAATATGTACATTCGCCCTTGTCGTTGCGCCAGAAGCCAAAGTCACTGTATTCGTGTGAGAATGTATCATGAGTAGTATCTCGTAACTTACCATTCAAAGTCAGTATCACGGCACTCGCATGTATTCTCATCCACTTCAGGGTCCAGGGAAGGACCACTACCAATGATGCAGACGCGGTCCTTCTTGCGACGCCAATAGATTGACTTCTTACCCAGGAGACAGGCATCATCACCGTCGTCGTCCTTGGGAATCCAGCGCTCAAAATCGCTCTTCTCCTCGTCATTCTTGTTCAAATCGCACGGACGCAGTTTGACTTCGCTAAAGTCGACGGTAATGATCACCTGGGATCGGCGTTCGTCACGCGAGTGGCCAATGATAATGAACTTGAGGGTGGAGGACTTGGGGTCGGTTGTCAGAGTGTTGACGCGGATCTTGGGTTCGGAGAACCGGTAAAAATGCCACGTCTCGCCTTGGTCCCAGGAGTATAAGAGCTCGTTCGTCGGGCCCTCATCGCTGATGAGGACAAGCAGAGAACCATTGTCACCAAACTCGTACAGGTGCTCGCCATCGCGGATACGGACCCAGTTGTGACCGGCGTCTCGGGTGAGGAAGGTATCACTCAGCTCATACGCTAGCAAATCAGGCCCAACGTTACCAACGCCCATGGCAAGGCCAGGCGCGCCGCTGGCGGTAAAGATAGCGCCCGGTCCATGAATGTCGGTACGGCTGTGCAGGTTCAGAGTGCAGTCTTTACCGGCACAGTCGAACTCCTTGGGGTGCGCAAGAGGCTGCCAGTGAGCGCCGTCGTCCCAGCTGATCATGGTGCGGACACGTTTCACCACATCGCGGTCGCCCACAAGTTCGTCGGCGTTGAGCACCTGGTTGGCCAAGATAATGCCGTCGACATTCATCTTTTCAAAATCGACAAAACCCATCGCATTGCCGTTCGTTTCGTCCAGGGACAAGTGATAGAAAGTGCCATTTTCGTTGGACTTGTACAGAGCCCCGTGTGCTTTGCCGTAGCTGACAGATTTGAAAATGTTAAGCAGAATCGAGTGGGTAGTTGACTGAACAACGGTGAACGTCTAGATAGAATGGTGAGTCATGCGCTGCGAGCTATCCATAGAATCGACTTACATTGCGGTCAATGTATTGGCTGGGCGGGAACTGAGCCTCGGCAAAGTCCTTGCCGTTGACACTGACATGCAATGTTAATGAGCCCTCGCGACTAATGGCAGCGGCCATAAAGTCTTCAATGACAAAGAATTCTACGACGTTATCAAAGAGCACCTCCTTTGTGGCACCCCAGTCGGTCGTGCGGAGCAGCTTGTTCTCCTCGGCGAGCTGCTGGTTGTCGTACCCAGAGCAGTAGATGGTTTCCTTCTGGATGTCGTACTTGGAATCGCGGCCAAAAATACACTTGTCGACCCACATCTCCATAGAGTCCCAGTTGGCACCGTGGTCTCGACTGACGTAGACTTCAGAGTGACGCGGCGTGGTCTGCACGTCGCCGACAAAGAGGAGCCAGTCCTTTTCCAATGGGTGGAAATCCAATACCTGTACTGCCTTGCGGCTCGGAGCCAAAGGCACCTGGATACGGCGCCAGGTCTTGCCACGATCTTCGGTAACAAAGATCTCGTTCTCCATCAGTGCGTAGGCGCGCGTGTTTTCAAATTCGTGCAGAACAACAGTATGAACGGCGCCATCAGCTTCAAGAACACGCGTCCAGTGCGTACCGTGTTCCTCCGACTGCCATACCTCTCCGTTGCGCAAGCGCACCAGGACTGCAGGCGATTCTCTAAAGTACAGAAACTGGTCTACTTCGGCAGCGAAGACAGTCTCAAAATGCTTAATACCGTCCTCGGAGGGTTTCGCGGCGTCTTCGGCAGGTGCATGGGAGGGCACATCGGGCGAGAGGACATTCTCACTGCATGGTCGGTCGACAGGATCGCTCAACATCTTGTCAGTACCGACTTTGCATGTGTTGCCAGGGATCAGGCGGTAGCCACTGGATGCTGGGTATACGTCGTTCTTGGTCTTGCAAAAGCCGTCGGGGATGACATCCGGCCCAATGCGTTTGCACTTGCCATCGTCGCCACGGACAAAGTTGTAGTCGCATTCATAGTCGTTCTCGGTACAGGGACAATCATTCATTTGCGAAACGGGGTCCTCGAAATCGCGGCCGACGTAACAGTCGCGGTCGGCCTTGCGACGATAGAACATCTGCTCGTGGCCAAGCAAGCAGTCCGGGCCGTCGGTCAAGTCGCGTGCGTACCACTTTTCAAAATCGCTCTTCTCGTCGTCGTCCTGGATAAGCTCGCACTGGCGCGCGTGCACCTGGGTAAAGTCGAGGTGAATAGCCTGGACATGGGTATCCAATGAACGTCCAGTGCCAATCAGTAAGAAGTTACGCGAAGTGGATTCGGGATCCGTAGTCAGAATACGTGCGCGGATGTTCATGCCAAGGTCCAGTTTTTCCCTATATTTTTGTCAGCATCCATGTATGCAAAGAACATATATTTTCCGACTTACCAGCTGTTACCACGGTTCTTGCTCCACCAGACGTGATCTGTCTCTTTCTCATCATCCACGAGCAAGAGAAGGGAGCCCATATCACCAAATTCGTACTTGTGTGCTCCTTCGTGAACCATCTTCCAGGACAAACCTCCATCAGTAGAGAGGAAAGTGTCGCATTCGTTGTACTCCCACAGATTCCTGCCATAGTGGCCGACGCCCATGATGACGCCGACAGCTGCATTTGACGTAAAAACCTGGCCGCTGTTGTGGGGCGTCGTGACCGAATGGAGATGCAATGCGCATTCTGTACTCTGGCCGTCGGTGCAAGGCATGTCGTTCCCATCCATGCCTTTTACCTTTTTGATCGGGGACCAGCGGGAGCCGTCATCGAAACTCATCCGGGTCTGAATTTCCTTTTGCGCACCCGTGGCAGCTTGGCCGTGGTTGGCGACGATGTTGGCAAGCATAATGCCTTCGACGCCTTGCATGCGCTCGAAATCAATGATACCCATCGCGTTTCGGTTGGTGTAATCGAGTGTCTTTACAAAGAAGGTGCCGTTGGAGTTGGATTTGTACAGAGAACCGTAACTGGCGCCTGGGTTCGAGAGCACGTCTACCAAGAGGGACTGACCGGTAGACTCGACGACTGTATATGCCTTCTCCTGGATGTCGGTATCGGTAGGAAACACGGCCTCGTGCCATTTCTCACCGTCTTCAGAAACGTACAGGTCCATGTTGCTAGTTGCGGAGGATGGCTTGGCGGCAGCTACTAGGAAGCGATTGACGGCACTCACAGCAATGACGCCTTTGACATCTTTACCGGTATTAAAATTGACGGGCTGCTCTGTATGGAAGAAGTCCTCGGACTGAACCAGGCGAAGCTCGTCCGGATCCAGGAGACTCGTAAAGCCAGATTTCTTTGGCGATTCAACGCACATGATCTCCTTGGCGGGTGCATTATCGAATTCGGGGCTTGACAAGCTCCAGATGCATGATGTCGCATGTTTCCGCAGCAAGGTAATTTCCTCAAAATTACTGAGAGTGTAATACGCCTAACCCGTGTTTTGTGTGAGTCACAGAATGCACTCATGTACTCTGGGCTTTCCCTTCCTTACCTCCTCAGCGCAATCAACGCCAGTCCAGCCGCCCAAGTCACAGCGAAAGCCAAGAAAAATGACATAGTTGGGTCGATCGGCATGAAATGAAAGCTGCGGGTAGGCTGCAGGTTCGATAGGCGTCTCGAACTTCTGCCATGACTTGCCCTTATCGGTTGTACGCCAGTGAACCTTGCCTTTGCTCAGAACATAGGCCTGTTCATCCTATCAGTTTTCTTGGCATCCTCCCAGTCTCGAGCACGAACCTTGTCATTGTCAAACGGGTGTTCGTACAGATAAGCCGCCTGATCGGCTTCAATGTCGCTGACTTTGGACCAAGCCTTGCCATGGTCCTCGGACCGCCAAAGTGTGTGTTCGTTGGCGTCGAGCCAAAGGATAACCTGCGACGGACCACGCTTCAACAAAAGGAAAAAATGGACAACATACCAGTCAGCACTTACGTTAGAATCTTTGAAATAAAAGGACTTGTCTGGAAGGTTGTTAAATCCAGTCTTTTCGATAGCGACCTGCTGAGCGGACGCCGGGTCCGCGTACAGCAAAGCGGCCAGCGCGGTCAAGAAGATGCCAAGCCAGCCGATCGCGAGGCCGCCGCGTCCACTCGGGGCGCGGGACCAAGAAATGTGTGCCATGATGTATTAATCAGGTGTGTGGCGTATCGCTTTTTCTCTTTAGAAAGTATCTGTTGAATGGCGCGTGAATGTGTATACAGTATGTACGTAAGTTTGTGTAGTAGGTCAAGAGCACATAGGACAAACGGAAAACGAAAGCGGTGAGTGAAACAGCAGGTTGCGTAAAGATAAAAGGAATACAGGAAAAAAGTTCCGTGAGTTTTGGTCCGACTCTCTTGGCTGCAATGGTTAATGGGATTACCTATTTACAAAGGGTTGGGTAAAAAGTAGCTGTCTTTTGGAAAGAAGAGCGGGAAGCTGGTGTTGTCCACCACTGTTTGCTCTGCAGGCACAATCCCCACTAAGCCGACGTCATGTGTATAACCCCGCTTTGCTGCATCATTTTGCCAAATCATATTCACACACACTCTCCTTTCCACACTATATACTCGCTGCTGTAAAAGTAGTTGCAGATATATTTATATGTCGATCCTCTCAGCATACACTTACTATAGAAACTCGCTTACCTATATAATTACTCAGCACATTTTACACATTCAAGTCAGCTCGCTAATTTTTATATCATAGAGTAGCATTGCTTGAAACCTCTACGAACTATTTGTGTAATGCACTTAGGCTAGTGCAGCATTTCATGGAGAATATAAAAAAGGTATCGATGGCCAAACTTGTTATGTATATCTCCTTGTATGCATATTGTATTTTTACGTACAGCGACACGTCCAAACAATGGTTCATCTCTAGATACACGTACCTATGTACAGTAATTATTTCGTGCATGCTGTGCAACAGTCGAGATATGCTCGGCTATTTTATATAAATATCATATGTCCGAGCAGAGCTGATATAGCGAGGGTGGGTCGAACATCAAATGTAGAACTCAAACCATAAGTACGAACGAGTTAAATGCAATGTATATTCTTTACTAGAGTGACATGTCCTGGATATATACTTTAGCTAATAGTAGTATCTTTCTAATTGAGAAAGAAATATAAAAGGGGATAGAAGGAAATATCTGACTGCTAAAGTACATGAATTTCATTAGATGGTATAAACAAACGGGCCGTTCGTGTGGTGATATTTTTTTTGCCATGACTTAAAAAAATCATCATTTCATGATGTTTGTATTGCTTGATAAAAGAAGCATATCCAGTAAATAAGTGATCCTCCTGGGACTATTGATGAGATGCATGCAAGCCTTGTGGTATGAAGAACGTAACCCATGTATCTAACCGCTTACTGATACGATCTTACTTCGTATAAGAATAACGTCAATATTTTAAGTAATGTTCTTTTTGGAGATTTGATTGAGTCTTAATGTGTGTGAATATGAAAATTCATTGAGGAGGATCGCACGCAAGGACTACTACCGGAAGGCGCTCAAGAAATTGTTGAAAACTAAGCTGACAAGATAATGCTTGGGATAGTATACTAGGTATACTATTTTCAACTGCATAGATCATCGCTTTAGGTACGAGGTCTATGCTCTGAGAACACTATTGTGACCGTGGCAGCGAGAACACCGGTATACTAAAGCCGCGTAAAAAAAAGGATGTGTACAGCTCATGAAGTGTACTAGGCCGTAATTGTAGTTACATGTGTATTGAAGGAATCTGAGGAGAACAACATACTCCCTCCACGTGCCACATATGAGGCGGCTGCTTCTCACATAATGCTCAGAGATCATTGAGGATACCATAGCAGCTTGGTAGTCAATGTCTGCCATGTCTTTTTTATGCTTGCATGCTTGCGTCAAAAACCGGTTCTCATTGGCTAATGGGGGAGCCCGAGTGGCACGAACAAAGGGATCCGCCAGGTCCGCATGCATGAATGATTGAAATGATCACCAAGGAACGAAGAAGACATGTTACCCAGGGACCAGGCGCCAATACTGCAGCACCAGAACCTCTAGATTACTTTCCACCGTCCTCAATGGAGCTGCAATCTGCAAGTGGTTGACGCGTCTGCTGCCCTGATTTCTCCATTGCAGCCATGGATCTCCCATTCACCCCCCTTGCAGCTCTCTAAAGACGCGTTCATGTCTTTTTCTTGTAATGAGCCTACGATTTAGCGGCTTATATAACCTTTCAACCCTCTAGCTTTGCATAGACACCATCTCCATAACCCTAACTTCCGCAGTCGAGTATCAACTACATGACGCAATGACAGCTTTCCGATTGCTAGTGTTGCGGATCGCACGCTTCAGAGAATCGAACGCAGGGCCAGGCACGTTAGGTTTTTATGATTTTGAGATTTTGTTATGAAATGGAGAAAGAGATGCTTGTGTGCATGAACCATATATACGACTTGACAATTTGCGGGCTTTGAACGAAAAAGTATAAATAAGGGCGCTTTCCCCAGCTAAATCGTCTTTCTTTTCCATACTTTTACCTGATCATATTTTGATTATGGTGGCAATGGATAAAACTCTAAGAATTGGCCAGCTTGGAGGCTTTATCTATCCATCGTCCCGGGTTATTGGTCCTCGTTTCGGCGTTGGATCCCCTGACCCCCAAAACAAATTAGTAAAACAAATGAAAATAACAAGGAGGGAAGAGAAGAACAAACGCGTCTTTATTGATATGGCCTGCAGCAATTTATAGTATGAACTGCATGCCACGGTATTTTTCAATCGCGACGCGCCTTTAAAGTCATGGTGCTATAACTACTGTTTCTAGGCTCAAGCAAGGACCCACGACTTTCTTGCTGCATATAGACCCTTTCCTGTCTGACGCGCTCCTGCACATGTAATGCAGGCGATCGCTCAAGAACGCCAGCTCAGTCTTTCTGGTCGAGGCGACTCTAGGTTTGAAAATGAGACACGGGAAATCGATCCTGTTTCTGCTCCGGCCTCGCCTGTATCCAGTCCCAGGGCGCGCCGCGAGCCAACCACCAAGACCAGGTACACTGCAACTGAAGACGACCGGTTATGCTCGGTCCTTCTACTGAGCCTCTTGGTCACATGCAAGCTAAGCAATACCTTCCGTCCAACTCAAAGCAGGAGTCCGTGCTTTTTTGTTTCGTGCTGAAAGCATAAGACCGACGGGAAATAATTGAGGCCATGAAGAAGTAAAATGAGTGCAATCGGCTCATAGTCGGTGGGCTCAAGAAACAAGCTGAGGGTTCTACAAATGGATATGAATGTCTCCTGTATAAGCTAGACCAGTTGCAAAAATACTAGAGCATGCAAGAGGATAGCCTGATCAACTGGAGTGGGAATACCAACCATTGCATCAGGCACGACAGCAGAAACGACAGGAGCAGTAAGAAGAGCTAGCTCAGGAGGAAGACGAAGATCGGAAGCAGTAAATTGGTTTTGACTATCAACCTTTATTATCATAGATCGGGCAGACGTTTTCAATTCGCTCTTTAATCGAAAGTGGATACTGGCATTGCCGTATCGTTAAAATACTGGACATATATGACATAGATCATCGATTAGTGAGCCGAAAATCAGCTCACGTCAGATCCTCACATGCGTATATGATATATACATGGTTACAGTACCACATTGGATTCAGTATCTCTACAAAAGCAGCGGCCATACAAGCTCTATTATACCGACTACACATGCGGTAACATGTACTACCCCTATGTAAACGCTTTTATGGGTCCATGCAATAGTGTTGTGGAAGATCTTTTCATTGTCATAGGGTGCAATATGAATTTGTATGTGTTGAATCAAGTGATTTCCGACTGTGCGCTCGTGAGCCTTGACGAAGAGCAAAGCCCGACCCTGTGCTGCTTATATTTTTTTTTCTTTTCACTTTCCCCCACTCTTCATAATATATAATATGCGTGCCTACGTCTATGATACCAGCGACACCTCTGACCAGCGTCAGCTTCACGACACTGGCATCCAGAAGTCCGTCGAGGACCTTGCCCAGATTGGTGTCCTTTATTGGCGTTTCGACGGTGACGATGCTCAGCAGCGCGTCGACGCTCTTGCGAGCGAGCGCAGCTACAAGAACCGCGACCAGGTAAGGACATTTGCAAACCAATGACCCAAGCTCACATAAGGTTAGGTGGTCGTTTCTCCTACTGCCATGGGCGAAGTTTATGAATCCAAGGTCAAAATGTTCTTTGCCGAGTAAGCTTTTATGAGTTTCTGCGCTTCATTTTTTTTTTTGACTTTGTGATAGGCATTTGCACGAAGACGAAGAGATCCGTTTTATTCTGGATGGCTCCGGCTACTTTGATGTCCGTGACAAGGATGATGTCTGGGTCCGCATCGCTGTCGAGAAGGGCGATATGCTGATTCTGGTGAGGATTGCATGCATAAATAAAAGCTTAAAGATGAAAGCAAGACAAACTCACCCTTATGACTCTGTATAGCCTGCTGGTATCTACCACCGCTTCACTACCGATAGCAAGGACTACATCAAGGCCCTGCGTCTCTTCAAAGATGAACCTCTCTGGACCCCCATTAACCGTAAGTGCTAGCAAATTTGGCCGGCGTATGGCGTGATAAAACTCATGTCTTTGATTCGTAGGTCCCGAGGCAGATGACAACAAGTTCCGCGCCGAGTACCTTAAGGAGATTACTCAGCACTAGAGTAAAAGCGTAGGAACTGTCGGGTTTATTGATGAAAAAAGAAAAAGTAAAAGAGGAGAAAGAAATGAAAGTGTAATATTATACATCGCCCACGTCGATTTCATCGTACTTGGCACCCTGCCACTCGTTTGAGCTCGACGCCTGCTTGCGGCGCTGCAGGTGCTGCAGCGTGGCACGGAAATGCCGGTGCACGTACTCGGCCACCGAGCCCTGGTGCTCGACCAGCGACGACGAGTTGGAGGTCGGCGGGTGCTGATCGGGGCTGTCCATATTGCTCAGGTTTGTGTTGATCAAGTCAATCAAGCCATTCAGGTACTTGGGCGTCACCGACTCGTTGCCCCGCTCAAAGTAGTAGATGTACTGGTTCAGAATCTCAACAAACAGCTCGACGTTGGTCGCCGCGTCCATGCAGCTGTCCGCAATCTTGAGCGCCTTTTGGAGACACTCGAGCGCGCGCTTGCCGTCGCGGTACAACGGCTGCTGCTGCTGATCTTCTTCGCCGCGCTCGGTCATCCACCACAGGTGCGACGAGAGATACACCGCGCGGCACTGGTCGGGCTTCTTGAGAAGCTTGGCACCATGCAGGGCTGCTTTCGTGATCAAGGTATCATAGTTGTCGGCCGAGAAGACGCGTGTCTGCTGGAGCGCGCCGATAATGCAGGTGATGGCCTGGTATTGCGCCCGCGACTCGGAGATCGCTTCCTCATAGATTGTGAACGCCTCGACAAAGAACTCATACGCAATCTCCTCAAAGCCGATCTCGTCTGCGCTTTGACCGGCCGTCAGGAACAGACGCAAGCAAATGTCGGCACACTCGCACTTGTGGTTGAGAGAGGAGATCACCTGGTGAATGAACCGGAACAGCGTCGACGTCTTCTTTTCCCAAATCTCGTCCTGGCCTTCAATGAGCTTGTAGCGCCGTGCAAGCTTGACGGCCGAGATGACCAAGGGCGGGAACGTGTACCGCACCCGCTCGCCACCATCGTTCAGCTGCTTGCGTGCAGTCGATAGCAACAGGAACTGCGTGTCCTCATTGTCGGAGCGGAGGAGGTGGATCAGTCTCGCCAGCCAGCCTTGCTCCTCCACGTACTCTTCGTCCTCAATGCTCGTGAACTCGGGCTTGCGCGCACGGCCACCATACATGGGGGAGGTCGACGTTGTCGTCGCCACTGGCGCATCCTTTTGATCGCGCAGGAGCACGTCGCAGAGCTCGAGCACGCCATGCACGTCCTCGGGAGTGCTGATGATCGTCTCATTGCGGAGCACGCTCGAGACAATGGCGTGGGCAGCTGCGCGGCGGGTGGTGAAGGGTTGGAGGGCCAGCAGCGGCTGGTAGCTGTCCAGGGCAAGGAGGGTCAGGACAGAGGTGTAGTGGTTGATGGGCGCCAACAGGAGCGCGAGCAGGCTGGACTCGGTCGCTTTGGAGTGCAGGTCAGCGGAATCAGAGAACTCGATCATCTTATCCTTGGCATAGGCCAGAATGCGGTCGACATAATCGAGCTTCTCGGGGTAACATGACAGCGAAAGGTTGATGAGCGACACGAGCAGCGCCGTTAAATCTTGTATTGACAGATCGGGGCGAGCCTAGACATGGACATGAGCATCTCTCTCGTATCCTCATATTTTATTGTACTTACCTTGACAAGCTCAACAATCTGCTCCCAAAAGACAGCGAAAAGCTCCACGTCTTGCGGGATGCCGCGTACTCGCTTGGTAGTGGCATCCTCTTCTTCTTCCTGCAGGGGCTCGGCCTGCTTTTCCTCTGTCTTTTCCTCTGCTTTCTCCTCCTCCTCTTTGGTCTCCGGCTCGACGTTTTCTTTGTTTTCTTCACCGCCTTCTGCCTCATCTTCCTGTTCCTCTTCCTTTGGTTTATCTTCCTGCTCTTCGGCTTCCTCTGTATCTACGCCATTGATGGCTGGCGCCTCCTCTTCTTGCTGTTGTGGCTCTTCCGGCTGAGGCTCGTCCAGGAGATCACCTTGCAGTCGCTTTTTCTTTTCAATAGCAGCTTTCCGAGCCGCCGCTTCCTCTTCTTTCCGTACTTCCGTGGGTGTTTCGACATCAGCCTCACGCGCAGCATAGGCGGCTAAACGGTCAATCAGAGCAATGATGATTTGCTTGACGTTGACCTTGGGGTGCAGTTGCGCAGTGCTGGAGAGGAAAGGCTGGAGTGTGCGCAGATGGAACTCGTCAGGGAAGACCTAACGGAGGAGGTGAGCGACTATCCCATTTTCCCGGATATTTCATACCTGAATAATGACTTCCATCAAGTACTCCTGTGCAATGACGTCGCGACAGCTCACGACTTGGTCGAGAATACCAGGCAAGATATACTACGTAAATTCAGCACACATGCAATATCACCCTGCCGACCGCTTCTCACGTACTGTGCGATAGGTCTCCAAGTCAACGCCTTCGAGCTGGCTGAGGCGAACAAGGTTGGTGCCGACAAGAATACGCAGCTCCTTCCGCTCGGCCTCACGCTTCTCACGGTCGCGCGAATGACCTTGGTGCTGAAGACGGACCCAGAGTTTGTTCATCTCGGTAAAGTTGGTCAGAATGAACTGGATCGACTCTTGGACGTTGCCCTCTGGACTACACAACGTGTTAGGCAAGAGGTTACACACATACAGAGGCTATACACGTACCCTTTGCTTTCACCCTCGGGCAGATAGTCACGGGTCAAGCCCGAAAGATAATGACGCAAGAAAAGGCCGCGAACAGGGTGCTGGACGCCGCGCGACATTTCCATCATATCGCGCATAATCTCACGCACAGGTGCATCGGGCATGCTCATGTAAGCGGAGCCAACTGTGATCATCAAATACAGACGGGGAACAATGTTGCCCGCATATTGAACAAGCTCGTAAAGGTCGGCCAAGTGGTGTCGTCCGGACTGGTGCGCCTCGGTGAGGAAGATCGTCAGATGACGCAGCGCATCAAAGATGGCCATATCTAGTCATAGCCGTCAGTGTCTCTTTCTTTCTGCTGCCTTGTACGTGGGTCCGATATATTATAATATAAAAAAGCCAAGAAAAGGAAAAAAAAAAGGTCAAGCACTTACACAGCTCGTAGTAATTCTTGGGAGTCAATGCCGATGTGCGCAATTCAGCAAGCATGTTGGAGCAGTGCTTCAGACCGTCCATGAGCCTGTTGTTATCCTGGTAGGGATGAGAACAAGCATGTGGGATATCTCGGGGCGGGGCTTACCAAGCATTTCTTCATTTGATGGGCCTGAACTTTGACGACATTCAGGACTTCATCAAGAAGTCTGTTCTGGTCCTCGGCCGGAGCAGGGCTATTGGGGGCGAAACTCATTTTTTCGTCTTCTGCTGTGCGCTTAGACTCGACTGAAAACCAGGGTAGAAGCGCGTAGTAGAGAAACGGCTTCTCAGCCCGCCCGAGCACACCAGCTCACCAATGCGCGTTCGGAGTTCATTTTATCGAAAAAAGTGAAACATCGTTCTTTTTTTTTTAGGCAGGCAAGCGGGGGGGATTGAAAGTTGTCTGAGTGAAATTGTCAAATGTGTGTGTTGATGTCTGTGTGTGTGTGTGTGTGTATTGTATATATATATATGACAAGAAAAGAAAAGAAGAAAAAGGGGAACAAAAGGCAAAACGAAGAAGAAGAAAATATGTAATCTAGAACAGCTCTTGCTGTGCATCAAAAAGCATCGAGACGGATTCGCCAAAATGGATACGTCGGATGGCTTCGGAGAAGATGGGGGCGACGTCATAGACCTTGATTTTGGAGCTGGTGTGGTTGGTCTGCGGGATCGAGTTGCTCACGACCAACTGATCAATCGAGCTCTGCTCAATATTTTGGATGGCGTTGTCGGAGAGGATGGCGTGGCACACCAGCGCATACACTTTGGTGGCTCCGTTCTCGTGCAGCATGCGTGCTGCCTTGACAATCGTGTACGATGTATCACAGATATCATCAATCAAAATGCATTCCTTGCCACGCACGTCGCCCACCAGCATCAGGTCTCGCTTTTGCGTTGACATTTGTCTCCGTTCCTTGTGGATCAGGGCAAAGTCCATATACAGCTTCTCGGCAATCGCAGTGGCTCTAAAGAAGAGGAAAACTCCCGTTAAGATACGTCGTGAATCCCTTCTTTTTTTTCTACGTTACCTCTTGGCACCACCGGCATCGGGCGAGACGACGACAGCGTCCTGGTAGTTTGGAATCTGGTGGCGGATATATTTGATCATCAGAGGCATGCTGACCAGGTTGTCAAACGGGCAGTCGAAGAAGCCTTGGAATTGAGGATCGTGCATCTCCATCGAAATGATATGGTCCGCACCTAATCGTAAATAAAGAGTCATGTTAATGCAACCTGCCCCATTGATGACGTGATATCATTCTTACCTGCACATGTCAAGAGATCGGCCACCAACGTACCCGACCGTGCAACCCATTCACGGTATTTACCCTGCTGCGTATTTTCCTGCTGCTGCTGCTGCTGCTGCTGCTGGGGGTCTTTGTTCATGGCGAGTTGAACGAGCTTCTTGTTGAGCTGTTTGGAGACATCATCGGCAGCAATCGGGGCCTGCTGCTCCAGCTGAGGAGTTGCAGGCGGTAGCCGGGCCAGAGGCGCACCCGACGACGGTTTGAAAGGCGTGTCGGCTTGACGTGAGTAGGGGAAATAAGGAATAACGGCCGTGACCCGCTTCGCCGAGGCGATCTTGCATGCGTTGATCATTATGAGGAGCTCAAACAGGTTGTCGTTGACGTGCCCACAGCCCGATTGGATAATAAAGACATCTTGCTCTCGGACCGATTCAGCCACTTCGACGCTAGTCTCGTTATTGCTAAACTTGCTCAGCTTGGTCTTTCCGGGCGGCACGCCGAGACGAGCACAGACTGCAGCGGTCAGCTCCGGGTGCGACGAGCCGCCAATGACAACGAGATTCCGCATGACGGGTTTTTAACAAAAGAGGTATGAAAGAGAAGGGTGGTTAAAAAAAGATGGGCGGCTTGTCAACCGGCACGAAAAGGATCCCTAAAATTTCTCGTGATGGGTACCCCGCACAGAAAAAAAGAGACAGCGATAATCTCAGATTCTGAAATATGAATAAGCTATTTCTTTTTTTGTTTGTACCCACTATATACATATGATATCAATGACACATACGATACTCTATGTAACAAGTTCTATGTAACGTCTACCATTGCGTGATATCGACTTCGGCCTCACCAAACAAACTCGTCTTGGTCGCCTTCAGTTCCTCCTGCCGCTCCATTTCTTCCTCGCTGACCAGCGTTGTCTCATAAATCTCAGGAAGCACCTTCTTGATAAATGAGAGCAGATGGGTGTTGATCTGGTCAAACTCGAGAAGGAAACCGTCATGGCCGTCAGGAGATTGAATCACAATCATCTCTGCGTTGGGAATGCCCTCTGCGAGCTCATACTGCTCGGAAATCGTAAACAGGCCATCGGATTCGATACCAATGACGAGTGTGGGCTGCTGCACCGACTGTAGCATGTCATCATAGTCACCACGGTCGCGCGAGAGGTCGTGCGTGTCCATCTTGCGAGTCAGGGCAATGTAGCAATTGGCATCGAAGCGGTTGATGAATTTGTCGCCCTGGTAGCGCAGGTATGACTGGGCGGAGAAGACAAAGGGAGTAGGCATGGGAGGGTCGTTAATGGTGTTGTGGGTGGCCTCGGACGGACGAGGACTGCTGCTTCGGTGGCCGTCATTGTGAATAAGGAGGTTTGCCTCGCGGGGTGAGGTCGGACGTTTGGGCGGGAACCGCGACGCATCCGCCGACTTGCGGCCAAAGCGCGACTCGAACGAATTGCGTGATCGGTACGTCAGCAAGGCTGACATGCGTGCGGCAGACAAGCCCACATTGGGAGGCTGCTCGTCCTTGTAGTACCCATCCGCTATCATGGACTCATTGTGAGTCAAGTCGCGTAATAAAAAAATTATACAACATACCATAATTGGGGTCACTGTAGATCGACTGTCGCTGTGCCTCGCCCCAGCTGATGCCCCACGCCGAGTGGCGACCCGAGGTAGCAATAGGCACGATAGTGCGTACATAATCCTTACCCATAAACGCCCATTCGAGGACCTGCATACCGCCCATGGAGCCACCCACGCAGATCGCCACTTGCTTGACTCCCAACGAGTCCAGCACAAGCCGATGCAGTTGGACGTCGTCGCGCACACTCGCCAAGGGAAACTCGGGTCCATAACGCTCACCCGTCTCTGGATTGATCGTCAGAGGTGAGGCAGATCCATAAGGTGAACCAAGCACATTGCAGCACACAATGAAGAATTTGGTGGGATCAAACGCCAATCTCGGTCCCATCAAAGGACCCCACCTTGGACATTATCAGCATTGGTTTGATAAACATTTTCGTCTGTGCTTACCAGTCCTCCACGTCAGCACTGCCGGTCAAGGCGTGACAAATGACCATGCAGTTGTCACCTTTGTCATTGAGCTTGCCAAAGGATTTCCAAGCCACGGGGACGTCCTTGAGTTTGACACCTGATTCGAGCGTGAACTCTGGAATGACAGTAATTTTCTGGTCCGGGATGAGGTGGGCAAGCTTATTCTTGGCCAGCGAGGGCGGCAAGGCCTCGGCTGTCGCATAAGTCTTGTACATTTGTTTGCGAAAGAAAGATTGTATCCAATTAATCTCCACTGATCGGCGCTTACATTTCCTTTGGCCGAGGAACCGTTGCCTATATATGGAAAGTTTCCCCACTTTCATCTTAATTTTATGCTGGCAGCTATCATAGAAGACTTCCGTCTGTCATCTGGTCTGTCTCTCGCCATACGCTGCGTGTGTCGCGTAATATATAGCATCATACCTTTATATGTCCTCAGGAAATTTGCTAACAGTAGCTTACCGTTTATCAATTATTTTCATGCGTCATTTCAAAGCACCCCAACGATGCAGGATGTACGCAAGTAAGAGGAAAAAACCATGCCTAGTACATTTATGAACTATACACATATATAATTTTTATGCTTCATACGGCTTTATACTACCGGTATCCTCCTTGTAGTGGACATTACAATGTTCTGGAGACAGAGTATCTTGTATCTAAGGCCGTGCTATGCAATAAAAGAGGGTCTACATGGTATGCTATTGCAGGAATACAAGGTGACTTACCCAGCCTCGAGTCTCTCAGTTCATTTTTTCCGTCGCTACTTCGAGCTTTTTTCAGTAACAGTCCTTGTTTATAACTTCTGGGAGCCTTGGTTGTGTCTTCGCTGTCCTGGAATATGACAGTTGAGCGAGCAGATATCGTACCTTAGACACGCAACTCGAACCGAAGAACTTGAATGTGCGAGTATACTCTTCAAGCAAAATCGCAAAGGAGGTGACATGAACGTCTTTCGCAAACGTCTGTCCAAACATAGCACTTTTTTTCTGCGAGCCGAAAACATGCTCCTATATTACCGTCATATCTTTACATTGTAACATGATCAGGCTCGTACTGCAAGAGCCTCTAAGAGATATAGATATATAATTAAATACATGTACAAGGAATAGGGGTGAGGGTTATTCATTCAACTTGGGAGAGTCGCTTGCGGAACTCAGCCAGGCGTTCTGTCGCGTATTCCATGTAGTCAAAGTCAATCTCACTCTGCGTAGCTTGAATGAGGCCCCAAAGCGCCCAATGCAGCAAGGTGACCATCACCCAGGGCTCGACTTCCTCGAGTAACGCCTTGGGCGTGATCTGGCTTTCATTTTCGCCAGCTTCAAGGTAAGTGGACACGAAACGAAGGCGCTCCTCACGCGTAGGAAAGTATTCGAGGTGCATATGGTGCGGTCGGTCGCAGTGGTAATTGTACATCCACTCTGTAAAGTGGTTGGCAATATCAAAGCCGCGCGGATTGTAGCCTGCGTACTCAAAGTCGACGATCACGAGCTCGCCCGACTCTTGCATGCGGAGCACGTTGCCATATTGGGTCTACATATCCTTCGATGAGTCCAAATCAATAGAATAGTGTATGAAATACTTGCATCGTTGTGAGCAAAGACGATGACGCTGTATTTTGCGACGTGTTTCTTGAGCTGCTCGACCTGTCCCGGCAGTTGATCCATTTCAAGACGTTTCCATAAATCAGCCCAATGCGGATCACGACTCGATAGCTCCAAGAGATGGGTAAAGTACAGGGTAATATTGCGCCATGCCTCGAGACGGCAGTTTTCAGAGGGAGGATAAATGTCTGTCACGTTATGCAGGTGTCGCAGGGCTTCGGCGATCTGACACGAAACCTGCGAGTCTCGCATATCAGCGTGGGTGAGTGTCGTTGATTCCAGGTACTCTTCGAAACGACCGTTGCCAAACGTGGCCAGGACCTGTGGGCCGAGCGTCGCCATGGGAGCCAGACGCGCCAGCCATGCAAGCTCGTTCTGTCGGTCTACCACCGACTCGCATCCAATGCCGTAGATTCGAAGAAGCAGCTTTGGTTTATTGGCTGCACTCACAAAGAACACTGCACTGTATCCAGGATTTTCAGTTTGATTCAGCGATTTGTTTTAAGGTGCTGACTTACTTTGTAAGAGCACCACTGGCGCGTATGAGCTGCACCTCGCTCACACCTTTGGCCCAGTCGGGCAAGACGGTCTGGGTCACGTTCAGAACAGCTTCACAAAGTGCCTTCTTGTCTTTGAGTTGTCTGATAGAGGGAATCAGCCTGAATCGTAATGGGACTACAAGACTCACAAGAGATCAAGGACGAGGTCGCACGAAGGCACGTGCTCCAGTTCATTTTCCTTTATAACTGTGCCATTCGTGGGAGCAGTCGTGTTTGGGTCCAAGAGGGCGGGGCTGCTGACGCTGCGAACATTCGCAGGCATAAAACCCGAGAATTGTCGTTTGGGAGCTGACTTGGCGTTCGACATCTCAAATAAAGAGCGAAAAGACGACTGTAAAGAAACTCAAGAAATTTTTCTCGGCTTGCATGTAAAATATGCATCATAGTCTACGTACTCCCAAAAGATAAGAATAGACCCCCCACTTCTTTTTGGGGAGACGGTTACCTCATCTGCTTGGCAAATCCCGTGAAGTCATCCCATGCAATATCTCATGCATATTCCACCACGGTAATAAAAGAATGCCATACGGCAATAGTATATGTATTTGTGAATGATGAAATTGTATGCAAATGGTAATAAAATGATGCAGAGGGGGGTTCTAACTCAGTGATATAGATATATGAGCTGTAGGGAATAGTAGTATCTTATGCTGAAGGCTGACGCTCTTGCTCTAATTCTCTTAGCGTCTCTTCGTTGTAACCGAACTGGATACCGTCACATGGCGTTGATCGACGAATAGCTATCGGTACTGGTTTTTTTGAAAGCATGAATGCTCGTGTTCTTGCACCTGTCTTTTCCAACTTACCAAACCATTGCCACCAGTGATTTCCCATGACTTCCTTCCAATTCGAACGTGGCCCTTGATCAAATACGTTGCGTCCTTGGCTGGTAAATATACTGAGCCGCTTGCCGCTTTCTTTGTTTTTGGACCATTGTTGGAACTGGTTGTTTTCGATCGTTGTACGATTTAAAAGTACCATCCACAGGTGGGATAGCGTAAATGAGCCAATGACGACCATAAGGATGCCTGAGCTTTTGTCATGCCGTGAGACTCAAGGAAGCGCATAGGGCATCCAATTACTTACACAACCAACACGGCAACCACCACTCCGTTGTAACCATCGAGGCCGTTTCCAGTTATAAAAGCGATCAAGGACGTAATAAAGATCCAAGTACCAAGGAAAGACGTATAGCAGAGGAATTGGATGTAGTACCTCTGGTTGCCGAAACCCACGCAGCCGTTTACCCTATACAAATTAAAAAATGGCACACACATCAATTTTCACGGGCGCCTGCAGGATCATTTTTTCTCAAACCATGGGCAATGACTGCAAAAATACACGAAGGTTAGATAAGGTGGACGCCTGTGTGTGAGCGCCCGCACGTCCCCACACTTGCAACCCATCGGTGAGATTAAACTTACTGGTCCATTTTAAGCACGCATGCGTCACACACACGGCAATGGTGAGCGCGATCTGGCTTCCAGCCTTGGCAGGAGTTGCACCACTTTGCTCCGCCGAGGATCGACACGGGCGGGTGAAGCCGGTCTGTGAACTGCTGATACGTTAACGACGACAAGAGAGGTGTAGTGTCGCTTGCGCTACTTGCATGAGTAGGGTTGCCAGGCCGAGAGAGGACCACACGGGCGTAGGAGCAGAAAAACAGGACAAGACCGAGGTGGAGTGGCACAAGGTAAACGATGCCCTGAGCGAGGCGATTCCGACGGATCAACGTGACTAGAATGAGTGGTTCGGATCAAAACACAGCACCTCGGAATCACAAAACGCGCGATATACTTGCGGCAAACGTGGTCGAGATAGGCGTAGTAGACAAACGCAACAATCCCCATGACTATCAGCACCGGCATCCAACCCCAATCCCGGTGTTGACCTGGCTTCTTGCCCTTGGGCAACGGTAGCGGGAAATCGGTCAGGGCAGAAAAAAAGAAGATGAGTGGCCAGCATCGTGCATAAAGCGGCGAATCGGTGCGACAACAGGGACAGCAGCAGCCTTCTGCTTCTGAGGATGATGCTTCGTCAGGTGAGCCTGGATTGCTGTTGCCTTCGTGACTATCGGAGGGGTAGCCGTCTGATTTTTGCGAGCTTTCCTCCTCATAATAGCCGTCTTGTCGATGATGGTCGTTAGGGTGACTCATGCAGGCACGAAAAGGATGGCCGCCGACGATCAAAAATCGGTCCGACAGCTTTTTTGGCATGTTTTGACCAAAGAATACTCTAATTAAAAAAAGAAAGGGAAGAGTGTATGTAAAAACAAAGAGAGAGAGAGAAAAGAGACAGAAAATGGGGTATCTTGGCGGATTTTGTTTAGGTTGTCTGTCAGGTTCTCCTTGATGTCCGCGTTGGACCTAAGCCCAAATCGGGCCAACCCCGTATTTTTGCCCGCCAGCCATTCTTCTCTCCTCACTTTCTGTTTCTTTCTTTAGGAAAAGAAGTTGTTCGCTGCAGTGATGGATCCAAAAATTCGGAACATTGGCCACCCGCATCGTATTTTTATTTCGCTGTCTTTCCCTTGCCACTGACACCCAAAAATGTACTTATGCGACAAGTCTAACGTCATTGATGTAAGCTGAGCCTAATTTCTCTTTTTAGATAAAACTCGTCATCCACACTGGTATAGTCTATGTACATTATTGTAACGTGCTGTAATAGCCAGCAGGAACCCCTCGAGAACTGTTTATTTACACTCGTAACAGTGTCGGCTCAGCTGATGCGAGAACTATTGTATGGTTAACAAGGTCACGGTGACGACGCATTATACTTCTTTGTATTACGTACTTCTCTATTGAACCCCGATTTCACTACCAAAATACAGCACATTTGAAAAGTTAGTGCCTCTGTAACGCCCTAGAGAAAATCTGCAAACATGCAGTACAGAGAGCGCCTGATCTGGATGAATCAAATGCAGTCTTTTATACTGTTTTGGATCAAGCGAATTCGGCTTCCTTGTCATGCAGTCCTTTTATTGGTGCGTAATAGGTGTGCAAAATATTAAGCAAGTTTGTTTGTATATACGTTTGCGAATAATAAGTATTATGCCAGCCGCAGTGCACATCTACGATTTGAAGGTGAAGCAGAGCACTCGTACATGTACGTACGTCGATAGCTGGTATTAGTAGGCGAGGCCTTCTTGCTGTGTTTAAGAAAGTCGCTTTATATCACTCCAGTGCCTATGCATAAACGCAAGCATTGCATAAGTATGTGTATGGTGTGGGGTCTTAATAATATCACGTCGGTTGAGATGACCATCGAAATAAGTATCCATCATGATAAAGCGTGACAACATGGGCTACCTCCTTTATCGTAGTATTTTCTAGCAAAAGTCTATAATGCTGTTGTTGCTGGGTTGCATGGATACGGTGGCAGTGGTGATTGAAGCACTGGGGTGTCTCATGAAATTTGGTGGTGCGGTCGCAGCTGTAATTGTGTGTCCTGCTGTTCATTCGTTCACCCCCATTATGCCTCCCAAAAACAAAGGTAGTCCTCCATCTCTCATTTACTCTACTCATTTTCCTTTAACATGTCTCTTGATATTCTAAAGTGACAAAGAAACGTAAGGCGTCGGTTTCGTCCGGATCACAAAACATTATGGAGGCTTTTCGTCGAAACGGTTCGCCTTCCAAAATCAGCAGAGAAGCCCACACGTCTCCCATGGTCCTCGACGACAACGCCACCAACATCGCTCAACAAGACGTAACGTCACACGCGACAGTCGTCCTCGGCTGTCTGCCTCGCCAGTTGCCAGACAAGAGGCTTGTTGTCCACCGTTTTCAGGGTGAGTTGCTTTTTCTTTGTTTTTTGTTGCATAATCAGACGGCAACAATGACTGATTCAACTTCATTGTTAGAGCCGCGATCACCCAAGCTACCCGATCACCTGTTTGAAGATCTCTGGAACAAACTGCAGCGCCGTATCGTGAACGCTTTCCGCAAAGAAGGCATCGAGGAGAACCGTTATTCTGCATACAACGTAACACAAGCTATATTCTCATAGCATGACAAGAGACATTCATACTTTTTCTTTCATCCATTACAGGCCTGCGAGACGATTTGTCGATACCATAATGCAGCAGAGCTCTTTCACAGGCTCCAGATAGAGTACGACAAGCAGACGCGTTCTTTGGCAGAAACTCTGAAAGCGTAAGAACAGTACCTCGATATTTTCAGTTGACTGATATGCGAGATAGTGCTGCTAAAGACACTGACGAAGCATTCCTCCCTGTGCTCAAACGGTTTTGGGTCGATTTTTCGCATGCCATGGTGAGTACGATACCAAACCGACCGAATAAGGGTAGCTTATACTCCGGTTAGAACCTGCTGCAAAGCATTTTCATGGACCTGGATCGCCGCTATGTGATCCACAATACTAGATACGCGTCACTCATGTAAGTCCGTATCGATTTGTTTTACCAAGCTCATCCCTCCGTGTTTCAGAGACCTTGGCCAGAGATTATTCCAGGAACATGTCATGGACGACGCCTCCGTTCAACATCGGACTGTGGTTGACATTTTAGGCCTCATTCAAGAAGAGCGGTAACAATTTTACCACGTGCACTTGATTTGTCAGATGCTTACGCGTTTATCTAGAGATGGCACCTTGGTCGATATATCACTTATTCATTCATTGACAGACATGATGGTCTCCCTGAGTATCTATAGTACCGTGTTCGAGCCCGCCTTTCTGGAGAGCACGCGCAAATACTACGCGGTCGAGGCGAGCCGATTGATTGAGACGGTGACCGTCTCTGACTACCTCTTGCACGTCAAGAAGCGATACGACGAGGAAGGCAAAGCAAGGATCGAGGCTTACATTCACAGCAGCAGTAGAATCAAGCTTATGGAAGTGGTGACCGAAGAGCTCGTGTTTGAAAAGAATGCTGAAATCCTGGAAAAAGGTAATTTGAAAAAAAAAAAAATTCTACGAGTGTGAACATGCAATGTAATACAGAAACTATTTAGGTCTTGATACCATGATTGATAACATGGATAAAGAACCCTTGCGTGTCTTGTACTGCTCCCTCGAGTCCAGTGACCATCTTGTCGAACTGCGAACAGCATTTGCTGATTATATCAAGGTCCGTGTGCGTGTTGGGGAAAGAACCAATTAATCAGATTGGCTGAATATTTTTTTTTCATTTGTCCTGCGCTTTTTTAGCGACGTGGCGTCGAGTTGATCAAGGACCCAAGCCGAGATTCAACGATGATCACGTCGCTCCTGACGTACAAGAACAAATTGGACACAGTCCTCAAGGACTGTTTCGATAATGATGCGACATTTACCAACACGCTCAAGGACAGTTTTGAGACATTCGTCAATTCCCGCAAGAGCAGACCTGCCGAGCTTTTGGCCAAGTTTATCGACGCTCGATTGCGTGCCAGCGCCAAGAAGAACAATACAGAAGACGACCTGGAACGGTTACTAGATCGATTGCTCGTTATTTTCCGGTATCTGCAAGGTAAAAGAAAAATAGCTCGTTGGGACTAGATCCCGGATCAGACACGATGAGCCAACTACTCGGTAATCCAGGCAAAGATGCATTTGAAGCTTTCTACAAGCGATTTTTATCGAAACGATTGCTCCTCAGCAGGGTGTCATCCACTGACTTGGAAAAGAATGTTTTACTGAAACTGAAAAACGGTACGTTTGACAAATCAATATCCCATCAATTGGGGCTAATTGATTCATTGCCATGCAGAGTGCGGACCCGGGTTCACAAAGAATATGGAAGCCATGTTCAACGATATTGAAGTTTCGGCGGAATTGAACAACGAGTTCAAGGTAAGCGACAGTTTTTTCTTATCTTGGGTTTTTACTGCCTTGGCGCCTTGCGTGATATCATTTTCTTATCTCAAAGCACAGACGTCCACTGTATACCCTCAAGATGACATGCATATGCACGTAAACGTTTTGGCTCAGGGCATCTGGCCTTCGTATGCGCAATCGGAGTTCAGTCTTCCTAGCGAGGTAGGCTTAAAAAATATATCCCGGAATAATTCCGCTCATCCAATGCATGGTCCAGATGGTGGCGTGCCAAGTGGCATACGAAAAGTTCTATACTGGCAAGTTCAAAGGCCGTAGGCTTGCTTGGCAAAACGCCTTGTCATCGTGTACACTACGCGCCCATTTCCCTCAAGGTGCCAAGGAATTGACGGTCAGCCTGCTGCAAAGCGTGATCCTATTACTGTTCAATGACGCGAAGGCACTCAGCTACGGTGATATTGCGAATCAGACAAACCTTGGCAAGTTGCTAAAAAAAGAGAAGAGGAATTGGCGATGGTGGCTATGGCTCATTTGGCTTATACCGCTCCCTATTATTATAGAATCAAAGGAGCTAAAACGAGTGTTACAGTCCTTGGCATGTGGCCAGTATAAGGTTCTAACCAAGGAGCCGCGGCAAAATGAAGTTGTCGAAAGTGACGTCTTTCATTATAATTCTGATTTCACTGCCAACGGTGTCAGACTCAAGATCAACGTCGTGCAGCAGGAACAGTCGAGTGAGGAACGCAAAGCGACGGAGACCAAAGTGATCGTGGACCGTCAACACCAGGTATTGTACTCGGATTGTGCGACTCGATAATAGTAACCGATAATTGATGCGTGATATTTCCTGGATCCAGCTCGAGGCAGCAATTGTGCGGATCATGAAAGCCAAAAAGACATTGACACATACGGAACTCATGAACGAGCTCTTTGGGCAGCTCAAATTCCCTTTACAGGTAAATCATAAGGCATAGGGCAATCTCGTTGTAATTCTCATACGCACACATATCATTGTAGGCGACCGACATCAAAAAGCGGATTGAATCCTTGATTGACAGGTATTTGTGTTTTACCAAATGTGGCAACTAGGCAACTCATGCATGGAGAAACTTCTGCAGGGAATATCTGGCTCGCGATAACGAGCAAAGCGGAGTGTACAATTACAAAGGCTGAAATGAAGGGTCGGATGTGTAACAACAAACGGCGAGAAATAAAAAGATAAAAAAGCCAAGACACACGAAAAAAAAGAAAAAAAAAAAAGACGGTTGGACGGAGATCAGATATACGGGAATCGAAAGTCCAGTTTTGCATACTTTCCCGCGGAAGACCAAAACAATGGAAAACGTGCTCAACGACGTAATAAGGAGTTGTGGAAAACAAGGGGAAAGGGGCGGATATAGAGAATGGTTATCTTGCAGGCGGGTTAATGACCTGATTTGTTAGTGCAAGCGAAGGTAGAAGGGGCTGCAGTGGATTTGAAGGTCGTGTAGGTTTGACATGTTGAAGGTCACACAAGCAAGCTACATGGACGAGGATAAGTGCGATAAAACATAAAGTACAGTAAAGTGGCATAGGATTGGGCCACTGTGAAAAAAAAGGACCCCACAAGATCCCGCCACCAATCATGAAGAAATAAGGTCCACAAGTGGAACACATGGTTGCAGCTTTCGGAGATCGTGGAGATCATTTTTCACACACACACTATACTCTTCTTTCTCTCTACACACAGACCCCCACTGCCCGAGTAACAGATTTTTTTTATTTCTTTGATAACAAAAAAGACAACATAAGAGAGTGAACATAAGCTAATCCCTATTCTCTCTCTCTCTTTCTTTTTTTCTTTCTTGGCCACCTTCTCCCCCTTCCCCTCCCGAGCTCTATCTATAACATTCAATTACAAGCGTCCTCCTCCTCTCTTCACACTCTGTCCCTTTTCTGCCCTTTGCCCAATTCAGTTTCTCTCTCCTATATCATTTCTCGCTTCTATTTGTTCCATTGATGAGTTCTGTCGAGCAAACACCGGCGCCGCGCAGTGGCCCTAGTTCTTCAAAGAAGATCCGCATGACCATGGCTTGCGAGCGATGCAGGTAATGTCATTTTCTGAATTATGTAACAGTAGCTAACTCGTATTGTGTGTGCAGGTCAAAAAAAGGTAAAAACTGTTTTCTGCCCTTATAATAAGCGTGTGCATAACCCAGAATTTTGATTTCCAGTCAAGTGCGACTTTGCTCATCCGTCGTGTACGCGTTGTCAGCAAGCCAAAGGTAGGGTTGGAAAAGGAAAACGCGAAAATCATAAAAAGAAAGGGCTGACACAAAAGTGGGTAACCGTAGCCCAATGCTCGTACGACGGTTCTGCGACCCAAGTGGACTTATTCAATCTCGTGAAACTCAATGAGACGGTGGAACGTTTACAGCAGCGGGTGCAGTCGATCGAGACAGATATGAAAGACGTCTCGAGTAACACGCAGTATGTCGCCGATGAGTTTCGCATGACACGTGGTACAACGGACAGTCTAGTCGCAACGACGACTGCTACATCCAGCAGTAACCACCCTCAGCAATGGTCTTTGTCGCTAACGCCACGCGGCCTGCGCATCGATACCAACATTATATCTCTCCACGATCTGTACGACATTTTGTCCACGGGCATTTCCCGCCTCGACCTCGACAACTCCAAATGCGATAGCTCCGAAATCTCCTCGGCTTCCTCCTCCACTACCAGCACCAATAACACTACTCATACCACTCATACGAATGGCGATATCGACAAGAATACCACCATTGTGCGTAGAAAGAAGCTGTGGAAGACAAAATTAAAGACCTTCCCCTTGTATTCCACGTGGGAGGCGCATGCAGCTTCCCCCCCTCCAGCTACGATTTCATCTTCATCCCACGCGAGCATTCATACAGTGTCTACAGCCGGCTCAACTGATTTACCCCTGAGCCGAGAGCAGCTTCACCGCGTGATGGACATTTATGAGGAATGTCTGCTCTGCCTGCCCTGCCCTGGTACAACCACATCCGTCGCTGCCCGCTACCGCAGTGGCACCCTCGACCCAATGCTCTTTAACGCCGCCGTCGCCTGGACCGCCCGTCATGCCGCCATCTACCACGATCTATTCCCGGGCCAGGATCCAAATGAGGTCGGTGAGGCATTTTTCGATAAGGCCAAAGAGCACCTCAAGGATCGCTTTTTCCAGCCCGCATCGCCCGATACCATGCACAGCTTGCTCATCATGTATATCTATGCCATGGGCCGCCCGAACCAAGTGGAATCCGAAGCATACATGTACCTCGGCTTGGCAATTCGGATGTGTCTAGACCTTAATATGTACCAAGAATCCAGTGACCCCGATCCCGTCGTGCGTGAGTCCAACCGCCGCTTCTTTTGGGCCGTCTATTTCCTCGAAACCTTGTGTACCATCCACAGCGACCGACCCTTCGCCTTGCCGGCCGAGGACCTTATCACCGTCGGTTTCCCTACCGTGATGGACCACGAATCCTCGGGCGAGAAGCGCTGGCGTGTGTTGTTTACCACCCAGCGGTTCCGCATTACCCGCATATATCGGAACATCATGCACAAGGCGACCCAGGAAAAGCCGCTGCTATCTTCGATCTCAACTCTGGACAGAGAACTGAAAGAGTGGTTCGAGGAGCTGCCTCCCGAGTTCAAGTATACCCCGGGCGACAAGGAAACCCGTGACTGGGCCACGGCCTCATTCCGTGAACAAGCTTGCATCAAGCTCAATTTTGAGTACAATTTTCAACTTTGCCAGCTTTACAGCCTGTTCTCGTCACGTGCCCAGCCCCAGGAACTGTCTGCCGTCGAGCTCCTCTGCAAGGAGGTGTGTCAACGCGCGGCAGACAATATTGTCGACCTCCTCGATTGTTACTCGCGGCTTCAACAGCGCTGGTGTCACTTTTCGCTTGAAAACCTCATGGTCGCTACCATTGTCTTTGCCCACAATAAAAAGATCGGCGACGACAAGGAGGAAGCCTGGGCTCAGAAGCAGCTGCAACGCATGGCGGAACTCTTGAGCCGTTCTCCGGTCTGCCACCATAAGTACGTCTTTAACCTGGTCAGTCGCATTCAAAAGATCGTTTCTGAAGACGCGGACCTCGTCGATCTCGACCAAGACGAAACTGGCGACACGAACGATCCGCATCAGCCCAGCGACAGCAACTATAAGCGGCCAGCCGAGGATTTGGCCGACACAGATGACACCATGTCGTCTGCTACAGTGCAGCAGCAACAGGAGCAGCAACAACAGCCGCAGACGCAATCACATCCGCTCCCGCAGGCCCCTCAGCCGTTGCAGTCCATGTTGGGCATGGATACAACTGCATTTCACGACCTCGGCAAAACCGATACAGTGCCCTTCTCTGATTTTTTATACACACCTACCATGATCGGCTATACTCCCAGTGCAGCAGGAGGACTTTTGCAACAGCAGCAGCAACAGCAGCAGCAGCAGCATCATCATCATCATGCACAACCACACCCGCCACAGCAAACAAGCTTCTCATCTCCGTTCGTGGCTTCAAGCAGTATTCAGACACTGGCCAACCCAACCGTGTACTCGCCCTCGCCGTCTACGCCATCGCCCATGTTCCAACCCCACCAGTCTGCGGGTTGGCCACACCCCCAGCCGACGCCTTCACAAGCTACCTCAGTTATCCCTTCGCCTGCAGTCGTTGCGACATCGATGGCATCGTCTCAGCATGACCACTTTGCACAGTACCCTATTAAATTCGACCTCCTTTCTTCTCAGCATCAACAAGCACCGCAACAAGCGCCATCACAACAGCATTATCCGACTAGTCCCATGTATCATCACCATCATCCTCAAGACAAACCCCCTCAGCCGGGTCAGCAAACGTTTGGCTATTTCAGATAAGACGATGGCTTTTTTTGTCGTTTATAGTCCTTTTTTGTTTCCTTGTACATCTTCTATTTTGCCTCTTCCCATATTGCATGTATGCTCGCATATCTTATTCCCCCCCCCCCACCCCGTAAGTTTCTCTGTCTTTTCCTGCTCTCCTGTACGACTATTTCAAACACCTCTTCTGCATTCAGAGATTATACATAACCGTTAGCACCGACGATATGATTTCATGCCATTCTAAAAAAGGATATACTATATTGATCAAGCTTCATGATTTCTTTTGGATACGCATTTGATTTTTTGTGTGATTTATTCACGAGGTTCAAAATTATGATGTCAATAAGGATATAATTTTTTTTATCTTCAAATTGATGTGGAAAACATTGAAGATAGAAATGTGGAAGGGAAGCAGCGACTTGTTTTCGGCTGGAAAAGGGGATATAATGCTTTAGCTACTATGCAAAGAGAGATAAGAATAGGATGGATATGAGGACTACGGGTTAAGAGGACGAGGGAGACAGGGAAAGAGGGTAGGATGAATTTTAAAGACGGATGAAATGATATGATGTAAGGGAATGCAGTTTACAGTGAGGTGGCCATGTTATCGCGGTGGATAATGCAGTCAGCGTCCTTGTAGCCAAGGTCATCAACAATGTTACTTGAGCGGGCGTGCATGATGCGGACAATTTCTGCTGCAGAGTAGTTGACAATACCCTTGGCCACCATGACAGTCTCACCACCTTGCTCGGGGGTATGGCGCACGACAAGGCGAACGGCTTGATGCTCGACAAAGTTACCTTCGACCTTGGCGACGGCATCCACAAAGAGCGAGGAGCCGGCAGTGCCTTGGCGGGCAGCTGTCTTTGTGATTTCCTTGGCGGCTGAGGTCTCGATCTCGATGGTGCCTGCAGTGTGAAGGCCGTGGAGAATCCACCACTTGCGGTCAATAAGCGGGTTGGGCTTAGCCACAAAGCGGGTGTGAGGTGGGGTCTTTTTGTCGCCGGGGGCGATGATGGGCATAATGTTTTCGGGGGTCGAGCCGCGGGCAATGCAGGTCGTGACACCGGCCGCAGTAGCGAGGTCGGCTGCAACAAGCTTAGTGACCATGCCACCCGTGCCGAGGGACGTGCCGGGGGTCGTCACTGTGATTTCTTCGCGGAGCGCATCAATGTCGTCGCACACCAGCACGGGCCGCGCGTTTGGGTTCGAGCGGGGATTATCAGTGTAAAGGCAGTCGACATCGGTCATGAGGAAGAGATAGTCGGCTTTGACCATGCCAGCTGTGATGGCAGACAGGGTGTCGTTGTCGCCGAACTTGATTTCGGTAACTGAGATCGAGTCGTTCTCGTTCACGATGGGCACTACACCCATATCTAGCAGCTCCTCGAGGCAGTTGACTGCGTTCAGGTACTGTGATCGGTCGGCCAGGTCGTTACGTGTCAGCAGGATCTGGGCCACGGGCTGGTTGAACTGGCCAAACAAGTCATCATACATGCTCATCAAGCGGCCTTGACCCACGGCAGCAATAGCCTAAATCGATAAAAAGATGGATTAGATATCAACATTTGAAATTTATCCATTTCATGCAAATTTTTTTTTGGCTTACCTGGACCGCTGCGAGCTTCTTTGGCTTCTCATTGAGATTCAGTCGTCGCAGACCGGTACCAACCGCGGCACTAGTGACGAGCACAACGCGGTGGCCCTGGCGCTTGAGTTCCAGGATGGTCTCGACAATCCGTGATAGATTGCCCAACAGAGGGTAATGTGTCTTTTCATCACAGATAGAAGATGTGCCGACCTTGATGACCAACGTCAGGGACGATTTGGTAGGGCGGTGGGTATTTTGTGCGTTTCTGTAGACGACCATTTTTTTATGTATAGCTTTTTTATGTTTGCGTATAGAATGTGTTGACAGATACTAGTCAACGTGGGCGCATCCGGTCCTTTATATAGGGATTCGGAGTTTTCATGGGACATTTGGATGATGTTCACGATCCCTTGGTATTGCTAAAAACGTAATTGCCTCTCCACGTAAATCCCCCCAAGCGCACAATTCGCAGAAAAAAGAGTTATCTTTATCGGCAGAAGATCAAAAAGGTGTCAAGGGTGCGCCCAAAAACAGAAGCATGCTTTGCAAAACTGAGTTAGCGCCATCAGTGATGAGAGGCCAAAAATGGAAGGCGGTGAGCTCATATTCGCTTGCCCTGTGTTCCCCCCTTTCCTCTCACACACTTCCTTACATGGACTCGCATACTCGACATACACACGCACACACACATTACATTTGACTCCTTTGCTTACATTGGCTAATAAAATCTGTGATGTGACGCAGACAAATAGACATGTTCTAAAGAACGAGATAAAAAAAGAGAGTTTGTCATGGGCCCCCACCCCGCTTTTCCCAAAACAGGCATTGCTTACACCGGAACCTCGCACATGTGAGTTCGAATTCGACCGATTCTTCGGAGCCTTGGTTTTTTCATTTTTGTTTCCAGAGCATGAAATCATGAGCGCCGGCTAAAGAACAAGTGGGAAAATAAGATGAAATCGTTGAAAAGCATGGCCATGGCTCAGAGGGAATGTCAAAAGTAAGGCAAGGGAACACAAGACAAGGACAAACATTCAAAGCAGAGGCCGAGCGCGAGGGCACCCATTGTCCAGGGACAAATGTTTTCGAAACTCATGATTTCGAGACATGTGTTTTTCATCCGTAAAATACATGAAAGGATTCATAAAATACGGGCGGCTTTTGATGAAAGAAAAAAATGTACGTGCGAGCGGGATTGGGCCCAGACTCCCATGATGTCATAAGCACAGGCCAATGCATACACCCACTAAACACACATACACACACACAAGACGTATAATATACACACACTAAAGACGTTGTTTAGGCTCCAAAAGCTATTTCCAGAACGTCCAGCACTTTAGCGCACAGAAAGTCGTAGGCTTCGACCTGGCCTTCCATACGCTTCACTTCAATGACGCGCACGTCTTGCTGGTCGACCGCAGACCATTCAATCGCCAGGACGACCTTGCCAGAGTCGTTAAGGGTATACATGGCACGTGCGTCTTTGGCTGGCCGTTCACACACCAAGCGATTTGGGCTGTGATTGTCATGGGTCGCATTCAATCCGAGAGCAGCCACTACACGCTGAAGGGTTTCTTCCAGCTTGGCGGATGTCACACGGCTGCTGAAGAGCAGGAGTGTTTCCCGCTGTACCCGTGTCGATGCACGATGCTTCGATCGCCAGCTGAACCGCTTGCTGCTGCTTGTGTTTCTTTTCTTGTGACCCGATGAGGTCAACAACCGCCGCAGTGACTCGAATGTCGTTCGCTTGTGATAATGTTCTGGTTTTTCCGATGATGAAGTTGGGGATGACGTGCGTTGATGCAAGCCCTGATCAGGCTTTGATGGCTCTTGTTGGCTTTGTTTAGCTGATACGGCTGATGTTGGGCTTGAGGTGGGTGATCGATCATTCTGTGGTTGCTTGACGTTTTTCTCCTGGGAGTTGGCGTCATGATGATGTTGATTTCCTTCCGGTGGCGAATTTCCAGATACTCCTTGCTTGGCCTGTTCTTCTTTGGGCATCATCCATGGATGATCCAGGATATCGCGTACAGTACAACGCTTTGTCGGGTCAGGCTCGAGCATGCGTCGGATAAGATCCTGCGCATCGACCTTGTCGTACATGTGTTCTGGAAATGCTACCACACCTTCCTTTTGCTTCTCCGCCCTCTGGCTATAGTCTTCTTCGTCGTTGAAAGGCAAAAATCCACACAGCATCGCATACAGCACGACGCCGCAGGACCAAATGTCCGCCGCAGGACCCACGTAGGTCTCGCCACGTAGCAGCTCTGGGGCGGCATAGCAAGGGGACCCGCAACAAGTCGTCATGAGCCACTTTTGCTGTCCCTGCTTTTGATTGGCGAATCCAAAATCGGTAATGATCAGCGTGCGCTCGTCGAGCAGCAGCAGGTTTTCCAGCTTGAGATCGCGATGCACGACGCCTTTTTTCTGGAGATACTGCACCCCGCTCACCAGCTGCCCAAACAGGTTGCGCGCCTCTGCCTCTTCCAGGTAGTCGCGCGCGAGGATATACTCAAAAAGCTCGCCTAGTAATGAGCAAAAAAGAAATTTGTTGTGTAAATAACGGTTTTCTGCGTGTGTTTGTGGCAAAATAACCCCGCGCTGTACACCCCCCCCCCTCAATCGCTGCATAATTTGCTGACGATGTGCATTGCCCGCGCTTACCGTGTGCAGCGTACTGGAGTACAAGGCCAGTATACTTTTCAGACTCTATCACATCCAAGAGTCGCACAATCGACGGGTGCGAGAGTTGCTAGTATGGCGTGACATGATGAGGAACAAGTTTCTAATCACTTTCTGCTAATACCTTTAATATGGTAACTTCCCGATCCACCTTGTCGCGCAACTCCGCTGTCTCCACTCGGCGCTTGTTGATCAGCTTGAGTGCAACCTAATAAACAACATGACCCCCGCTTCGTTGTCAAGCTTAATTCTGAGAGACTTTCTGGTTGCCTGGTTACCTCTTTGCCTGTGGCTTGATGCCTTGCACGCTTTACTTTGCCGAATTCGCCATTGCCTAGATCTTCCAGAAGCACATATGGCCCAAACATCTTTTTCGGCTGCTGCTCAGAAGTGGGTGAATCACCGCCTGTGCTACTGCTGCCTGTAGGCGAGGCGGACGAGCGACCTGTTGAGGACCTTGGATGCTGCTGTTCGTCCGTCAATCGCACCCAAGCTTGTTGCTTGGCGTCTGCTATAGTCGGGTCTGGCAATGCAGATGACCGAATATGCGGGGCAGGCATAATAGATACACACAGACACACAAAAGTAAAGAAGATCAAAAAAAAGGAAAAAAAAGATGGAGCACTCAAGGAGTAAACGGGCAAGAAACGAACAAAAAAAACCTGTTCAGCAAAACAAAAAAAATCTTTTTTATTCAAAAATAAAAGGGAGGCCGCCGGAAGGTGTTTGCCGAGCTGTGTGTGCGTGTGTTATACAGTAATAGAGAGGAGGTGTTATGTATATAGTATTGAGAGAGTGTGTGTGCTACCATAAACACGGAGCTAGAGAATATATGGCAATTTAGGCACCGTGGAGGATGTCTAATGCCCTGTCGGCCCGTTTGGCTATGCTTTCATCGTCTATCACCAAATCATAGGCCACAGCAGCCGTTGCCGGTAGTTCTTCGAGTTCGTCCTCGGTGCAATCACAGGCGGAATCCACACCGTCCGACTGGCGCGCCACAAACCGGTCCAGTCGAACTAGTCGGTCAATGAGCACCTGATGCTCGCTCAGCACGGATCGTTTGGTCATTCGTCGCAAATGCCACGTCGCTTGCCGCACTTGCTGTCGGGTATCTTGTTTGCTCCATTTCCAGGCACGCAACCAGGCGTCCAGGCCCACCATGGCGACTGCAAATTCGGCGCGAGCCATCACCGTGTTCTCAATACCATATTCGCGCACCTTGGACTGTCGCACGCGTCGCATGGTCTCTCGGACGCGCTCCGCTTCTTCCAGGCGAGCGATGCCTTCTTCCGCGCCTTGAGCCGTGCCTTGAAGCAAGGCAAGCGCGCCAGCCAAGGTCAGAATCATCTGCTTCTTGACAAGCTCGTCGAGTTGACTCATGCGTGTCTTTTGGGCCAGCGCATCCCGCCCAAGGGCGGCGGCGGCGAGCAAGGCACGTGGTACGCGTCGCGCCACGACAGGCATCCATTGTTCGGCTTGCTTGGCGTCTTGCTTCCAGAGTGCTTCGACAGTCATGCCCACCGCGGCCAGCCAGTGCGCCAGGCGCTGTTGTTCCTGAACCTCGGAAGCAGCGAGCAGTGACTCAAACCCGGGCACTAGGTCGTTTGAGGCGGTGATTTGCTTGATCAAGACGCGGAACTGGTCCTTGAGGCTCTCCATCAGGTGCAATGTTGAAAGGATAGTGACGGGTACGATGACGGGCGCCGTCAGCGACAGAGAGAGGCGGTCACCACGCATGACTTCGAGGGTTTCCTTCCACGCAAGTGTGTCAAAGATCCAGTCTTCGTGCGGGTAGTCTTTCCACATGAGCGTCCACATAAAAGAGCCGTCGGTCTCGTCCACTTCGTCGTCTTCGTCCATGTAGCTTGTCTCTATAAGGGCCTGCTGCCAAAAGTAGCGAGGGAAACGGCCGTTAAGGCCATTGAGGCTGAATTCCATAGCGGCGGTCACATAGGCCCGTGCGCGCAACGTGCGCACCTCTGCGTGCTCGTCGTCAATGAGATGTTCCACGAGATTCAGCATCCGGAAGCAGCTGTACAGCCGATGCCAGCGCGTCGCCTCGGGATTGCCGCCGAGAGCCTGGATCTCGCACAGCTTGAGCCAATAGCACGCTTGCTCCCACTCGTCTTGCGGGTCACGTCGCTCGTCGTAAACTTCGTAGCCAAGCAGGTGGCGTGCAGCGAATCGGAGGCTTTCCGTCGCGAGATGGATTGGCAGCATCGACAGTGGGAGACCGTCGTCATGCTCCTGGGCGAGTTGTCGGACAAGTATGCGATAGACTTCAGCACATTTTTGATCGCCTGGGCTGACCGAGCTGGCCGAGCTTGCAGCGGCCAGGGCAGCGCCAGACTTGCGGAACACACGTCGTCGCCGAGGCACTCGCTTCACTCGGTAGGCCATGTGGCCTGCCCATGCCTTGAGAAGCGGCAAAAGGAGTTGTACTAGACACACGACAAAGACGGTTGTGCGAATCACCGCCCAGCCGTTGACTTCATCTAAAAGACCACCCGAAGTTGCATTTGTACTGGTCATGACGCGATCGTGGGAGGTGGAGGCAGTCGAAATGTCAGGTGTGGCCGCACGCGACATGTGGTGGTGGTTTTGGAACTGCTCGGTGCTGGTAGGGCCGCTTGTAAGTGGAGAAGAGGAGAACAAGGATATGGCCATGAAGACAGCCATGAAGACACGACTTGAGACGCCCAATGGTGGGGTCGAGGGTGACGAGCCTGCGGTCGAGGAGGAAGACTCCTCTTCGTCCGATGTGCGAGTGCGCTTGCGTTGGTGCTTTCTCCTTTTCGAGGCCGACTGCTGTTGTTGCTGGTTAAGCCGTTGCTGGTGGAGCATGTCTTGCTCGCGTTGCATCTTTTGCATCCGGTACTGGGACAGCACGTCCTGACCGCCTGGAAGCTGGGCGAGCAAGTGCTGGAGGAGAGCGTTCTCTTGTCGCATATCGTCGCCGGTGCGCTTGAGATGGGTGATGTATTCGGTGGCCTTTCGCAGAATGGTTGCCTTGTTGAGCTTGGTGGCGACAGCTACACCATCGAGGTATTCTTCGCCGTCGTCGCCATCATCGTCGTCATCGTCTATGGTACGGCGCTTGCGGGAAGAGTCTTTGAGGCGGGCATGGAGGAGGGCGGGGACAGCGTTCTTGAGCTCGGCGATGCGATCATTGATGTTGTTACGATACCGACGCTCGATGGCGTTGTGTGCAGTTTTCTTTTGCTGGCCTCCTGCAGCGGCAGGCGTTGTGGCGCGTGCGACGCTTGCTCCAGGAGCGAACTGTGAGTTAGCCTGGGATGCAGGTAGATTGTTGGTCTTGAGGCGCTGGATGGGCAGCTTGCCTACATAGCAGGACACGGGTTAGTGGAACGGAACTAGGCTTAGTTAAAGTGCGATAAATGAAACAAGTGCGTACCCTGCTGTTGAATCTCAAAAGAGGCGGGCACGGTCCAAGAAATTTGACTCAGATCAATGGCAGGCTGCGGTGACATTGCTCCTCCTTTCTCCGGCGCCTGTTCCGGACTCGGGTATTCGTTTTTGACGTCGGAGGGTTCAGGTGTCCAAGCCTGTTGCTCCTGTTGTTGCTGCTGCTGTTGCGAGGGCACCACAGGTGTGTTGTCCATTATGGGTTGCGAGGGCACAGGCGCACTAGGAGTAGGTGTGGTATTACTCGTCGCAGCACTCGTAGCAGCAGTAGTGCTTGTAGGCTGGAGTGACAGCGGGGGAGAAAGCGGTTGGTGGAGCTGCTGGAGATGATGTTGCTGTTGTAGCTGCTGTTGCTGCTTCATATCCGTGAAATTGTATTCGTTCATCTGTGGGGGCGTTGTAGGTGCATAGAAAAGAGGCTGCTGTGGGTCGATCTGGGGCAGGAACATAAAGTCCTGCCAGTCGCTGTTGAAAGCAGCCTGTGCTTGTTGTTGCAAGTCGAGGTCCAGCTGGGACAGCGACCCGAGATCGTATTGGTATGGATCGTCGTCTTCATTGCCAAACAATGCAAACGATTCCATGGTGAATGGAGTAAAGACAATAAGAGAAGAAAAGAAAAAGAGAGGCGTAAAGGGACGGAGCCGTTTGCGCGGGTGTTGAACAAAGGGCCAAGCTGCACGCTTTTAGAAGGTGCAAAAAGTGGTCTGATTTTGTGCAATTCGACCCCATTTCTGCACCCAATCCTGTTTTCTTTACTTTTTCAAAACAATAGCGATCGGATACATATACTATCCTTCTTAACGTTGCGCATCAATCCAGTCTTTCCTTTTAAACATAATATCCAAACAAGAGTAAATGGAAATGCTGGAAAGCAGAAAAAGTAGGCAATGTTATCGAAAAGAATAATGAAGATACCACGTTGGCGAAATATGAGCTGAATAAGCTTTTTGTACACCGAATGAGACGCTCGGACGCATGGCAAGAAATACGAGACCGACTCGACCTATTTTCACTGACACTTGTCAACTGCGAAAAAAAAAAAAATATAGGGAAAAAAGGAAACCAGATTTCCTCGTAAACCAGTTCGCATGAAAAATAAAAAAAATATCGATTGACGACGGTCACCTGGTCATTTGGGGACATGCATGAACTACCTCGGTGAGGCGGTGAAAGAAAAGCATTTTTTCACTTTTTAGCTTGCTTGAATGCATCCTTGCTAGGATTCATGATCTTTTCTGGATTCATGAAGCAATATGCGCAGTGGATCCTGCCACTCTGTCTGGGTCAGGCCTTGTCGCTGTGCATCACGGGTACCAGTACTGCCTCTTCTGCACTATGGAATCACTACTCCCTCAACATGCCTTTCACTCAAAACTTTTTGACCTACACTTTGCTCTTTATTGTCTACGGCTTACACAAAAAGGACATATCAAGAGGTCTATTCGATAAACGCACTTGGCCTTGTACGTCTCGACTTCTTTTATTCTTTTTCACTAATATTCTTCTTCTAGTCTTGGGCTTTTCCTTTGCAGACGTACATGGTGCGATATCATTAAGGTGCTTTCATGTCAACGTTGCTGACTTCTTTGCTTTCTTTATCAGCGAACGTGCTGGCCGTTGTGGCTTTCAAGTCGACGTCTGTTTTGTCTGCCCTGATCGTATCATCATGGACTTTGCCCTGCATCATGCTCCTTTCTATCTACTGCCTGGGTTACCGGTACCATGCGTCGCATTATGGTGGCGTCGGTCTGTCCATTGTAGGCTTAGCTCTGCTCATTTGGTCGGATACCGTCAAGGATGAAGCTTCGACAGGTAGAGCACAGTTGCTTTCGTGATGGGTGAACTGACCAGATATAAACAACATTGTATGTAGCCAACCACAGCTGGATCGGTGACCTTATTTGCGTAAGATATAACGAGAAAACCTCAATCAAACCACTTATATGTTATACATTAGCTGATTAGCGCAACTCTGTATGCGGTCAGCAACGTGACTGAAGAGCACCTGGTGAGCCGGTGCACGAGCGCCGAGTTTCTCTGGCGCATCGGCTTTTGGGGTTCCCTGTTGACGGGCGTACAAGCGTAAGTGAGCTGCATACCCTGTGTCACTTTTCTGATATCCCATATAGCCTTCTTTTTGAGCGGCGGGTGTGGTTTTCAATGGAACTGTCCTGGGGAGCAGGTAGGTCCCAGCCTTACTTTCGCTTGTGCTCACCAGCTGACCTATCTGTGGAAAGTGGGCTTAATTAGCATCTATGTTATTTGCCTGTTCTCCATGTATTCTCTCGGACCGCAGCTCTATCGCATGTCCAGTGCCACCTTCCTCAGCATGAATCTCGTCACGAGTAACTTTTATTCCCTTTTGATCGGTCTTCTTTTTCTCAATGCAAAGGTAAAAACGGCTAAGGCGTATTAATCGGCTGACCATCCCTGTAGATGCCTCCTTTTTACCCAGTCGCTTATGTGCTTGTCATTGCCGGTGTGTCACTTTTCAATCTGACGAGACCACCATCTCAGTCAGCCGAGGAACGCCTTCCCATCTTCCAGCCACTGGCGCAGGAAGACGAAGAAAATGAAGCTGATGTCTGGACCGCAGACGCCATTCCCTCTCGGCATTAGAATATATACCACTTTGAACATTATCCAACAGCTGATCCACCCTCCCCCCCCCGCTTGTCCATAGCATATACTGCCAGCTTAGGACATATTTCAAATCCATTAATTCATAGATATGACTGGTCTGTTTTCAAGGTTTATACATGTGTGTGTATGATCCGTTTTCATGGTATTACACGGAAGCGACGATTTCATCTGCCTTTTGCAAAGCCTATACGAAAAAGCGTCAGCTGTGACGATGAAAAGTTTGTCATTATCTTCGTACCTCAATCATCTTTTTGCATTCTTTGCGTCGCTCCTGCGTGTACTCCGACTCCTCAAGCAGTTCATCCAGAACTTCGGCCTTGTAAAGTTCGGTCAGGAGTTCTTTTTGGAGCTCCTTTTTGGCCCGCGTTACTAGATTGAGCATGATGGCCTTTGGTACCATGTCGATCATGGTCCGCTTGACAATATTGAAATATGATCGAATGAGGAGCTCTGCGAATGCATTTCAGGTCAGTCACTCGTTATTGTTTGCCCTATCCGACTTACTGATGACTTCGGTTTCCATAATCTCCCGTTCCGATAGAGCACCTGACGCCTTGAGCATGGCTGGTGGCTAAGCACAAAAGCAAAGGGTTGGTTCAGCAATGATTCATATAAAGTTCTCTAAACAACAATTACCGCTTCCATCGGGTTGGACTTCTTGGACTTTTTGGGTCCATTGAAGAAGCTGCCAAAGAAGGAGTTCGACTCCCCATCGGGTGTGAAACTGCCGCTAGTTTGCAGTTGCTGGGGCGGCTGCTGCTGTACAGGCGTTTGCGAGCGTGTAGAGCGAGTACTGGTGCTATCGGGACCGCCGACAGGCTGCTGTGGTTTAGGATGCATCTGCTCGTTCACCATGGCAATAGCTTGGTGTCCACTTAAGAAATCAGGATGGCCCGTGTTGATATAGCAGACTTCCATACTGGTTCGATCATAAAGATATTAGTTTTCTCGCATGCCGGATTCGAGGATCAAGACTTACTTTACAAGATCTGACACCAACTGGCTTGTTGGACCCTGTGCCTTTTTGAAAAAGGAAAGAACGACCTGGTAAAATCGTTCTCTCATGGCAGGAAAACGCTTAAAGAACTGAATAGCGCTCTGTCTTAGAAATATTGCTCTTCATACTCTATCCATTTACATACCTGCTTGTTCAGGAGTTGACTCAGGATGCGGACCAGTTCGTCGTACACCAGGGCAATACACCGAAGACTAGGGTCTTCTAGGCGTCGGATCTGCTTCTTAATAATAACCTCAAAAGCGGTGGTGGCGACAAACAAAGCTGGGGACGAGCCCTACACCGTCATGGTCAGCATCCGCAAATTCAAGAATGATTAAACGTACGGAAGAGTTGTACAAGAGGACGCGGATATCGTCGTCTTTGCTCTGGTCGAGTGGGTCCACTTGCTTGATACCATTCGCATAGAGTTCATGGAATACAAAACCGATACGCGCGCCACCGGAGAGCTCATAAGAGGAGAGATCGTTCGAGTGGCCTTCGAGAACGTTTTTAAAGTCACTGCAAAACTCGGTGATGATGTTGAGCACCATGCCGGCTTGGTTGTCACCGAGCGGGTCACCCAACTGTGCAAGCTCTTGCTGATATTTGGCAAGCGCGTTTTGGATCTTGGCTTTGATTTCGGGCAATGTGTTCCGGATATGATGCATCAGAATCTGGGACACCGTTGATAAGCCACTTGTCTACGTCTTTGAGTTGCCAAGCATTTACCATGTTGAGTTTGCGTGCCAAGAAGGGGGTACCGCAGTACTGTGCTTTGCTACGGTACGCAGGGTGGTTCTCAAAAAACTCGCGCTCGGCTGTTAATGCTTTGGAAATCAACTTTTTCTGCTCAATATCTCGCTGGCCGCGATTAATGACTGGCACGTATCCTAGATTATACACACATACATTAAAGCTGCGGTAGGAGGTACTGAGAACTTGGGCTTACCTAACCGCAGAGGAATCATGCGCCCTGCAAGAATATCAATGACATCGGTGCCTTGATCCATCAAATCGACCTTGGTCAGCACGCCGATGGTACGCAGGCCCTCGGGATCAACCTCGCGGGCAAGCTTTAGACCGTCCGAGTTGGCCAGATCGGTGTTGGCAGCTGTAACAGCGAGGATAATAGCGTTGGGCTTCGTAATATATTTAAGGAGCATATCCCGGATTTGTTTCTCAATATCCTTGGGTTGATCGCCGACAGGCACCTAACGAGATGTTGAATGGGAAATCCTTTGCAGACAAAGCATATGTACCTTGGTTAGACCGGGCAAATCGACCATGGTAAGCGTCAGGACATTGGGTGAAAAGATGCGCAGATTAATGGGCTGAGGCGAGATGCCTGATGAAACGAGGTGAGAGAAGAGTAATCGTAGAGGTAGGTGCTTACCTTGGTTCTTCCCAGTCTTCAGCTCAGTGTCGCGGACGATCTCCTCACGTATCTTGTCAAAGTCAAAGAACTTTTGACCAGGCAGGTGAAGGAACTCGCCCCACTCTGTACCTTCCTTTTCGTTCGATTGATCCGCAGGCCGATTGATGAGTTGCAGAATCTGTGAATGCCAAGAAAAACGAAAGCGGCCTGTCAGTTCTCTGGTCTTGGCTCTCCTCTTCATGGTTTACCAAAGGCCTTCGAGTGACAATACCCGTACCGCGCGGCAGGAAATCACGACCGACAATGTTCTCTAGTACAGAACTTTTGCCACTGGATTGCGAGCCAATCACCGTGATTTGAGGAAGGTCTACCGGATTGTGGACACCCACAGTAGCGAAGGCATCCTGAAGCTTGTTGACTAGTATGGCGCATGAGCTTTAAGCATGTTGCCAAGCTGAAAAGTACCTGTCTTGATGAGCTGCGTGTCCATAACGGAAAAGAAAGAGACAGCAGAATAGGGAGATGGCGTGAATGGACTGGAAAAAGAAGCAACAAACGACGCACGGCACAGACGCGCACACAAAGAGACACAGGACACACACACGCGGCTTCCCCTTCACAGCGCTCTCTCTGTCTCTCTCGGCTTTCTCTGTGTAACGCTTTTTGGTACTGCGCGCGGCATAAAACCCACTTCATTCCTTGAACTTCTCGCTTGCCACGAGCTTTCTGCGGTGCCTACGCCATGTATCCTAGCTGGTTCCAGATTGCTTCAAGGATACGGGACCTATGTCTCACATATGCACCTATCAAAAGTCATCTGTCGCATCTGAGTATGTCACACAACACGGCGACAGCATCATAACATCTCTGCCTTTTTTTCACTTTTCTAACTTAGCAAATACAACCGAAGCGCACGTTGAGCCTGACCCTGGTACGTTCACCTGAAGTGACATTCTTATACTCTTGTCTCCTCTCTGCAAAGTCGTACTTATTATGTGATCACTTTTTTTCACTACTCTTTGCACATATACGTACATGGACTGATTACTACTTCTTTCTACTTAATTACGGAAGTGCTATAAACACCAGCTCTTACGACTCAAACCATAGACAATCTGACTACCCATAAATGGTCTGCTTTCGTTTTTAGAATTGGATGCAGGTGATCCAGCGTAAGGGAATGTAAAACACCACACACCTTTGTGAGGCTGTATAAATCGACGATAAAACGATTCGCGTATATCTATGGAGAGGCGTAACTTGAAGACATATTAGGAATTATGTATTGTTTTGGATACACACAATTTTATACTGCGTCAGAGCTGAGTTCCTGAAAGTGTAGACCTACGAATATACGGCGAAACAGATACTTCTAGTCCCTGAAGCAAATGAGCCAAAAGTCGACACTACTCTGTGCCTGTCTTAGGGAGCCTACTATTCTCAGCTGCAGATCTTCATCACGATAACATAGATTGGTTTTAATCATATCTGTTAAACCTCAAATCAATCGAGGTGAGAATATGTACATTTTCGAACAAGGGCAAGGGCAAGTCGATAACGAAGAAGAAGGTCTGCAGATAGGGAGAGAGAAAGATAGAGTGTTTATGCGTACATTGACGAAGCAGTTGTTATTACAACGTCGAAATTCTTGTATGTGCCGGTTGCATATGGACTTTTTAGCGTTGCTTCGGGAGCGGTAGTACATTTGCATTACAGAAACCGGCCGTATGGGAATATTTGATATCGAATAGACACAAAGTTCAAAAGGTTACAACGATGATGTGCCAATGGTATCCATGAGCATAACCGGAACTATTGGTGGAAAACTCTCGGGGCCGGGTCGGTCAGCTGCCCCATAGAGAAAAAGCCCTTGTGTAACGCGTCTATACCTATTGAGCGATCGAGACAGTGAATCGCACGGACACAACGAGTCTATTAGTCGCCTTGTTTTTGTTTTGATACACTTTTTTCCTCTTACCTATTTCCTTTTCTTTTTCAACGCTGGCGAAACAAAAGTACTCCTCCTCCTCGAGATATCCCTCCTATTACCCCAACATGATGCAACAGCCGGCAGCATCCGCAGGCATGGGTCAAATGAAGAACGGTCAATACCGTCAGCAGCAGCAGCAACAAGGTCTACCCACACCACCACAGAGCGGTCAGGCGGCTCCAGCTACCCTCGACATGAATCATATGGATCCAAATCACGCCATGATGGACAATGGCAATGGAGGTGGCGGTATGATGGACAGTCTGAGACGCAAGGTCCGTGAAGCAGCCGGCTTCGGTCAATCCATGGATCCATATCAGCAACAACAATACCACCAAGGCGGGCACTATGGTGGCGGCAACATGAACTATGGTCACGGTAATAGCGGCGGAGGCGGTGGCGGAGGCGGCGGCATGATGGCAGATGGAAGAGGAGGCCAGTCCAACAAAAAGCAGCAACAGCAACAGCAGCAACAGCAACAACAACAACAACATCGCGGAGGCGGCGGCATGATGGATAACGGAGCCGACTATTTTTCGGCTGCGCACCACGGTGGAGGCAGTGGAGGTGGCGGATATGGCATGCACGGAGGAGGAGGAGGCATGATGACACCCGGCGGCGGCGGTGGCGGTGGGTACGGCGGAGGATACGGCCAATTCTCACAACACCAGTCGTACCACCCCCAGCAAGGCTTTGGCGGGTCAATGATGATGCCTGACGCCATGATGGGCGGGGCCGCTGGCGGCATGATGGGTCATATGACCTCCGGCATGTCCGGACCTTACGGCAGTTCCGGTATGATGCGCAAAGGCCTGATGAGCGGCGGATACGGTGGCGGCGGAATGTACAGTCAAGGCTACGACACGCCTTACATGGGAGGCATGGCTGGTGCTGCTGGCATGGGCGGCATGGGCATGGGCGGTATGATGGGCGGCATGAATGGAGGAGGCATGGGCATGTATCCATCCAGTGGCGGCTACTACGGCGGGGCCGGAGGTCTCGGAGGCGGCATGATGCACGATTACTCCCCAGGCGGGTACATGGGCGACTCTCACATGATGTCCGGTTACTATGGGCGTGCAGATCCCTACGGAGCTCAACAAATGGGCATGTACAACAGTCCCTATGGCCATTCTTCCATGATGCTTGGCGGCGGTTACGGTAGCTACGGTGGTGGATATGGCGGCTACGGTGGAGGTTACGGTGGATATGGTGGCTATGGAAGTGGCTACGGCAGTTCTATGTACAGCCCAATGCTCTATGACATGCACAGCTCAAGGCGAATACTCCCCACCAACCACGTCAGCTCCGTCAAAGATCTTTGGCAGAGCAGTATCTTTTAGACACTATGTATAAAGCTGTAATTTCCCAAATTGTATATTTATCTAGTTCTCTGCAGTATTCTTTAAAAGCAGTGCGCCACGTATTATTACAAAAGAGAATCTGATGATTTTTTATGGAACCTGCAAAATCAACGATGAATGGCAGTCCGTTTCTTTTTATGAAATACCAATTACTGTATATTTTTTCTTGTATCACTTGGTCAATGTAGATATCACACTTTAGACTTACATCAGCTGTTCAGTTCTGATTCAATTTGAGTTTGTTCAGCAGGAAGAAACAAATTCGCCTCGTAAAGAAGGATAGACGACAACAGACCTGCCCTTCAAATGTTTTCGCCTCAGACATCTTTCAATGAGCGAGTATCCCCAAGACATATTCTAGTTTTGAGATATAGGTCTCTCATGAGAAAGTTGCATGCATTGGCAAAGAGAAGCTGGTAGTTTAAGGGTGTATATCGGTATGGAATCTGTTTGTTGTCACATGCATGTTTGTTAGCATGTTTCGGCTATTGAAATGCGAGACAGCCCCACGAATGGGGGCAGCAGAATTTACAGGAAACGCTGCACCTTGAGCTTCTTTTCGAACTTATAAGCAACATGCCCTTCGGCATTGGACACGAGATTGTATGTTTAATTTCTCGGAGCGCACTTTGGTCGTTCTTTGTGGACATTAAACTCGAGGATGAATACAACGTACCCTTGGACGGCCCCGTGATTGTGTAAGCGAATGAACCAATCCTCTTCTACTTCCACTCAACCTTATATTGACCTCGAAAAAGTGCGGCTACCCACCACAATATGATTGTCGATCCTGCGATTCTTTCTGTTACGTTCCCTGGGCAACGGCGGCTGCATTACTGGGCCAAAGACAGCATGTTTAAGCACCCATACGCCAAGGCGTTTCTCGAGAACTGCGGCGTCGTGCCTGTGGACCGCAAAACCAAGAACAATGCTCTTCTGTACGCTGCAACATACAAAGTCATGCGTCTCGGTGAGTCAATTGCTGTATTTCCAGAGGGTACGAGCCACACGCTGCCCCACTTGGGCATATTCAAGGACGGAACTAGTTTTGTAAGTTGCTTCCACGAGAAACGGAATAGCCGACTAAGGGAACACGCCTTTGCATTATCAGGCGGCACTCGAGTATGCAAAGACCATCCAAGAAGATCCTCGCCCCAACGCAGACGGGTCTTTGCCTCAGCCTGCCCCCGTCTTGCCTGTTGGCATCGTATACCCCGAAAAATCAAAGTATCGTAGTGTAGCCATTGTCAGGTGCGTATACTTCTTTTTGGGTCTGGGTCAGACGTATTTGGCTCACATGTGCTTTCATGACAGATATGGCAAGCCAATCCATGTCGACAAGTACATGCCCACTTACCTCCAAGATCCGAAAAAGGCCGCCAAGCAGCTTACGGCCGATCTTAAAGATGCCATCGAGGCTCTGACTGTGAATGCACCCAACTGGGAAAGCCGGGATGCTGCTGAAATGGCCCGGTGGCTCCTCTTTCCCGGCGAAAACGGCTCCATGCGCGATTATGTAAAGGTCACGCAGAGGTAGGATAACAGTGCGTATATATTCTTTTTTTTCCTAAAGTACATGGGTAGCCTCATCAAGGCCATTGACGAGCTGGCTCAAGAGGACAAGGAGGTTGCACTGCTACAGCAAAGTCTCCGAGCATACAAGCTGGAACTCGATGCGCTTCGCCTCAAAGACTCACATATTGCCAAATACAACGAAAAGGATATCACTGCCGCATCCACAACCATCCAACTCTTGCAACGTACGCTGGCCTCTCTGATAGATCTGCCTCTCTTCCTACCCGGATTGGTGGCGCACTTGCCGCTGTACGTGGCCGGCTACTACGCCGGCAAGTTTGAGATTTACGAGGAGGTACGTGCGCAGGACAAGATCTTCTTTGGTCTTGCCCTGGTGCCGGTTATTTATATCTTGGCATTCCTCTGGGGCTGGTTCACGCTGTTTGGCGGCACCTTCTTTGGCTTTTTTGCGTCGATCGCGACATTGGGCGTGTTCGTCTGGTACCACGTGGTGTCGATTGACGAACGCTATGAGAACTGGAAGGACCTGACCGGACGCTGGCGTCTGTTTGACGCGGTTGTGTTGGGCCGCGGTATGTGGCGAAGAAAGGAACGTATTCTGCAACTCAAGAAGCTGCGATATGCCAACCTGGCGGGTGTGCGGCGCATGGTCAAGACATACAAAGGCAAGAATGACGACATTCACGCTGTGTGGCTCGCAATCCGCTCCCGGGTACGACAGCTCGGTGACGCGTCTAAACTACATGGACGCAAAAAGGCATATGCGAAACAGTTTGAATGGAGCTTTGAGGGTTAATGTACTGTAATAAATTTGAATCAATCATAATTTGAAAAAAGACGACTAGAATGAGGTCGCGTGATTTCAGGGCCCGGCAAATTTATTGATCCGGCGCGGTGGGTAGGTCAAGTGGACATGGGCCGGGCGACTCTGGAGTCCCTCCCTTTTTCGAGCCTTTATAATGACGGTTAGTACCATGTCAAAGGACACACGACGCACAGCACACGACATTACAAACGGATGGATGGATCGACGGATGGATCAATGGATGGGTCGATAACGATGGATTTTCGACTGAATACCCAAAGTTGTCTCCATTCCATGCGGCCATGACATTGTCATGCATTTGAATGCCTTTCGTCAGTCATGTAACTCGACCTTGACCCTGCCTCACCTGCACAGTGCTGTGCGCCGTGCGTTCGTGTGCTCTGCAATTGGCACTTGAAATATACCTGAATGTTGTACTCATTCTTTTCCATTCTAAATAGTTGGCTGTTGATCTTCTGAACCCCTCGGTTGAGCACGAGAAGCGTTCCCACAAGCTCAAGAGACTCGTACAGTCTCCCAACTCCTACTTCATGGATGTCAAGTGCCCCGGTATGTGCTCAATTACGTCGAATGGAGTTAGAAATTGACTGTTGTTTGTTCTTTATAGGTTGCTTGAACATTAGCACCGTCTTCAGCCACGCCCAGACTGTTGTTTTGTGCTCGTCGTGCGGCACTGTCCTGTGCCAGCCCACTGGTGGTAAAGCACGTCTGACTGAGGGTATGTCTACACATATAACTCTGTATGCTGTTTTACTAATTCATATACGTTTGTATAGGCTGCTCTTTCCGCAGAAAGATCAACTAAGGAACGAGACACAGACACATCTTTTTTTTCAGTTTCGCGACCATGCTGAACTTTTTATAAAGATTGCTGACTTGTCCAACTTATTTGCGAATACTGTGTGATGTAGTGGAACGCATTGAGTGGGTCTTTCGTGTGTGTACGTGTGTATATAAAAGTATGGCCGTATAAGGTGATACATGGTGGATCCGTGGTAGATTGAAGAGTCACGCTGGATAATGCTTGTTCACGGGCGAGGGATCAAATAACGAGAGCATCTGGCCAAATACGCAGATATGATGCTCAGCACCTTGTCTGTATACCGAGCCAGTTGAATAATATGACTTACATAGAGCAGTGATATCTAGTGCTCATTGCCCTTCTCCTGGCGCACTCACTACTATAACGTATAAGTCAATAACGGGAGGCTGTGATTAATAATAAGTGTGTGATTCTGTATGATCTCATGCGGGGTTCATTTTCCGCACAAACAAATAGACGCGTTTTCTCCAAATGTTCGCGAGACTTACCAACTTCCTTTTCCCCAAACCCACACCCGAACAAATGGCCAACGCTAAAGAGATTGCTGACAAGATCATTGCTGAGAACAAGGTTGCTGTCTTTTCCAAGAGCTACTGCCGTAAGTTTTCCTGTGTGCTCTACCCGTTGACTTCTCTCATCTCACTCTTTTAATGATTACTCATGTAGCCTACTGCCAACGCGCCAAGGCTCTTCTTAAAGAACTCGGTATTGAGTTCTTTGCCATTGAACTTGACAAGGATGGTCCGTATTGATATCGATGTTAGATTTTATTCTGGCTGATTCTTATACTGTTACATAGCCAACGGCTCTGCTATCCAGGACTATCTCGAACAATTGAGTGGTCAGCGCACTGTCCCCAACATCTTCATCAAGGGCCAGCACGTCGGTGGCTGCGACTCTCTCTTCGCTGCCAACTCTAGCGGCAAGCTTAAGCAGCTTCTTGCCTAATTTTTCTTCATTTTGCTCTAATAATAAATCATGTGTACGTCAATCCACGTATACCATATGATCTCTGCCCACCTGCAGGACTATTACCCATCATGTCACTCCACTTAAAACAGCCGATCTGCTCTTCATTTGTGTGGATTGATTAAATTGGCGTTTGGAAGTGGCAAAAACTGTTCAGGCAATACTAGGTGTTCTCTATGCGGCTTTATCCAAGATCAGACTCACACAGCTTGGTATATCACCCTCGATATATCAAAGCCTTTTCCCATGCTATCGGTAGAATTTAGACGCATAATGTGGTACCAGATATAAGTTAATTTTCTCGCTACTTTATTCACCGCCTTTATTTTTTCCAACGTATATGATTTATCTAACTATAAGATCTGAACAAACACTGCAATGTTCAACGATAAAAGTGACCGGTGAAATGCAGCGGATATAAGATGCCTGATGCGGCTTTATATCCAAGGATTTATGGTGCTGGCATCATCTACATACGTGCAGTGCAACTTTAGCCAGTCAAGAAACTGAGAAAATACACATACTACTATCTATGTATCTATGTATGAGTGGCATTTATTTGATTTAGAATTTATATGTCGGGATCTTTTTTGTAGATTTATATACATCATCTCGGCATATCCCGCACGCGCATATATAGCTTTATCTGTACTATATATCTATTGTGCTCGTTTGATTGTCGACTTGATATTCTGGAGTACGTGTAAGCCTAGATATTAGCACACATTTATAATCATACTGTTTCTCTAGTATACTATATAGAGCGTTCCAAACAAAAGTCTGGATTTTATATCATACATGCTCGTTTATTTAATTGCACTTAGTGCTGACTGGGCAAAGATCCTCGTAAGGTGTATGCAGCACCGATTCCTTCAGCTACGGTATGTAACACGAAACCCTTAAAGCGCACGCATCCAAATATGGAAGAAGCCATAGATATCTCGGGTTGAGCAAGGAGCGAATGTTGAACCCAGATATCATTATCAAGATTTGAACAATGTGACATGAAACTGAATCACAATGTAAAGAGGGTAAAAGTATGTATTTGAATATCGAACCGCCAAAACTTCAGCGCATTTTTAAACGCACTCTTCGCATGCGTATACCAAATATGCTATATTTTTGGTGGATGGCTGCATGAAGTTCGTAATATCTACAACGGAACTTGAGCTGGTCGATGATCAAAAGTGCATAGGGTTTTCTTGTGAAACTCGAACGAGCCACTTGAGTATATTGCCGTGCTGAATCTTGATTTGGCTTTCTTAATCATTAAGGTAGCGGCAGCAATACATACCACATGGAATGTGTAAGCCTTCTAAAGTTTCCACTCCGTCGGATATTGAGATGACACGGCATATTTCCATTTTCGCTTCTTAGCTCCTGTATTAAGATGGGTGTACAGGCTCTTCGTTAAAGCGTGTTATAGCACAACTATTGCACCTTACTTCATATTGGTAAGGCGCGTCGACTACCTAGAAATGTTGTCCATCATTTTGATTTCGCATGCGTGACCCGGAGACCCCGCGGCTCATTGTGCGACCTTCTCGTAAGACGCACCGAAATCAGATAACCGCACACTTATGTCAAATTTCATCGTAAATGCATTGTACGAGATCTGGAGCGATATTCTTGACCTTCCGGACCAATCAAAACTACGAACGATTTGTGAATAAAATCGCACAATGATCGCAGCAGCTAGATATTGACCTGGAGAAACCTTTTTTTTCTCTTCAAACTTGCGTACTGTAGTCCTCTGCTATCAGCTCAAGGTAAACATACCTAAATTTTTGTATGACTATTAACTAATGGGCATCAACCACGTATTCAATGCCATAGTAGCTTGGACAGCAATATGACTAACAATAATAATGAGGGAGTCATATCTGAAAAGGTAGTTGTCAACAGCACCGAGAGCTACATCAGAAACAGCAGCGACACGCTTGAGCGCGAGGCCACAAAAGCGTCATCCGATAATGCTGCGATTGCCGTCCAAGATAAAGCACGGCCTGCACAAGTCGGAGAAGACATCCATGATCGTGAGTTGAGTGCCGGTGTCGCCAAAGTCGAGGTAATCCTTTTTTTTTCTTTGCTGGTGTTTGGCTCAAGCTACGCTTGATTTTCTCCCCGCCCGTTATTGATTACGGTACTGTTTAGGCTGCTCAAGCGGTTTGGGGGAAGAAAGGTTACATATTTTTGCTTGCCGGCCTCGGTCTCGCCGCATATATTTATTCGCTCGATGGCATTACCACATACCTGTACCTCGCGTTTGCTACTTCCTCAGTTTTCAAACACTCCTTGACCGGCACTGTTTATACCGCTGGATCAATTATCCTGGCAGTCGGAAAACCTTTCATGGCCAAGCTTGCCGATTATTTTGGACGTGGCGAGACCTAGTAAGTGTAAAAGGCCATCTCTTTTCATCCTTGCTCACATAATCGATCGACGACGTATAAAGTATTGTCACAGCTATTTTCTACGTCGTTGGCTATATACTTTATGCCGGCGCACAGAATATTGGGACCATTGCTGGAGCTCAAATACTTTATTCCTTTGGCTACACTGGCCTACAGGTATGCATCGCTGAAATCGCCATACATCTTCAACTGACACAGCTGTATGGTCGCATAGATGCTGCAAACAATCACCATCAACGATGTAACCACCCTGCGGTATCGTGCCTTTTGGTCTGGCATCTTCAGTATGCCTTACATCATCAATACTTTCATCTCGGCTGAAGTATACAATGGTGTCATGAGTGGTGGAGGTTGGCGTTGGGGATACGGCATGTTTGCCATCCTTGTACCTGCCTGCTTAGTGCCCATTGTCGGCTCGCTCCTTTGGGGTCAGTGGAAGGCAAAAAAAGAAGGCAAGCTCATGCTTGTACCGAGCCCTGATAAGAACTTTATCAAGCGACCTATTTCTGCCTCATACCTCGCTAGCAAAGAAATGGATGTGAGTGATATTAGAGATTACACAGAAAAAGACAAGTCCTTACTCACTATATCACTCGTTTCTCGTATAGTTACCTGGACTGATTCTCGTTGCCGCAGCCTTGGCCCTAATTTTGTTGCCACTTGGTTTAGCACCACTTGCTAGTCAAGGCTGGAGAACGCCTTCCATGATTGCCATGATTGTTATTGGCGTGCTGCTGCTACCTGTGTTTGCCGTCTGGGAAATCAAACTCGCCACCAAATACGGTTATCTTCCTATCGCACCGTTGCGTTTCTTCAAGAATGGCAATATTTTTGGTGCCATCTTTATTAGCTTTTTCGATTTCGTGTCGTTCTATCTCCAGTACACCTATCAGTCCTCGTTCATCTACGTTACCAAGGATTGGAGTAACCGCGAGTTCAACTATTTTGCCAACATCCAAACCATCTCCTTGTGCCTTTTCGGTCTCATTGCTGGTATCATACTTATCAAGTGGAGCCGACCTAAATGGCTTATGGTATTTGGGCTGCTTGCCCGCCTTCTCGGTGTTGGACTGATGATTCACTCCCGCGGTGCTCTTGCTAATACGGCCGAACTCGTGTGGAGCCAGCTTCTGCAAGGTGCTGGCGGCGGCTTTGCTTCTACAATCTCGGGTGTCATGGCCGTGGCAATGGTGCCCCACTCTGATATGGCGGTTGTATCTGCGCTTGTGCTGCTCTTTGCAGAAATTGGAAACTCACTTGGCTCTGCTATCGCTACCGCAGTATGGACTAACCAAATGCCCGGCTATTTGGCCGAACATGTACCAACCAACAACCAGACCTTGCTCAACGAGCTCTACGGTTCCATTACCGTCATTGCTACTTATTCTGCAGACGACCCTATCCGTCAAGGTGTCATTGAAGCCTATGCCATCGTCATGCGCAACCTTTGCATTGGTGCTACCGTCACAGCTGTCGTACCGCCTATTCTTGCCTATTTCTGTATCACTGATATTGAACTTGATGACAAGCAAAACAAATTTGACAATCGCGATCTTTCTGGCCGCAAGGAGGATGAGAAAGAGGAAGAAAAGAAAGTTGTTGACATTGCCTAATACCATTATTTAATACGTATCATCCTACTATATGGTTACTTTTTGACTTCATAATTATCTTTAAAGATAAACTAAGTATCATTTCATAATACATTATAACTATTTAGCCCACGTATATCTCACCAAAACTTGGTTCCATAATAAAAGGAGGGGATTGAATTCATCAGTAGCAAAAAAAAAAAAAAATTCTGAAAAGGAGAGACTAAAATTGTAGGAGAGACAAAGACTATCTATTACTCTTGGTGGTATGTACATATGGGTTGGGTAGCATACGTGAGGGCTTTACATTTTGGCACCCATGAAAGAGCCAACTTTGGTAGACTGGCGGACGCCCAGATCGAGCATAATCTCCTCACTACCACCGGGAATGGCATAGGCGCGGACCTCACGGTACAGACGCTCAATCTTCTCGCCCTGACCGCCACGCGTGTAAGCCAGACCACCAAAAATCTGGGCAGCCTCGCGAGCACAGAACTCAAAGGTGCGCGTTGCCTGCGCCTTGCAGACTATGTGAAGACTTCTGTGAGCACATAATCAGGGTTCACATCAGTGGAAATATCTTACGGGCGATAGGGCCACCCAGGCGGATGGGCTGGAGATCCTCGGGCATGTGCATAGTCTGGTAAGCGAGCGTCTCCAACCAGGCGTGCGTGGCCTCGCACTTGCGGATCATGTGGGCCAGCTTGTTGCGGATGACGGGGTGGTCGATGAGACGCTTGCCGAAAGTCTTGCGCTTGTGGGCGTACTAAGATAAAAAATAGATGGCGCATAAGTTAAATGCCTAGTGTCTTATGTCGGATGTGTACCTTGATGGACTCCTCAATGCACACACGGGCGAAACGGTTGGCCTGGATAACGATACCCATACGCTCCGAGTTGAAGTTGCGCATAATATACTTGAAGCCCTTGTTCTCCTTGCCAATCAGGTTCTCCTTAGGGACCTTGACATCTTCAAAGGTGACGTAAGCCGTACCGGAGGGCCAGACACCCGAGCAGTTCATCTGGCGGGTGGTGACACCAGGCATGCTGCGCTCGATCAGCAAGAAGGAGATACCGTTAAAACCGGCTTCACCCGTGCGGCAAGCGACAGTGAAGTAATCGGCATACACACTATCTCAAATATAATCATTATGAATAAATCTGCTTCTTACTCCAGTATCAAGAAGATGCATACCCATTGGTAATCCACTTCTTCTCGCCGTTCACGACATAATGATCGCCAGCATCACGTGCCTCGCACTGCAAGTTAGCAACGTCGGAGCCACCAGACGGTTCGGTGACACAAAGACAGATGTTCTTGGTACCGGCCAAGCAGTCCTTGACGACCTTCTTTTGCAGATACTCGGAACCGAAGAGATACCTGAAGATTCCCATGTAGTCTGTCAGACTAATTTGACTCATTGTTTGGCTATGATAAACTTACACGGGAGGCAGACCGATACCGAGACCACCGCACAACGCCCAAGTCACTAAAAACGAGAAGTAATTTAAGCTCACATGTCAAGAAGAAAAAATAGACACATACCACCGCCGGAGCCACAGCGCGAGAGTTCATCCATGACGATGATGTGGTGGAAGGCATCAAAGTCCTCAACCTTCACTCCACCGGGAAGGGGATAAGGATAAAGGTCGGGCGAGACATTGTGGACAACGGCACCGAGGATACCAGCCTTGGCAGCCTTGGTGAAGATCTCACGGGGCAGCTGCTTTGCTTCATCCCACTCATGACAGAAAGGCGTGATTTCCTTATCAACAAATTCACGAACAGCCTTGCGGACGGCACGGTGGGAGTCGTTATAGTAAGGGCTGTACCAGTCCTGGTACCACATGGGATCGCCAAAGGGCACCATGTCACCGTAAGCGTCGCCCACGATCAATGGGTTCTGATCCTCGGGCTCATCATCAGCTTTGGTCTCCTCCTCGGCAGCGCCAATCTGGCCGATAAGGAACTGTGGAGCAATCTTTTGCAAAACGGCCTCGCTGTGGAAAGAGTCAAACTTCTTGGTGGCATCCGTACCCGCATTCTTGACCAAGATCTTCTTGCCACCTGCACGGGGGACGTCAGCGACTCTCCTTCTTACACTCAAGCAGCAGATTACATACCGGGGTGCTCGCTCAGGAAGGGGGTAACATCATAGACTTTGCCGTGGATAATGATCCAGCTATTATTTTGAGTTGCATTGCATCGTTGAGTTCCCTGTTTGGTATGCAGACAAATACACTCGCATGCTTACCAGTCGCCGGCTTGGTTGTGCTTGGCAACTTCTTCAACGGTGAAGTTCTTCGACATAATGCAAGAGATGTGTGATAGAAGAAAGAAAACGACAGAAAACCGAGGACTGTGGAGGAGAATTAAAAAGATGATTGACCATTTTCACGTGGAGTATCTTGTGTCATGCAATAATGCCTGTGTGCCCGCGTCAAAAAAGCATTAAGACAGGGTTGGACATGTGAATCGTCGCAACCCCACACCACTGTACAACATCACGGGGCTACACTGCTTGACCGCCCTCATCATCACTATACAATTACTCTATCATTTTCTATGCTTATCATACATCAACTATTGGAGATTTTTTGAGATTTTATTCGGTAGAATATAGATGTCTTCCCCTATTCCGCGATCCCCGCGCTTTATCCTTGCTGAATGGACCCGCCTTCCCTTAATTTCTCATGTCCTCCAATGCACTCGGACCAAAGAACTTACTCCTCAATTTTGTCTATACCGACCTCTATCACATCTCATTTGAAGCATGTGCATCTGTGCAGTGGCGCAAATTTTTTTTTCTTGATTTACGATCAATCGCCCGAATTGGCAGGCACACACAGAAGCGAAATGACAGACAGCGACCCATCCCCGAAAAGGAAGTCGATCGACTGTCATCCCAAACCAACCTTGTTCGTTAGGTGCTGCAAAGCACTCATCCATCCCGGGGTACATTTTAGATACACCACAACTTTTGTAAGACAGAAGCGAATGAATGTTTAGTTGTATAAGCACATTTTTATTGGACAGTCGTCGGTTTGAATCGCCTTATACGTGTTATTCAATTGTTTGACATAAAACAGGCCTCATGAGCCTATAGGAGACAATCAAACAAAATTCAAGCAGGAAAATGTCGATGCTCTCATCTGTACGAACTTGTAACAGGTTCGCTCATAACGAAAGACTAGCCTTGGGGAAGCTATTCATGTATGACCAGTCTATAGGAAGCACTGATACAACGCGCCGTTAGATATTTTCAGCCAAACCACATTTTTCTCATGTATTCCGTTCTATCGAGTAAGGTTATTCTTCTAATCATGAACTACATATATGTATCATCCTGTCATCATTAATGTATTTCGAATTGGTATATATGTATATTAGGCGGATATGGTGCTTTTACATTGCAGGTTCCAACTGTTGTCCTGTGCTTTGTCTTCCCTCAGAACCTGGAGACTGAACGGGCGAATGACGAGGCGGGTTGGCAGACTGTCCCACAGAAGCCATTAAAGCATTCAATCGAGCAAGTTCTGATTCCGAATGAGAGGGTGGAGGTGCCGAGGTGGTCTCTTGACGCGACGGAAGCTCCTTCAATTGAGATTCTTTTTCATCCAGTTCTCTCAGCTCCTTCTCTAGCTCATCTTCATCGATGGGGAATTGCGCCTGATTAACGTCCTCCATGCCTTGTGATAATGCTGTTTCCACCTCGCGCTGATCCTCCATAACATCGCCAAGCTTCACCATGGTAGCGTCCACCATCTCAACCGTAATATTGTTGTCCTTGAGTATACTTCGCAGTGCATCTGCACCCATGTTGAACGCTTCCACCAACTACATGTCTGGCCTCTCAGTAACTCTGTTCCAAAAATGACAGTGATACTAACCTGCATGTCATTCAATGAGGACTCAAATTTGAGAAGCATGGCTTCCATGGTTTCGAGTGACTGTAGACGCTGATGCAGCAGTGTCTCAAGGTGCTTCTTTCGTTTGAGGGCATATAGAGCTTGCGGCCTGTGGCCTTGCGCATTCTGGATCTGAGAGATCTTTGCGAATCTGGATACCAGTTAGTTAAGCTTGGAATTGATATTACTGTATGCACTCTACTTACTCTTCAAGCCTGCTCTGTAGCTTGTCTACTTGAATGTTGAGCACTTCGCTAGTATATCGCAGTTTGACAAGCGTCTTGTCATGCATAGTGATCTCAGCCTTTGCGGACTCAGTCTCATTGGATTCGGGAAATTTGACAATCTGTGAATACGTAAATACTTATCCGGCGAAAAATATATTAGTCTCTAGACAAACCATGTATGGGGAGCCGGAGCTGTTATTGTCGTCTGCGATGGCGAGTCCCGCGTTTTGATGCAGATAACGAATGACAAGCCAGATGTCGTGGTCAGTTAACAGCATGCTGTTGTAGTGACAGTAACGAGCACGGAATTCAGAGAAGGTGAGCAGATGATCTGTTCGACTGCTGATAGGCTTCTCATAGTGGTGTTGAAGGACGTGTCTGGCGATTTGTTTGATAGTCTGCATGACGACATAGGTTGGACCTTGCTGCGGCTGTCCAAACACCCAGTTGCGCATCGTGCCAAATACGTTCGGTATCCAAGAAGAAGGCTGTCCATACTGAGTAGATGTGTTGAAAGCGTCGAGGGACACCAAGTCCCCCTTTTGTATCATGTCTTGCTGCGGTTGTTTGTCAATATCTCACTAGATGCTTGTCGCCTCAGTTCTCTCACCATAACGCAGTCCAGCGCCAGAGGTTTTCCAATGCCAGGACGGCGGAAGGAGTCAGCAATCTCGTCGATTCGTATAGCAAGCTGGTAGTCCGTCGTCCCCAAAAAACCATTACGATTGCAATCGAGAATCACGGCACGCCAGTAGGCAACATTGGCTTCGTAACCATATTCGTTGGTAAGCGCGAGTTTTGAGAAGTCTGAATAAAGAGAACGTAGTCGAGGGGTAACATTCCCGTTGTCGAATTCCTGGTACTGAGCTGAAAGGTATTGAAGTAGTTTGGAGTTGCGGGCTGTTGCCATCGCGTGTACGGAAGGAAAGATCCAAGTGCATGAAACTCAGCATTTTCTTCTTGATTGTGTGCCTTTCCAACCATTGTCACACCAAATCCCCTAGTCGTTATTATCAACACTGAATTATATTCTAGATACTTTGAATGCAAAACATCTCATGTAACGGAAAGACTTGATGCCACAAACTGAATGAGGCTGCCACTTTTTTTTATATGTTGTCGACTATATCGCACAAAATACCCGGGTTTCCTTGAACAGGATACCCTAGTTTGGTGGCCTCTAGGAGAAAGCATATGTATGGCTCAACTGACAAGTAAACGGACGTGTGATACTACTACGTATTGGTTTAGAGAGAGCCAGATTAGCATTCTCTGTTAAAGTTACGTAACAAAAAATTCTTCAAGAACTAATATGATGATTGGGACAACTCTTATATGATAATTACAATACATTTATGGCGATACTAGCCATATGCCTCTGCAGACAATTAGTATTCTTAAACTACTCTTCCTCACATCTCATTTCAGTGCGGCTTTCTTTCTTGTCGATCGACCACGTTTGCGCTCCCGACTTTTCTAGTTAGTAGGTGCTGTTCCTAAAATTATGCCCGTCTTCATCATAGTGGTGTATAGGTATATCTACTGTCAAGACATGTCAGGTTATTCTTAGCCTCTAAAGGGCTATTTTTATGTAGCACGGTATATATATCACGATCTGTTTGAAGGAGCACGGATAGTATGCTTAATATGATGTAATGAAATAAGAACACGTCAATGCAAGAACTTTTATCCAGAGCAGTAAATGCATTGACGTCGTTGCCATCGAAACGGAGCCCGATTTTTGGGACTAACGAAGCTGCGTCGACCACGACTTGTTATCACCTCCCCTCTTCGTGACAATGACCGTACTCTCAGCTGTTTCTCGTCTCTTTAGCACAGCAGCTGCAGCTGCCCGCCCTTCCGTCGCGCGCGCGTATTCCTCCAAAGCGGCACGCCCTGACTATGCCTTTGCTTTCGACATTGACGGTGTCTTAATCAAGGTACGCTTCACATCTAGATTATGCAACGTTTAATTCATCGCCTTCTCATGCCCAACTCATTCTAGGGCAGTCGAACCATTCCTGAAGCCAAAAAGTAAGTAATTTCTCGCTTTCAATGTGGCGGTGAGATTTACACCGAGATCTACTCAGGGCTCTGCGACTGTTGAATGGTGACAATGCTGCGAAACGGTAAGTACATGCACATGCTACGCCAGGGTGTGACCTCACAAAGGTCTCTTTTGATAGGCACGTGCCTTTTATTCTTCTGACAAACGGAGGTGGCGTCACCGAAGCAGCCAAGGCAGAACAAATTAGTCAAATGCTTGACGTTGAGGTAAACAGCAGGACGTGGTATGGGTATACGACTATGATTCTAAGGCACTGTGCTTTGATAGATCCGCCCAGATCAAGTTGTCTTGTCGCACACACCCATGCAGTCGCTAGTCCCTCAGTACAAGGACAAACGCGTCTTGGTTGTCGGTGGCAAGGATCGATCTTGCTACGAGGTGGCGAAAGGGTATGTAGTAACATGGTTTGGCAATACCATTCTCTTTATTGATATTGACCCGCTTGCACTGGTAGATACGGCTTCAACGATGTAGTTATCCCAGACGATATTCATCAATGGGATCCAACTGTGTGGCCATTCCGTGACTCGGAACGCAACTCAGCTCTGGATGTCAATGGGGATATGCAGTTCAGCGCTGTGCTCATGTTCCACGACTCGCGCGATTGTATGTTAATCTCAGAAGATAACCTTTATCCACTGTGTCTCTCTAATCACTCCTGGCATGTTAGGGGGACGCGACCTGCAAATTGTCATGGATGTACTTTATGCCGAGCAAGGCCGTGTCGGCACGCAGAAACAAGACTGCTCCATCCAGGATACGCCCCTTTACTTTTCCAACGTAAGCTACTACCATGTATCTCGGATTTAGATATTCACTAATTATACGCCTTAGAATGATATTGTAGGTGATATTTCAAGCATAAGCGACCTTGATTTAACCAGCTTGAACAGATTTGGAGCACAGATTTCCCTGTGCCGCGTATCGGCCAGGGCTCATTCAAGACAGCCCTCGAATCCTTGTACTCTACTCTGACGGGACATAACTTGCAGTCCACCTCGTTTGGTAAACCGCATGCGGCGATGTATGCCTATGCCGAGCGTGTTCTGAACAATATGCGCGGGGGGGATTCGTCGTCAAAACCCCCTCGGGTCTATGCTGTGGGTGACAATCCTGCCGCTGATATCTGCGGTGCCAACAACTATGGATGGAATAGTATCCTGGTACGCACTGGTGTGTTCCGTGGACCTGGTAATTCCAAAGATTTCCCTGCCAACAAAGTGTGCGACCATGTTGAGGAAGCCGTTGAATGGGTGATTCGCGAGGAAGAGGAGGGTAGCACAAAGGCATAATTATTTTCTCTCTAGACCACTACATACAGAGTATCCACGTTGCATAGTACGTAGACTGTAATATAGTTTGTAACGCACAGATCTTGACTCAAAATATGCAGCCATGACCCTGCGTATAGGACACGACTGCTGATGCGAGACAATATCTGAACGTTTGTAATTGTAATGAATGTTTATCTCTTGTATGATCTTTCTAGTCGTTTGGCTGCAGATATAGTATCAAAAGACCGATTATCAGGATCAGCTCTGATAGCTGCTAAAATACTTTTGATATTTTAGATATTTGGTCAGTTTGGACATGAAGAGCACTAGGCCTTTAAACAATGTCATTAACGCTCTCTCTTCAAACAGCGCTTCGTGATTTTGTTATTTTTTTTATGGCTTCTGCCAGTCCACCCACACCAGTCTATATCTTCCGAGGGCACCAAGCTGGTGTGAATGACTTAGTCTTTTTCGACAATGACCAATACTTTGTTTCGGGGTAAATAGCAGGCAAGTTGCTGGATAACGAGAAAGCTAACTCAGAAGCTAGAGATGCGAAAGGAGTAGTGCAAGTATGGAAGATGCAGACTCGGCGGGCGATTCTTAATTGGCAAGCTCATGAAGAGAGCTGCTTATCAGTTCACGTTTATGAGAACGACAAACTTGTCACGTAAGTTGCTTGCACAACACAAAAAGGGGAAAGCCGGGAGGCATTAAAACGAAGGAAATGAAATAAAGACAAGGACGCGATAACACGATTCACGTGTGGCAATTGATCCTTGATAACTCAACTCCGGAGAAGCGTCACCTCTATACCCTGATCTATGACTCCCTGACTTTTTGCCGCCTCGCGCTCACATTCAATGACCAGCAAGATGCTATCATTGCTATACCCGCACAGACAGACCACTCTGCAGTAAGCAAATAAATCTAAGCACAACCATGATAATTTATACCCATAAAAGATAGATGTTTATAACCTAAGCCAACGAAAATGGGTACTCCGGGACGTGGGAAAGGTTCCTACTCAAGAAGGAGTCAAGTCCCGTGGAATCTGTATGGCTATAAAGTTCTTTGAAGTAGGCAAACGCGTGTTGGCTGCCTATGAAAGTGGCGAGGTCACGACATGGGCTTTGAATGAGGAGAAGGGCCTTTCTGAGCTTATATGGTCTGCCCAGGAGCACCAAGAACCAGGCAAGTCGATCCGCGTTATAAAGCTATCTGACGCCGATTAACTCCTTACAACACACGCTGATAGTCCTTGATCTGGCCCTGGATCCCTTGCAGACGTTCGCGATAAGCACCTCAGCGGATAATACGATTACGAAATATGACTTAGCGACAGGACAAACGAAAAAAACAACAATCAAGAAGTCTGGACTATCGGCAGTAACTATTCGGCAAGACGGGAAGATTTTTGCTACCGCGGGGTATGACGGAAGGTAACACTCATTCACCGCATGGTTGAAAGGCGCTGAAACTCATCATGGTTGCTCGCTGACCAGAATCCGAATATTCTCTGCAAAGTCGCTCAAACCGCTTGCCATCCTATCGTATCACCGCGACAGCGTTTATAGTGTATGCTTCGCATCTCGTCTTGTGGAGGGTGAGGATCATTGGCTGATGGCCGGATCAAAGGAGTCGCGTATCAGTCTGTGGAGTATCTACTAGCCTACTCGGATGAACCTTTGATGCCGTGGCAACACGCACAAACAGAAGAGGGAAAGAAAAGAAAGACTAGGGTCACATGCCGACTGATAACGATAAGGAGAAAAAAGGAGGCAAAAGAAAACGGCTTATGCATGATGTAATCCAAGGCGCCATAATGGATAAAAAGTAGCAGGAAGCATCATGAAATCGGTAGTTGGAAAATATGGTTTTAAGACAATTAAAAGCACCGCAAGTATAGCTTGTATAGAAATAGAAGAGAACATTGGACATTCAAGTGGAAGATGAGAGGGTGACACTGGAGATAAAACAACTCCGAATCCCTATCTACTAAAGAAGACAATAAGGGAAATAAGGGTGAAGCTTGTCGCTTATCTCTTGGTATTATCTCTGTTATTTGTGTACGCAGAATGTGCGCATGCTGTATGAGTATCTAAAGAAAGACGGTATATAAAAACTAAAGTATGCCGCGGCCGACTTGGGCACGTCTTTTTTTCTTTTCTCCTTGCTTAACCTTCCTCTTGATCCATGGACTCCAGCTATGGCTCAGAATTTGACGCAGGCGACACTGCTTGGGTACTCGCCTCAACCGCCCTTGTATGGCTTATGATCCCAGGTATCGGCTACTTTTATTCGGGCTTGGCGCGGTCCAAGAACGCTTTGTCGTTGATTATGTGTGCCTTTTTATCGCTCGTGGTTGTCTCCGTTCAGGTATGAAAAAAGAAATGAGGCTACTTGTGTGTTGGAGAGCTCATATAGAATTGGCGTTTTTGCTATCAGTGGTTCATTTGGGGCTACAGTCTGGCTTTCAGTGACACCGCCTCACCCTTTATCGGTAACGTAAAACATGCCTTTTTCCGCGGCGTGCTTGGCGACCCATCCCCAGGCAGTCCCAAGATCCCTGCCATTGTTTTTTGCGTTTATCAGTGCATGTTTGCCACGCTGACGCCTGCGCTTGCCATTGGCTCAGCAGCTGAGCGTGCGCGCCTTATGCCCATGATGATCTTCATCTTTATCTGGTCTACTCTGGTTTACGACGTGCTGGCGTGTTGGACATGGAACAGCAACGGTTGGAGCTATCAACTCGGCGGCCTCGACTTTGCGGGTGGTACACCTGTGCATATTTCGAGTGGCTTTGCCAGTTTGGCGTATGCTTTAATCCTGGGTCGTCGCAAGGGCCATGGCAGCATCTCGCAAGAGCACGAATTCAGGCCGCACAACATGTCCAACGTCATTCTGGGTACAGGTCTCCTTTGGTTTGGCTGGTTTGGCTTCAATGGCGGCTCGGCCCTCTCCGGCTCGTTACGTGCCGGAATGGCTTGTTTGGTCACGAACCTCGCCGCCGCAGTTGGCGCTATTACCTGGATGGCCCTCGACTACCGTCTCGAGCGCAAGTTCTCCGCCCTTGGTTTCTGCTCTGGCGCCATTGCTGGCCTGGTGGCCATTACTCCCGCGGCCGGTTTCGTGGGTCCCGCCCCCGCTGTCGCGATAGGTTTCCTCGGTGGTCTTTTTTGCAACATTGCTGCCCACATGAAGCGCTGGCTACGCTACGACGACGCACTCGATGTGTTTGCTGTCCATGGTGTTGGCGGTTATGTCGGCTGTATTTTCACCGGTGTGTTCGCCGAGTCTTACATTGCTGCCCTGGACGGCACCGAAATTGATGGTGGCTGGATGAACCACAACTGGGTCCAGGTCGGCTACCAGTTTGCTGATGCCACTGCGGGTGCTGCATGGTCTTTCTTTATCACCTACCTCATTCTTTTCGTCATGGACAAGATTCCTGGTCTCTCCCTGCGTGTCTCGCCCGAGGTCGAGCTTCAAGGCCTGGATGCCGCTGAAATCGGTGAGACGGCCTACTACCACGTCAACAAGATCGTCACGGTCGACCCTACTACGGGCGAAGAAAAGGTGGTGCGTGAAGAGATCCAGGAGGTTCCTCACGGTGATCATGCAATTGCGCAAGGTTCCGTCCATACCAGCAGGATGATTGGGCCGGACCACCTTAACAATGAGTAAATCTGGTTAAATTATGTACTTGTACTCTATAGGCCCTTATTCTACGTACTTTTCGTTTTCCTATAATTATGCGCTTTCTAACCACGCCTTTCTAATTTTTTATTACATTCTCTTATGTTTCTTTTGCTGATAACGTAATAAATGTCTTAGTTACTAGAAAGGTATATACCCTATACGGAAGTCCTTGCGGTTCATTCACAATATAAATCAATCTATTGTAATGTTTTGCTTTGCTTGCTAGCACCGGATGCAGTCCTATGGCCGCCACTCACGCATCAATCTAATAGAGCAAATGTGTTTAAACTTCGACAGACTAATTTTTTCGCTTTTATCTCAATAAGCGTTTTGTCGGATGCATGCTTTCGCATAAAATAACTTTCGTATGGCAATTTTTTTCTAGAAACATCTCATAAATAGCCAAGATCACTTCACACTATACAATGAACATTGGCTTCCCGATAATGTAGAAGACAAAAATACAAAGACAATCAATAAACCTGTGAAGAGAGGGCAAATATCATCTGACCCGCCAGACTCCTGGATGTCGCAGGTGACCAAGATAAAATGACGGTGACGACTTCTTGGGAAGGGGCTGTGTCACTTGAATCCGAAACAGAAAGCCCCGCGGGTTATGCGCAGTGGACGATCATTACTTCAGCCTCCCTAGCCACACTCACTTGCCTCAACTTTAAAAATAACTGCATCCTTATTTAATTGATACATGTTACTCTATTTTGTACATAACAAGAAAATAAGCTGTCGTCAGCGCATTAATGCTTACTTGATCATGCTGCACAAGGGAGAAACCCCATCGGGATAGCTGTCTATATGAGGAAATTGAAAGATTTTCAATTATATCCACGATTACCTTGATTTAAAGTATATAAATAGTGGCACATCGTACAATATAGCACAGCTGTGTTTTATGGATAATGAGGATGATATGGATTGTCTGAGAATTACGACCCTTTTACCCTGTTACACATACAATCACCAGCAAAAAGGAATAAGCGTATCGGACGGGCAGAAGGTCTAAGGTTTTGTTAATCTGTTCGTGAGTAAGGAATTGGTGTGCGGCGCTCCGGTCATGTTACACACAGCGGAACTCGACTCAGAACAAACGTACTTTTGCTAGGCAAAGGTTGCTCTATTGCTGGCCAATCGATTTTAATAAGTGTATCAGTGTTTTTTTATTTCGTACCCCGCAATACAAGTTACCGTTGAACTATTCATGGACAGAGAAGGGATGAGCATATGGAGGACTATATGGATAGACGGAATGCCGCGTGGCACAAAAAAACGGGTACTCGCACTTGACAGCATACCACTTTAGTGCTAGGCTGAATCTTTAACCACGGACGGAGAACGAGAGAGCGAAGGCAAGGGGAGCCATGAATACGGTTTTCTGATTCTGTGTAACCCGCCATTGCTGACGTTTCATCGTCCTCGAAAACCGGGAATAGTCCATCATCCCTGTCCTCTTCTTTTTTTTTTAGAGGAACAGCTACACGCACACATAGTGCTGTGAGGTCGGAACCCACCTTATTAAGTAGCCCCAGTTCTCTCTGTATTATGGCGTGAGAAGGTGAGAAAAGAGAAAAAAATGAAGAGGGAAGCACAGAGCCGCCCATTTCGTTTTTTTTTTCTTTGTTCGCGCCTGATCCACAGACTTAAAAGAGTCTGGGCCTATTAGAATGAGTCACTTGATTCAGTCCATCTCTCTCGCAATACACAAACAAACACCAGCGTGCGTGTGTGTGCTTGTGCACTTCCTTACTATCATAACCTGCTCCGCTCGTTCCTGCCTTTTGATATTTTCTCGCGCGCAGCAGTAAAAATGAAGCGGACATTGTCGCGCGTAACCGCAGCAGGTGGTTTTCTTCTGAGCTAAATCGCTCGCGTTAGCGTCCCCCAACCCAAAACCCTCTCATATGAATCTAATTTTTTCTTCTCCTTCAGTGCCGGCAGCTCGGACTCCTTCCACCATCCACTTAGGCTCCTTTGACAAATAAGGCTATTCAAAAATGCTACCCCAAAAGAAGTGCTTCCTCATAAGATTTGATGATATACGTGCTAGTTGCCCTGGCAAAATCAGATAGGCAGTCTCGAGGCATCGCAGCTCATCAACACTCACTTGCATGTCCGCCTACGTTGGCAATAACTCTCTTCTAATTCACGTGGCGCCAAGCGGGGCTGTCCTGAAGCACGAAAATTTTCTCTTTGCATAGCATTCTCCGTTTTTACGCATTGCCAATGGTGGGTTTGATCTGGAATGACAATTAAAGTATATTAGCAATGCAATTGTTGAAAAGATGAACATAATATCCTGTATTATGTTACACCCAGGAAGGGCGGCGGCGCATAGTGCGCAGCCAAATTTGCAGATCAGTACCCAGAACAAAGGGAATGCTCTTTGTCATATAACCAATGACATCCATGGATGGATCACACCACCTATCTATCGGGTACACTCACTACTTGGCGGTACTAACTTTGTTTCCAGCCGAGATATGGACTTCCGAAGGTTAAATGGGTCTCAAGGTGAATAAAAAAAAAAGCATTGGTGGGGGAGAGATGGGGGACATGAGCGGATCACAAAAGGGCTGCAGCAGCTGGATCGGGTGACAACCAAAAAGCGCACGGGCTATAATTAGACTTTGACTCGTGTTAACGAGTAACTGGGGTTTAATGTATTGGAGGACGCTTGTTACATTGGATACTAGGACATATGGGCATAGACTTAGAGCTATAATACGAATGATGGAGACGACAGAAGAAAAAGTAGAAGAAAATATGGTAAAAAGATAGGGTATGTACAGCAGGGAGAGCGAGGCGTGATGGGATGTTATTTCTTAATCTTTCTGGCCGCGCGAGATTTAGAGCCCAAAGTGACGCAGGAGGTGATATCGCCATGATCCAGATCGGGTCGCTGATGTCGATTAAGCGCATCTTGTCGCGCGAACGCCTTATTGCAAAGATGGCACACGTAGGGCTTGATGCCAAAGTGCAGTTTGGAGTGTCGATTTCGATCGTGTTGACGCGCAAAGCGCTTTGGGCAATAAGTACACTCGAATGGCCGCTCTGCGGTATGTGTACGTCGGTGTGATTTCAGATTGTAAGGTCGAGTGAAGGTCTTTTGACAGCCGGGGAAGTCGCATTTGAAAGGAGAGATTGTTTTGGCTGCGGAGGTGGCTTTATGACTGGGTCGCGTATGTTGACGTCGAACAGGCGCCAAGTTGAGATTAAGCAAGTTGGGAGCATATGGCAGCTGATCAGCAGTTTTCCGTCGATTGCTCTTCTTTTTCGACATCTTTTTTGTTGGTTTGTTTTTGACGGGCTCTAATTGCTGCAGCTCTTGCGGCTGTACTGGAGGTGAGGCAGCGGGTGCCGGCAATTGCTCTTGCGGCAACTGTTGCTGCGGTGGAAAGAGGTCGTAAGCAGATTCGTAAAACATTGTATGTGGAGGAGGTGCATGAAACATAGCGAGATCTGGCTCGGACGGTGTTCTCACTGCGGCTGTGTGGACACTTGAGGGGGAAGCAAACGAGGTGGGTGTTGAGGCAAGCTGCGGCATTATGCCTGGCGCGTCATCCATAAGTGGAGAGGGATAGAGATGGGAAGTAAAGTAAAAAGCATCGTGTTCTTGGGTTGATTGAGGATTTTGCTGTTGCTGCGGTGGTGAGGCGACCGGGAAAGAAGCCAAAGGGTCAGACGTCAGGTCGGAAAAGTTCATTGGGTCAAGAGGCTTCTGATGTAGCTCTGAGAACGAGCAGAATTGGTAATCTTGATAGGAAGGAGACAACAAGTATAGTGAAGAAGTAGTCATATCGTTGCTATTGTCCATAATGTAGAAAGAGAAAGCGAGGAAAAAGAGATAGTGGCGAAAAAAGACGGAAAAGAAAAGCAATGGCAGTATATAAAAGAATCCTTGTCATACTCATGGATGCAAGGACACAAATTTTCCACATGATACCGACTGCTTTTTTGATCCCTCCTCCCCCCTCTCGACCCATCGTCCATACATCGCGCGAGAACGGCCGTTGTTACACGAAAAACAAGGAGTTTACCGCGGACAAAAAAGCTTTTCGTCCCGGGGTGCTTTAAGATCGGCCTCTCTCCCCCCACCTTCACTTTTCTCTTACAGTTACCTATTTCGGCTCTTGCACTTTTGAAACACTCCAAAAGGCAATACACGTATGAACAATTTTGGACTGTGCTCACTCCCGAATACGAGGATGTGTGGCACTACACCCTCTCGTGGGTTACAAACCAGACACAAACAGGTACTCAGTCTGATCCAGCCACCACCGCTGCCATTCTTTCTTTTTTCAAAACGACTGCGCGTGGTACCGATCCACACCCACGTATACCATGTACCCGCCTGCTGTGGCTCAGCAAGAGTTATGAACGTGTTGCCCTCCCCATATATTCATTACCGTTGCCATGGTAACCAAGAGGATAAGGGCAAGATGCGCGCAGTTAGGGTCCTCACGCATTTTGTAGATATCTTGTTTCATGTTAAGAGAGAGAGAGATAATAATATACAACAAGGGAAAGCGACAAGTCCCGTGCCTTGCTGCATATGATAATTACATTGATGGGCGCTTTCCATTTGCTGTAGATCTTTCTTTTTTGTTAATTGAACTTCTCCCTTATTGATTGACCGCATCCTTATTCTTTTGGCTTTTATTCTATATATCCCCCAGGTTGGCTATGGGGTAGAAAACAAATAAAGCTTACGAGTATGTTTAACTTTATGCGCGCAGAGAAGCGCGAGAAAACTTATGATCGTGACGAGTTAGGGAAAACGGTTTCTTCTTTTTTTGATCTGTAGCCACATCCAAATGTGGCACAGTCATGCCACACCACCGTTCATAACGCCCCAGTCCGCCGCCGCTTTTTTCTCCCTCTATACCATTCTGGTTTTCTCGATAATTCTTGTTACTCTGGTTTTGGGACTAACGTGACCCCCTTCTGACGCGTGCCTTCATTTCCGCAGCAACTTGTTGCTCTTCAGTGTTATTAAAATAGACTCTTGGGCTGAGCATCAAATGATAAACACTTTTGACAAACTTTACATGATCCGATTCTGTATTTTTCTGGACAGGGCGGTGATTACCAGGTACTGGAACCCCGAGAGGTACATTTGTTCCTTTTCCACGAGTTCTTTGCTTTATCCCTTATTTGTTTTTGGGACACTTACAACCAAGTCGTGCTGATTTCAAGCACTTTGATCATATAGGTGTCGAAGCCCTGTTTGATCTGCCGTTGATCACGACTAATATTATATGCCTCTCCTTGTTATTCTTCAGTCTAAATGAGCAGTACGAAAGTATCTCTATGACTTAATTGTCGAGTATTCACCACTAAACACAAGGGCATCTGGGTACTCTCGATGGGATAAAGACGAGAGAGTATCAGTAAGAGACGACTTCAAACACGTAAAATCTCAATGGTATCGTGTGAGATTTTAAACAGCGACGGCGGATGACGTATAAATAGCTGGTAGGTGGCCATTTCTAATCTCTTTGTCTGTGTCATGTCAAACACTCAGTTTTATGAGCTCTATCGCCGTAGCAGGTATGCTTATTTTAACTGTTTGATGTGAGATTCTGTTCTGATCCGATCCTAGCATCGGCATGGCGTTGACCGATTCACTGGATGAGCTCATCACTACTGGTCACATCAATCCACAACTGGCTATGCGTGTCCTCAGCACATTCGATAAGAGCATCTCTGAGGCACTTGCTCAGCTTGTCCGAAACAAGGCAAACGTGAAGGTTGGTTACTTATTTCTATATGCTGCGTTGCCTCTTAATGTTTCTTTTCAACAGGGTCACCTTCACACTTACCGATTCTGCGACGATGTGTGGACGTTCATAATCGAGAATCCAAACTTCAAATTTGAACAACAAGATACGGTTTCAGCAGAAAAGGTGAAAATCGTGGCGTGCAATGCCAAACGTCCTGGTGAACAGTAAATAGCATTCTACTGGCATCAATCGATCAATCATTCTATTCCTTTCCTTCGCCGCAGCTCATACTCGTCTTTTTTATCCCTCCTCTCTCCTCTCTCCTCTCTCCCTATCTTCTTGAGTTTCTTTTGTATCGCAACAAATGTGTAGATAAATAAACGTGCTTTTCAACATGTACTTGTTTTGAAGGTAGAAAAAGGTGGATATGTTATGAGCTAATCGCTATCGGAACCATCCGAATCGGCATAAGACGCCAACATGGACAATGCACTGCTGTTCTTTTTAGGCTCTTCGTCTTTTCTCCGTTTGACGCTGATGCCCAGGTCATTCGAAGCGTTTTTCCGCTTCACGATGGGTGCGGGCATCTTGAAAGCAGAGACCGGCTTAGCGTCGGTAAATTTGTTGACCAAAGTGATGGCATCTGGCTCTTCTTCCTCGGCTAACTTGCGCACTCGTTCACCATCCGCAGACTGAAATGCGCTCGTTGCCTCTCGCTCGTCCTCCTCGAGCTCAGCCTTGAGCCGTTCTTGAATAGCGTCACGGTCCTTCTCCGAGAATCGATCGAGGACATCTTCGACGTTGACGCGCTGGCTGCGTGCGTTGCGCAGTCGAATCTCGTCGAGGGCATCCATGATTTCCATTTCTCGCTTCGAGTCCAAGGTGCGGTTCTCGAGGGACTTCATGGGATCATCTACATCTTCTTCTTCGTCTTCCTGTTCTGGACCCTCTTTGTCGTCACCACGCCAAGGTTCAAAATTTCGGTTCGCACCATGCTCGGCGACGTAGTCTGTATTCCTTGGGTCTGTCTTGAAGGTGATCTCGGCTGAACAACGTGGGCACCGGATATAAAAGCGAAAGATCTTGATAGACAGGTACTGTTCGCCTTCAACTGTTTCTTTTCGAGCGTTGAACTTTTTCCCTTTGTAAATGTATTCGCCGCAGCTCTCGCATCGCATAGAAAAAGGTGCCATCAAACGGACCTTGTGCTGCAGATCCTTCGGGCGCTTCCTATTTAATACACGAATGAGTATCGTCATAAAAGAGATCTAGCCATGTACTTACTGTCTAGGGATCTGCGACGGGTCGAAATTAGGAGGAAAGTACTTGTTGAGGACTTTGCGTTCAGACATGAGGGTCGATTAAGTGAAAGAGAGGCACACTTGGCAACTTTCTTCCCAGCGCTGACTTAAATTTCTTTCTCTTTTATCAATTGAACGGTTGACCCCATTATTCTATCCGTTTTACTGCCGGAATCAATCCCTTGCAGCGTCTGCCATCTGCTCAATCTCTGAGATCTACCGAAGGTTAACGCTAGCTGAGCTACCTGCTTGCCATCTCTTTATAAGACTCAAAGACAGTATAGGCTGCTAGCCGCGTCATATGATATCCTGACATAACAGTTTCTTTCAATGTACAGCATATTCTTTCTCAATACAGAGGTCATTCGGCAACTTCCTTGTTAAAGCAAGGTACTGAATGGCTCTAAGGGTAAGCAGGTCGGTAGCGCGACTATGTCACTGCCGAGCAAACTTGAGCACCTCTCGATTGTCGTGGCTAGAATAGACTGTGCTTACACGTATCTCAAGGTCACCCAACACCCGCCAGCTAATGGATTTGCATTAAGTACGTGTTTTGGCACAGGGAGGATTGGCTGAGCCTCCCTTTTCTAATTGAGGTCAAAAGCGATATGATAATGGGAAATTAGAGGTCATTATAGTATGCCACTATACCGAACGAATGGAGAAACCCCTTCACAGCTGTTTATGCCTATTTATTTCCTTACGGAGATGGCAGCCACTACGGACATTATTTAGCACGTGGAAGGAAGCCTTACTGCTACTGCATGATCAATGTGAGCACGGATATCAGTCGTGGTTTTTGACGACAGCGGATAACGCGTTAATGATGGCTTACACTGGTCTATATCTACTACCACTGTCCTATAGTAACAAATCCTTGTCTTTTTTATGCGTTTACTACTGTAATATTTGACGGAAAGAAATCACCCATATAGCAATGACAATGATTCCTGCTATTTCTTCGTGTGGTTTCAACTCCCGCTTCGTGCGCGTCTTGTTCCAAGCTCAATCAGAGCAGAATCCGAGTCCAAGGAAAATATTTATCGTAGTAACGGCCATTAATACCCGACGTCCTCTGTTCAACCAATACTCAGCGACATGCAGTCTGTTTAGTAGGTAGCGATTCTTGTTCTTAAGACGCTTTACGCTACTTTGACGGCGCTCTACAGCGTACTTGGTGTGGCCCGCTTGTACTCGATGACTTGAAGTATCAGTTAACCAATAAAAATCCGTTCAAGATCCATGGAGGTCGAAGAAGATCACTTTATACAACCATATTTTTACTTATTAGCCATGCGTTTGTAGTTTCCAGACAGGAATACAGCTCTGCGAATCCACCATACTAACTATCATTGCGGCTCTCTCGCGCTATACCAATTGCAGAACCGCCCCTCTACTATTTACATTACCGCGCTTCAAATTGATGACCAGTTTGAGCACGGGTCCGCAAATGAAGTCGGTCTGCCGGCAGAGACGAAGTTGTGATATTCAACATGAGCATCGACGAGTAAATAGAAGGAAATCAATGAAAACGCATTGTTACCCGTGATCATAAGTGTACTCGAGGGTCTCCCAAACTCGCGAGGGAGATAGGCTGGCGTATGGTACGAGCCAATGGTTTCGGCACGAGCCAGATCCGCCATCATCATCTACAAGCGGTAAACCATACCTATATCAAATACAGACAATAGCGTCAGAGATTCAATCTCCCCACTGAATAGTAACCCCATTATACAGAAACGGTCTCAGAAAGGCGCGCCCCAAGTGTCGCTAATATGTCCACCACCATGGAATGGGCCATTTACAACGTGGTGTAATAGGATATGCCATTCTCTAAACAATTAACTCGGCCAGCCTTATCTACACTTTTCACGCACCATAATGACAAAGGGAGCTAAATCCGGACAGAAGAAGAAAGGAGGACAAGGGGAAGGCTGAGACTTGGTCTCATGCAAACAAAAAGACGAAGGAGCGTAAATCATTCTTCAAGGCAGGTGGTAGTCCATTGTTTCTGTACAGTCTGCTAGATAGTATCTACTTCCAGATAATAATCTGTAAAAGGAGCCATTATATATAAATATCTTCTATAATATCTTATGTGTATCGCTAACTATTATGAGGGGGGGGCCTTCCAGAAATGGGTGTAAATTTGAGCGGAATTTCAACTGGATTGAGAGAGACACGTCGGCCAGTTTGGACGCGCGGCCTCTCAAGAAAGACTCTCTTGCTTAGACTTTTGATTGAGCATGACAACTCTCACATCAGCAAGTACGTAAAACAAGACAACAGATCTACTTAAACTGACTCTTTGTCTTCTTCTATTAGGTGGTATCCTTGCTCTTCTCGATGAGCAGCAACCTGACCTGCAAGTATACGCCCTCGAGTCCCTGAACAAGGTCGTTGGTGAATTCTGGGCGGAAATCTCTGAATCTGTCGCAAAAATGTAAGCTTTTTTGAATGCTCTTCTTATACCATACTTACTCTGGCTCCCTCTCTATAGTGAGGTTCTCTATGAAGATACCGAATTCTCTCAACGACAATTGGCTGCTCTCGTTGCCTCCAAAGTAAATCATTGACGCGTGATTACAATCCGACTCGATTGACCCGCATCTTTAGGTGTACTACTACTTGGGTGAACTCGACGACTCTCTCACCTTTGCTCTGGGCGCTGGCAAGTTCTTTGACTTATCCGAAAAATCGGAATACGTCGAAACCATTATCTGTAAGCCGGTTTTCCATGCAACTCTCTCAGCTCAAAACTGACATCATCATCACCACCTCCCTGTCTTTTCTTATAGCCAAATGCATCGATAAATACATTGCACTGAAAACCGACCAGGCTGAGATGGGCAACGACGAGGTCGATCCTCGACTGCAAGACGTTGTCGAGCGCATGTTCCAGCGCTGCTCGGATGACAAGGAGTATGAACAGGCTATCGGTATTGCACTCGAGTCACGCAGACTCGACATTGTCAAAACCATGATCGAACGCGGCTCTCCTAAGAAGCTTCTGCCTTACGTTCTCGAAGTTTGCATGACCCTCGTGCAACACCTTGAGTTCCGTAATCAGGTATGTCGGCCGCCACCATTGCTGAAGTATCCTCATAGTCTCACCTATTCTTATGATAGGTTCTGCGTTTACTCGTCAGCCTCTACCACGATCTCCACGAGCCGGACTATATCTCCATCAGCCAATGTCTCGTCCATCTGAACGATGATGCTGCATGCACTGATATGCTCAAGAGTTTGATTGAAAAGGGCGAAGAAGTAAGTGGCACAAGGCAAGTTTATTTCTAGGGTACTCATTATCATGTCTAGCTGATGGCCTACCAAATCGCTTTCGACCTCGAGGAAAATGCCACTCAGGACTTCTTGCTTCGTGTGAGCAAGAACTTGCCTCAGACCGAATCCGAAAAGCCTCAGGAAGGCGATGATTCCATGGAGGTGCGTATTGTCGTATTTCTTTTTTTCTTTTTTGAAACTGACATCGGGCCTGTTCAGATTACATCGAAGGACGAGCCCTTCGCCAAAATTCGCTCCATCCTGTCCGGCGAGGAGAGCATCCGTCTGCATCTTGAATTCCTTTACCGCAACAATCACGCCGATTTGTTGATCCTGAAGAACACAAAGGTTTGTATTTCATGGGATCAGATGAGAATAAGGCTAACGTATGCATGTAGAACGTCTTGGAGTCGAGAAACTCCATATACCATTCCGCTGTCACCTTTGCCAACGCCTTTATGCATTCGGGTACCACGAGCGACGAGTTCCTGCGGCAAAACCTCGAGTGGCTCTCGCGTGCTACCAACTGGTCCAAGTTCAGCGCCACAGCTGCATTGGGCGTTATTCACAAGGGCCAGCTTAAGCAGTCGATGAGCCTGCTGCAACCCTATCTGCCCTCGGGTAATTCTAGCAGCAGCGCCTACTCTGAGGGTGGCTCCTTGTATGCCTTGGGTCTGATCAACGCCAACCACGGCTCCGGTGTTTTGGATTACCTCACCAACGCCTTGCGGGAAAACCAGAACGATGTCATTCAACACGGCGCTTGTCTTGGTCTTGGTGTGGCTGGCATGGCCACCGCCAACGCAGAGATCTACGATCAGCTCAAGAACACACTCTACAATGACAGCGCAGTCGCAGGTGAAGCAGCTGGTCTGGCCATGGGTCTCGTTATGCTAGGCACCGCTTCGGAACAAGCGATCGAGGAAATGCTTCAGTATGCTCACGAAACACAGCACGAAAAGATCATCCGTGGTCTCGCTGTCGGCATGTCGCTGATCATGTACGGCAAAGAAGAGCAGGCTGATGCCCTGATCGACCAGCTTCTCGACGACAAGGATCCCGTCCTGCGTTATGGTGGTATCTACACAATCGCTATGGCCTACAGTGGCACCGAGAACAACAAAGCCATCCGCCGTCTCCTGCACGTCGCCGTCAGCGATGTGAATGACGATGTGCGTCGTGCCGCCGTCACTGCTCTTGGCTTCATCCTTCTGCGGAATCCCAAGCAGGTGCCTCGCATTGTCCAGCTGCTGGCCGAAAGCTACAACCCCAACGTACGATACGGTTCTGCTCTTGCCCTAGGTATTTCATGCGCTGGTACTGGCTACTTGGTACGTAACTCTGAATTATGGGTGGATGATAGAGAATATCTAACCATTTGCATATGTGTTTAGGATGCCCTGGAGCTTCTTGAGCCCATGACCCGTGACCCTGTCGACTTTGTCCGCCAGGGCGCGCTGATCTCCCAAGCCATGATCCTCGTACAGCAAACCGAGAGCACGAACCCGAAGGTCGCCAGCGTCCGCAAGCTGTACGAAAAGATTATCAGCGACAAGCATGAGGATCCTATGGCTAAATTCGGTGCTGTCCTCGGTCAGGGCATCATCGATGCTGGTGGTCGCAATGTCACCATCTCCTTAGTATCACGTTCCGGCCACGCAAACATGCCCGCCATTGTGGGCATGGCTGTGTTTACACAGTTCTGGTACTGGTACCCCCTTACACACATGCTGAGCTTGGCGTTCACTCCCACCGCCGTAATCGGTCTTAACAAGAACCTGGATGTAAGTCAGGCCCACAGAAAGTGAATTACAGGACTAAGACAAGAATGATTGCATAGATTCCCAAATTTGAATTCATCTCCAACGCCAAACCGTCCCTCTTTGCTTATCCGGCCCCTATCAAGCCACCGTCGGCCGCTGTGGTGGAGAAGGTTGCCACCGCAGTTCTGTCAACGACGGCCAAGACTAAGGCTCGGGCCAAGAAGTCAGAGAAGGAGAAGGGTGACCAGATGGACGTAGATAAGGAGCCGGCAAAGGAAGAGAAGAAGGAAGAGTCGACCAGCAAGGAAGAAAAGAAGCCAAAGAAGAAGGAGGAGAACTTCGAAGTTTTAGAAAACATGGCGCGCGTCGTGCCCGCACAGTTCAAGCACATTTCATTCAAGGAAGACTCTCGATACGCACCACTGCGGAAAGACAACGCGGGCGGTATCATCATGCTCCTCGACAAGCGGCCCGGCGAAGAAGAGGACCTCATTCAACCCAGCGCACCGTCTGGTGATGCTGCGGCGGGTGAACGAGAGGAAGAGGAGGCACCGCCATTTGAACCTTTCCATTACGAGGCTTGATTTCTTTAAAACTCCTTTTTCTTTTTTTTTTTATAAACACGCACATCCAAAAAGATTCAAAAATGTGTTGGGTGACCAGTTAATATATGGTTTGTTCTGTTATCTTTACGGTTATCCTGTGCGCATGCACCTATACGTTAGAAAATTCGATACTAGCGTCCCTAAGCCTGCTGAGGAGGGGCACTTCAATACACGGAGCACTCGGATATAAATGCATTTTCCTTTAGATTAAAAAGATCATTGAGAATGACTTTAATAAATAAAAGTATAAAGGAATAATGCAAAGGGATTTGTTAATAGAGGTACAAAGTGAAGTATGTGATGTGTGATGTGTGTCTGTATAAAATTAGATGTACTGGAATTACAAAACAGTAAGCGACTGCTGGCGAACGAGGTCAGCATAGACGCCATTGAGCTTGAGCAGCTCCCAGTGGGTACCGTGCTCGATAATCTTGCCGTGCTTGACAACACAAATCAGGTCGGCATTCTGGATCGTCGAGAGTCTGTGCGCAATGGTAATGGTCGTACGACCGCCCTCGGAAATCACGTTATCAAGCGCTGCCTGGACAGTCTTTTCGGACTCGGAATCAAGTGCAGAAGTCGCTTCGTCGAGCAGAAGCACTTTCGGCTTACGGATCCATGCACGCGCGATCGCAATACGCTGCTTTTGGCCACCAGAAAGCTGGGAGCCTTTGTCACCCACACGGGTATCGTAGCCGTCAGAGAGGCCTTCAATGAAGGCGTGAATGTTCGCCGCTTTGGCAGCCTCTTCAACCATTTCTTGCGTCACTTCCACGTCGTCTGGCAGTCCGTACCGGATGTTTTCGCCAATCGACATGTCAAACAGGACAGGTTCTTGACCGACCCAGGCGATGTGGCGGCGCAGGTTGTGGAGGTCGTAAGAGGGGACACTGTGATTGTCCAGACGCACTGTACCGCTCTGAGGATCATACCAACGCAGAAGCATACCAATGGTCGTGGATTTGCCGCAGCCGCTAGGCCCGACGAGGGCGACGGATTGGTTGGGAGCAATCTCGAGGTTGAACTTGCCCCTAAAAATGGGATGGTCGGGCCGGGCAGGGTACGCAAAATTGATGTCCTGGAACTGGGCGCTGCCCTCGACGCGGTCGACTTCAATGCCCTCCAAATCGGGGTCAATCAGGGGCTCACGCTCGAGAACCTCAAAGGTAGAGATGGCAGAAAACTTGGCCTTGACATAGGTGGACGTGAACACACTGCCGCGGCCGACGTTGTTGGCGGTAACCATGACAGCCATCATCGCCGTAAACATCTGCTGGAAATCAATCCAGTTGTCTTGGATAAGGCGCACACCGGCATAAAAGGCCAGGGCCTGGGTATACATAGTGATCGCACGGAACATGGCATATCCGATCGAAGCCAGGAACGCCTTGCGACGTGCCAGCTTGTGGGAATAGTCGGTGGCCTTGTAGTAGCGAGTCTCAAAGTACTCCTGCTTGTTGAGCGCAGCAACGGTACGGATTTCCTTGATGGCCTCACCCGCCACCTCACCGCTTTGGGCGTTGGCGCGCTTGGTGTTGTCTGCGAAACCTTGGCGAATACGAGATTCCGAGCCGGCGGCGAGGACAATAAAAGGAGACATGCAAAGGATAATCAGGGTCAAGAGCCAACTGTAGACAAAGGCAATAACGAGACCGGTGATGCATGTAACAATAACCTGCAGGAAATCTCCCCAAACCTTGGTGACCAACTCATTGACGTTCTTAGCATCCACGGCCAGCTTGGTTGTCAGCGCACCGAGGTTATTGTCTTCTTGGTCAAAGAAACCGACTTCTTGGCGCATGTAGGCACGCAGGAGCTGGCCACGGAGACGCTTGGTATAGCGCTCACCCGCCAATTCGAAAAAGTAGTTCTGCGCACCGTAACCAAGGAAGGCTGCAATAGCAATCATTGTAAAGACAAAGGCGTACAGGTTGGTGCCGGCAATACCGCCCACGTCGATCTGGTCCTTCTTACTCGGATCAGTAAGGATGACAATAACTTGACTGAATGTGAAACCGTAGATGGGGAAGACAGCACCGGCCAGGATAGCACCAAGTGTACCAAAAAACATGTAGCGCCACTCGGGACGCATGTGTCGCAAAACCTTGCTGATGGGTGCTTTGCTTTTTTTTAGGGATTCCTTGAGTTCCTTTTCGCGGCGCAACTTGAGTTCGAATGCATCTGGGCCCGAGGCTGCACTTGAACGGCGGCGCTTGATATCAATGATAGATGAGTCCTTGGTTTCCATTTGTTTGAGTTCAGCCGTCTCGAGGTCTTCAGGAGCAGCGTCATCCTCAGCGATCGCGCCCTCTTTCTTTTCTTGCTCAGTCGCGATCTCTTGCTTCTTGACCAGGTCGGCGTAGACGCCACCTTGCTTGATCAACTCAGCGTGCGTACCACGCTCGACAAGGTCGCCTTGACTCATGACAACAATTAGATCGGCATCACGGATAGTAGACAGACGATGGGCACTAGATGATAAAGTTTGGGCGTGTGAGATCAACTTGTGTTCTTGCTTGTGTGACCTAAAACTTACATGACGATAGTAGTGCGATCCTTGGATGCCTCGTCAAGCGCATGTTGCACCAGGCGTTCGGATTGGGTATCGAGAGCAGAGGTCGCCTAGGTCAAAAACGAAAGCGTGTGAGTCCGAGTCCATACTTGCTCCGTGTACACCTAGGTGTGCAATCCCAGCTTACCTCATCCAAAAGCAAGATCGTTGGATTCTTGAGAATAGCGCGCGCAATAGCTACACGCTGCTTTTGACCACCGGAAAGCATACCGCCGTGTTCACCGACCATCGTATCGTATCCGTCCGGCAATTGACAAATAAAAGTATGGCAGTTGGCACGCTTGCACGCTTCTTCGACATCTTGCTGAGTAACGTTGTCCGGGTTAGCCACACCCATCAAAAGGTTCTGGCGGATCGTCATGTTGAATAGGACGGGTTCCTGGCTGACAACGCCAATGTTTTGGCGCAGCCACTTCACATCGAGGGTCTTGATATCGCGGCCATCCAGTAAAACTTGACCGCGGATGGGGTCGTAAAAGCGCTGAACGAGCTGGATCGAAGTGGACTTGCCAGAGCCAGAGGAGCCGACGAAAGCAACGGTCATACCGGGGTGAATTTTAAGCGACAGATCCTTGAGAATAGGATTATCAGGACGGGTAGGGTAATGGAACGCAATGTTCTTGAATTCGATGTCGCCCGTGAGTTTCTCGGGCTTGACGCCTTCGGTGCCATCCACATCGATCTCAGGAACGCGATCGATCGTGTTGTAGATACGGTAAGCAGCGCCCATGGCACTGGATACCGCAACAAGGTTGGGAGGCAGCTGCAGCAAAGCCATACTGCCCATCATCATGCCGAAAAAGACGACCAGAACCTGAGTTCCGTCCATTTCGCCCCATCGGACGAGGCGGGAGCCGAACCAGAATGCAAGACTGTAGGTGGCAAACATGACGAACATGAACACGGCAAAACCGGTGCCCTGTACCATACCACGTTTGATGCCGACTGCCTCGGCCTTGACAAGCTCCTTTTCGAAGCGCGCGGCAAAGCGTTCCTGAAGCGAGAAAGAATACACTGTGCGAAGGCCAGCAAAGACTTGTTCGGCTACGGAGCCTGCGTCGGCATATGCGTCTTGGACCTTGAGTGTGAACTTTTTAATGTATCTGCCCATCATGATACCGGTGCCAAGCATAAGGGGCACCGTCGCCAGCATAACCAAAGCCATCTTCCAGCCCTTGACAAAGGCAATGACGTAGCCACTGACGAATTGACCGAGACACATGATGAGGAGACCCATCTTTTCGGATATGCCATCCTCAATAGTCTGTGTATCAGCTGCCAAGCGAGTCGTGAGGGAACCTTCGCCAGCCTGGATTTTATGCAGTGAGTTTCATGCAAATGTTTCAAAACGAAATTGAAGAATTTCTTTTTTTTGCTACGTACCTTATCGAACCAACCGAGATCTTGCCGGAGGATGGAGTGCAGATAGAGAGATCGAATGCGTCGGGTAGCGTTCTCACCAGTGAGAATCCAGAACGAGTTGGCCATATAAGCGGCGAAAAACACGGATGTACCGAGATAGACCAAGATCAAAATGACGGGCCGCGTCGCCTCCAAAAGTACGTCTGCGTCCGTCAAGTTGCCGGTAAGATTGGAGATGAATTGGCCAAAAATGATAATGGAAACAGGCATAATGGCACCAGTGTAGATAGAGCCAATGGTGGCAGCGATCAGCATTAGGCGTTCGGACGGTATATGGAAACGGAAGAGCTGGTAGACGGATACAGCCGGAGGTTTCTCGGCTTTGCCTTTCTTCTTTTTCTTGTCTTTCTTAGCTTTCGTGCCATCCTCTTCGTCTTGGCTCGAGTTTGTAATGGTAGTGGCAGCGTTAATTTTTTCGTCGTTGGATTTCAGGTCGTCCTCAATAGCAGATGCCTTCAAATCGCCGATTTCCTCGCCTTGCTGCGTCGACACTTTGGCGAGTGTCGACAGAGTGTTCGGCACGTCTGATGCTGGCTCCTCTTTTTTCATGGGATAAATTAGGAAGAGAGAGACGGAGGCGAAAGCAGAGAGCCGTGGTGTAAGTTTAAATAAATATAAAAAAAAATTAAAAGGAAAAGTACAAGATGTGTGTCTCTATTGGATCAGAAAACTTTTTATTCGGCATTCGGTCGGCCATCGCCTTCAAGCGCGCCCTCCTTACAACCGCGAAAAATGCCTGCCTGCGGCACCGCGTAATCCTTCGGCAGTCATCATGTCACGTCGGGCCATCTGTAGCCCCGGTGATCCGCTCCATGTTTCGTCCAACCTTCGGAGCCATAAGGCCGCTGCGCATCAGCGCGAACGCCACTGTTCTGTAGCTTGATCTAGGTAATACAATATCAAAGCATTCTAGAATGAACATGTATTATTTCAAGAACATTCATGTTTCATTGGTCGTCGCACAACGGGTAAACTGTTTGACCCCAAGGACGGCGATTTATTACCAAAAATAGCAAAAACGAGCAACTTTGTGAATATTTGCCCGCCCGAATCTACGGATCAGATGCAGCTGTTTGCTGCGGCTGTATCGCCTTTTTGCTTTCTACCTCCTGCGCGAGTTCCTCCACAAGCTCGGCCTCCTTCTGGAGCTCGACTTCAGACAATGCCACGTTATTCTCAATGGCAGGTAAAAAGGTGGCAAAGGTCAGGTAGCTTGTGTGGCCGCGCGTCTCGACCGGGGTTTTCGAGACCAGCATCGACTCAACTGCTTCCTCCGTCTCCTCCAGAGTCCGCTTCTTGGTGATAGCCTTTCCAAAGTCAAGCTTCTGGACCGGACTTACGTTGTGATTCCTAATAAGGCATTCGAACATTGTGATATCTAGAAAATTCAAAGATGGCTCATAAGTATACCCTTTTCTTGGCGATCTACCCCGCCGGTAGCACCCAACACATATGGTGCCTTCATTTGGCACTTACCGACGAAACCATGCTCGTTCAATGCATGCACGGAACGTGCTACTTGTTCAATACAGGGACTAAAAGTGCAGATTTTGCCCGTCCGGTGCTGCAAAAACGCAGCTTTTGCTGCACCAATCGCTTCCCATGGTGCCGGCAGATCGAGAAATACTAGTAGTTCTGGTGAGCTTCGTTTCCGGGTTCCTTTTTTCCTTGTTTTACCTGCGTTCGCAGTGTCCGTCATGCCAAAGCCGTCCTTGCAGACGTCGCGTTGCTGTGTCGTAATGATATCGGAGAGTCCATGATCGGCAAACTCTTTGGCGGCCAGCGCGGCTCGCTCGGCATGGTATTCGAATGTATATAACTTGCCGGTCGGGGCAATGGTCCGTGCGATACAATGGGAAAAGGAGCCACTTCCCGTACCTTGGTGGACCAGTTGAGTCAAATGACATCAGATGATAGTAGAACATTAGACATACCAGATTCAATGACCCGGGAACCGGGTTTCATGTCGAGATATGTGGAGATAAAAGAGATATCAGCGCTGTAGAGAATTTGTGTGCGATGTGGCAGCATGAGGGTCCAGAGCTCAGGTGTCGGGTGCAGCAAGTAGACGAAGCCTTTGTAGTTGTGTGACACCATCTATGCCATAATTTTAGACCTCTTTTCTCTTGATTATTTACTTGATATACCTTGGAGCCGAATTCCTTGCCAATCATTTCATTGTGATGAAAGTAGCCAAAGCGATTGTGGAGTTGATCGTCCTTTTTAACTACGATCGGGACCATGCTGTCTCTCGTCTAGTCAAGAATTAAGACACAATACATGAAAAGCAGTATATAGACTACATACAACATGAACAAAAACGAGATCGCCCTCTTCGATATAGCGTTTCCAGCTGCCGAAACTCATTGTGCGATGGAGAGTATAATAACAAGAGTCAGTTGCATAAAATAAGTGCCTAATTTTTGAGTGCTTAAGCCACCGAAATTCCTCTCGAGTAATTCTCTAATCCCTTCCGTCTCACTTCCTTCTTCATATTACACTTGTGCTATGCCCGGCATCACGCTTGAGGAGCCCTTTTCTATTGCTCGCTTTCAAGCAACAAGAAACGACCAGTTCTCCTCTGCAATCTGCCCCGTCGAAGCCTTCGAAAATGACGAAGGCCTGAGCGACGATCGTTTCGCTGTCACCGTTCAAGGCGAAGGTGTCAAACTCTTCAACGTAATATCCCTTCGTCTCTCTCTCTTTCTTTTTCTCTAATTGTTTACTCTCGCATATTGCGCCTTTATATAGACGGCAGACCAGAAATGTCAACGATCGTGGACCACACCTCCTGGGGTCGTGTTTGCTTCGCCTGCACTTCATCGACCTCAAAATGACTACACTTACGTGATTGTCGCTTCTGGTTCCGACATTCCCGCCAAAGATGCCTTTTGCACTGTTTGGTATTGGAAAGGCGATATAAGTGACGCTTCAGATAGACATTCCAAGAAGGTACTACTCGCTGGCAAAACTAGTCCTTGCTCACGCTTTTTGTGTTTGATAGATCTCGGCACCTATTCACGCGATCTACCCTGCTGCGTCGTCGAAACCTTACATTGTCCTCGTACACAAGCAAGGATCGGTCGCCCTCCTCTCCGAGGATCTCAGTCGCACGATCGCCAAAACTGCCACGACCCCAAAGTATGTCTTTTGCAACATAACCATGGTCCAGGTGACTAAAGCATAGCGTGTTTTCTCTTAGGAACACCGAGGTGGTATGGTCGCATGTCTTCTCGACACCTCCTCCAAACACAAAGGCATGTTGCATTCCGAGCAGTCTCGCTCCGCCCAACACGACCGCCATTGTTGTCATCGTCCGTCAAGGCACTCAACACGTGCTCAAACTTTGCTATGTTAGCGAAGAACGCAAAACGATTCAGACTCTTGTTGAAGCCAGTATTGCTTTCAAGGAGCGCCCCATCGCATTCACCTTCGATTCCGTTGATGGTCGTCTCACGACCTTGTGCGCTGATGGTACCTGGGCCATCTGGCGCCTTGCCATCAAGCAGCAGACAGCTACCCAAATCACTGGCGAGATTCACGAACATCTGTCCATCAACTTGAAGGGCTACGACATTTATGATCCAAAGCTCGGTGCTCTTGCAGACATTGCTAGCTTGGCAGACAGTTATGTGGCTCTGGTGGCGCCGCGATTGAAAACCAAGGATCATGCTGCTGAGCATGTTGTCAGTGTATGGGATGTCAAGTATGGTACTCTTCAGGCGGAACAAGTGCTACATATCGGTGAGAAGCAAATGGCAAATAAGTCGTTATGCAAGGTAAAGATTTGATAACCTTCATTATGCATTGCTAAGCGTATCTTAGGTCTCCGTCCTTCCCAACTCACAACTCTTGGTGACTGTGTCTCTGGAAGACGCGTCTAAGGAGAAGAAGGGCAAGCAGTCGGCACGTACCAAATCAGTTGTAGTTGCTTGCTCCTACTACAGTGAGCCCATGTCTTTGATGGCTGCTTTGGGTCGTATGAAGCCTACGTCGGAATTCCTCGGTATCTCCAAGGGTCAAGATGAAGTCGGTCTGCTGCGAAGCGGAATGGAAGCAATCGTCCACGCACCTGCCGAAAACAGCAATTACAGCAACTGGAAGAATGAGGTGGATTCTGCACAAGAAAAGGAAGCTCGGATTTTGGATCAACTCCTTGCTGATGGCGTTTCGGTCCGAGAATTTACAAACATTTACTTCGATAACGTGCACAAGGACGAGCCAGAACGTACAGAGGCATGCAAGGCGGTCGACCAGCTTATGGATACAGAAGACCACGGCTTTTTCTTGGATACGTTTTACCGTCTCAGCTCTTTAGCACCCGCCGACGCACCCGTAAGTCATGGATATGGTACACTCTGCAACAACTAAACATTTTTGTAGTATGAGCCATCCTACAATTTCATTGCAAGCGTCACGCAAAAATGCTTTGCTGACTCTTCTGTCATCCCTCTGCCTGTCATTCTTGACCTCTTATTACAAGGATGGATGCGAAGCCAAAACGTCCAAGGTGGCATTCTTCCAAGCTTGATGGAGCGAGAGTTTTGGGTATGTCATGCAAAAGCTACCACCCTTCAATACTGACTGAGAATTTCTCTTTTTCTTTATTTTTTTTTTTTGTACAGGCTGTGATACCCGCTGTGCTGAAGGTTGTTCAGGACATTCCCGAAACAGATCTCGTCAAGTTGATCAAGGTTGTGGTTGGCAAGCAAAATGCGGACGAGAGTCGCGTCTGGGCAGAACGTTTCCCTGCGTACCTGCAATTCGTCATTGACTCCCCACAAAACGAAATCTTCATGCAGCAAGCCCTCAAGAAGCTGGCTGCGAACGAACTGCAACCCATTTTGACTGCGTTCGCTGGCTGGCTCGATGTCGACGATGCGGACGATGCTGCCGCTCTCAAATACATGGATACAAACGTAAGTTCCTGTGAGACAAAAAAGGACGTTTTATTAACTTTATCAATAGCGAACCGAATTCATAAGCGCACTTTTGGATACGCACTATCCGACCGTTATTATGGAGCCTTCATTGCACGAAACAGCGACACTTTTGCGTGAGCTCATTGCAGAACAAACGGCGGTCGTAACAGCCATGGAAGGTCTGCGGAATTTAACCGCACCTTTCCACCGTCGGGCAAAGCAGCTCGCAATCGAGACGCGCGAGAACAGAGAGTTCAAGGCACAGCAGCACGACGAATTGTCAAGATTACGGCGAAAGGGTGTTACCGGCAAGTTTGGCGGACAGCAGGGTATACCGGCCTACAGAGTGGAAGTGCTCCCACTTGTTTAAAATATTATTGCATTTCTTTAAATAAATTTCACGCATTCATTCTTTTTTGTCATTCAGAGCAAAACTGCAATCTTTAATCGTGGTGTCAACTTAAGGTCGATTGGTTACGCCATTGTGCAACATGAACCGAGATCCAAACGACATTGCTTAGGATACCTATTCATTTGACTTCATTTAAATAATGCCCCCCTCCCTGGAAGATTGACTCTTGACGGAAACTATCACGCTTATTATTTCAAGAACTATAGTGCAGTTTTTTCTTTACGGTGGTATGGGTTTTCGATTATGTGTATTTTACCCCTTGTTTCCCACATAAGTGTATCAAACATATTCCTAAAAAGGCAATTAGTTCTCGCAGCCACAAGGATCCTGAAAAATAACAGGGAGCTGTTGATGAAGTCCGTGCGGTCGGTAATCTGGTTTATGATGACTAGCCAAAGTTATCCCTGGCTTAGGCAATGGCAAAAAGCCTTGCATTATGCTGAAAAATAGTGTAGCAAATCTGATGCCAGAGAACTTTTCCATTTTTCGATGGGTTGATGACGTCCCCTGCAAACCGATGCCTGCCGTATAAAAGATAGAATAAGAAGTATTGCAAAACGATATCCTCGCTTCTACAAAGTTATGTTGTATACGAAGCTTCTCTTGGCAGCCATACTAGGCGTCAGCACCACGTCGGCCCAGCTGACAAACAGCACACTGCTCGCCATCCTCAACACCACCCAACTGAGTCCGGCAACACGCTTTTTGAATCTGTTGACGTCCAAACCCGAGTTCAAGCCCATTCTGGATTTGCTTGAGCAGCCTGGTAACCACACCATTTTCGTACCCTCGGACAAGCTGTTTGCCGAGGCCGAGAACCATACGCAGCACAATGGCACCTCGGGCGGAGGTGGTGGTGGACAGCAGCAGTCGGGTCAGGAAGGCCAAGACCAAGGCCAAGACCAAGGCGAAGGCGGTAGCCAGTCGCAAGACGGGGGTGACCAGCAGCAGGGCGGCAATGGCGGAGACCAGGGCGCGGGATCATACATTAGACTTCCTCGCGCCCTCAATATTTTCCAGCAGCAATCTGGAAATAGCTCTAGCAGTGGCGGCGGCAACGGCACGCAGTCCGGAGGTGGTAATAACACCTCTGGTCAGCAGCCGCAGAAGCTCCCGAACGAAACAACGCCTTTTGATATCGGCCCATACAAGAACTACAACGTCTCCGATCTACTCATGTATCATATTATCAACGGCACCTGGATGCTCGAAGACCTCAAGCAGAATCATTCGCTCGTCTTCCATACTTTGGTGACCAACCAAACTCTCGACAAGACTGGAACTGGACTACCCATCGTTGTTCAAAATAATTACACCAACTCGACTCATCAGCAACAAGGCCAAGGTCAAGGTCAAGGTCAAGGTCAAGGCCAAGGCCAAGGCCAAGGCCAAGGCGGCCAGCAAAATCAGTCGAGCCAGCAGTCTGAGCCATCGCAAAATGAAGGCGCCTATGTTAACCTCGAGTCCCGCCAAGATCAGCAGCAAGGCGGCGACCAAAATGGTGATCAAGGTGGCGGCCAGCAACAGGGTGGCAACGGCCAGCAGCAGCAAGGCGGCCAACAGCAACAAGGCGGCAATGGCACCACCAACGGTACCCAGGCCGAAAACCATGTTGTGGCATACAAAGTTGGCAACGGCAACCAGTTTGCCAATGTGACCATCCACGATATCGCGGCCTCTAACGGCGTGCTTCACGTCATTGATGGTGGTAAGTTGAAAAAGATGATTCATTTTCTGGCAATGGTACCAAAATATCCATATATGTAGTACTTCTCCCCCCGAGCAACACCTCGCACACCCTTGAGAACCTCACACAGACCTCCGACATTGGTCAGTTCTTTGAGAAGAACAGCTCGGCATCCAACGCCATTGATGGTGCCCAAAACGTAAGCTTTACCTATATCTTCTTTTAGCTTTTTATCGACTCCCTTTTTTCTCTGTTGCACAGATCACCATCTTTGCTCCTACCAATCAAGCTCTAGAACAAGCGCATATCAACACGCAGGATAAGAACGCGACTGAGAGGCTTGCTATGGGCCACGTTGTGCAGGGATTGTATTACTCGAGCAACTTGACTGAATTGGCCTCCAACCACTCCGGACTCCCCAGTGCGGCCGGTAACAACCTGACTTTCAGCATGGCCAACCAGACTACTGTCAAGGTCGACAACGAGGCGACGATTGTTAAGCCCGATATCGTTACTGAAAACGGTGTTATTCATTTGATTGATCACGGTAATGTCGCGCTTGCATAAATATTTCATCATGGGATTTGACATGGGTGTTATATAGTCCTCAAGCCCCAACAGGGTCAGCAGCAGGGCGGTCAACAAGGCGGTCAACAAGGCGGTCAACAGGGCGGTCAACAGGGCGGTCAACAGCAGGGCGGCCAACAGCAACAGCAGGAGAACCAAGACGGTATCCAGTAAAGCTCATAGCCTTGCCCTTAGTATTTTCGATATGCAGTTTCCAATAGTAGTGTAGATAGCCTCTTTTCTTTTTTTTTTTTCTCGCAGTACCGCCTTATATGTTATGTAAATACACTCAGTTTTTTAATTTGGGAATGTTCAACACGTCCCATAGAAATCAGCTTGTTGCCTCTTTTTATTGATGGGTGAAGGTGGGCTTTCTCTTCTCGGTGAAGGCGGCCATACCCTCGACTTGGTCGGCCTATCAACAAGATATTAGTCAGCGGTGTATGAAACAAAAATGGATGATTCATGCTTACAGTGCCAAAGAGGGCCTGGAAGAAAATGCGCTCCCATCGGAGACCGGCAGACAGAGGAACCTCGAAGGCTATATACGACGTCATTGCATCAGTATCCATCTCACCAAATGATTTTAATATGACTTACACTTGTTGATGGCCTCCTTGGCCATCTGGACCGAAGGCTGGCCCATGCTGGCAATGACCTCACCGGTCTTGATGGCCTCCTCGACGAGCTGCTCGGCGGGGACAACCTTGCTGACCAGACCCAGCGACTGGGCCTCGGTGGCGTTCAGGTTGACGGAGCCAGTCAGGACCATCTCCATAGCCTTGGACTTGCCAACGGCCTTGACAAGGCGCTGAGTACCGCCGGCGCCTACAAGCGGAACGAAACACGATGAGCTCCTATCACATAATACCGCGCTGTCTTTCTTACCAGGGATGACACCGAGCTTGATCTCAGGCTGACCAAAGACGGCCTTCTCGCCAGCATAAATGATCTATGGATGTGGGTTTAGACGCGTGTTGTTCCGACGTTACACTAGACTTACATCGCACATCATGGCGAGCTCGCAACCACCGCCAAGCTAAAAAATATGTCAGCGTAAATCTTGGAGTATTTCCGCATGTGATAAAATGGAAAACTTACAGCATAGCCGTTGACCGCGGCAATGATAGGCTTCTTAATCTCGGTCATCTTGGCCCAGTGACCCAAGAAGTCGTTCTTGTAAGTGTCGATGAACTTGTTGCTCTTCATCTCCTTGATATCAGCACCAGCTACATATTGCTTAGCAAACCCTCTCTAAGAATGCATTCTTCTAATGGCTTACCAGCAAAGGCCTTCTGGGAGCCAGTGATAACGATGGAGCCAATGTTGCCATCGGCATCGTAGCCACGGAGGGCCTCGTTGAGCTCAACAAAGAGATCGTTGCAAAGGGCGTTGAGGGCCTTGGGACGGTTCAGGGTGATCAGGCCAACCTTGCCGCGGGTCTCGGTCAGGATGTGCTCGTAGCTGCCCGAAGCAGCAGCAGCCTCTATATAGAAAGTACAGGATGAGTAACGGAAAAAAAGACGCGTCAAGTACAAAGAAGCCAAGGGACACGTACGCTTAACGACCTGAGAAGTGGAGAAGGCACGGGCGGCCTTTTGGGCAGAAAGAGGGCGGGTGATGGCAGGGCTGAGAAGGTTTCTGAACATTGCGAAGATTGAGATGGGAAGAAGAAAGAAAAGAAGGTGGAAGAGTCGAAGGTTGGGGCGCGTGCAGCCCCCGCCTTTTCTTCTCTTTCCTCGCTTGCCTAAAACCGGAGTTTCGCCTTATGCCTACCGGGCCCCGTGGGAAAAGCTTTCATGCCACGCTTTTCGGTTTCTGACATCCAAAATTTGACATCATGTATTTGTTTATACTGTAGCCTATAACGAAACTTTATACTCGTATATATATTTACTTCTAGATGCTCCTGGATTCACTCTTCTTATTTGGCTGCTATACCGTTATCTCTGCTGTTTGCTTAATTTCTTCGTGGCAAGGTTTGTTGCCAAGGGCATGGATAAATCATCGATAGACAGGAAAAAAGGGAAGTGACCAGATATTCAAAAAATCAGCCCGTATTTCATCTGCGGACAGTAAATACCTTCAAGAACAGTCTCTGGAAAATGTCAACAGCATTTGCTATATGTTTCGTGCCATTAAACGCGAAAAAGGGATACATTTTGTAGTATATGTTAGACAGACAAACAAAGTTCTAAGGACGATGGTGGGTGGTGATAGCTGCCCCTGCATGAGAAATGCCTCTTCGTTGTTCCTCGTTCCAAGTTTGGCAGGCATCCGCCTTGGTGTCTTTGTCCCGGTGTCGAGCACAGACACTACTATAGGTGACCTATCTCCAGCTGAAATATAATGCATTTATGCGCGTCTTGACAGTCTCGGCTCCGAATATAACTGGCTGCTTTTGGTGATTACTGCGTGCTGAATAGCTTGTGGGACTGCCTGTGTTGGGCCCAAGCGGTGAAGCAAAGAAAAAATCATCTATGGTCGATTGACGATCTACTTTGACGGCTATGTGGCCCGACCCTGGCAAGTGGCTATCTTTCTTTAGTTGACGTCGTTTTATGTCATAAAGGCGCGGTCTTAAATATGTCACTGCGAAGCTTACACCTATCGTCGCGGCCGTTTCTATTCTTACCTTGATTTAGTTTCTAAGCATATACATGCATTAGTTTGTATATTTATTAACTGTATATCTTGGGTACTGCTCTTTTTCCATCCACCACCGCTAGGACCATCGTCCACAGGATCTCAAAATTGACGTCTGTGTCTCCTGTACATTCACAATCGGGGCCTCTTTCTCCCACCGCTAATACGATTAAACCGACGTTGAGATATAGCTTTAGAACCCAGCATTTAATTGATAATGGCTTTCAATAACTGTTTGCTTCACCAGCTTCTTTTTTTTTTTGACAACTTGCGGATCTTATTTCTCTCTCTTAGCTTTTTTTTGCGACCATGCGTTCTTCATTATACTCTGTCAAACTACCTGCATGCTGATAAAGCTATGGATACTAACATAGGAACTTGCCACGTGCCGAGAGATCGAACACAATGCCAACAACATCCATGTCTATAAGCAGTAGGGAGCGAGCTATTATGTAGAGTAACGGACAATGAAGAAGCCAAGGATTATAGTATTCGTAATTTGAGGTTGGTACTGCTCACTCGCGCAACTCTGGCCAGCTAATGAATGAAGAAGGTTCAACTCGTCTAGGTAGCAATGCATATTATTCCTTGGGTCACATTTATACTCGGTTTGAGGCGACAGCAATTTTTAATTTAATTGGCTGAGCGTCCGCTAATGTATTTTCTGAAAATAAAAAGCCACGGCCGGTATGAGCTCCTTGACCATGAATACGAGCCAGGTCGAAACGTTTTTAGAGTGGCTGCGTGCCCACGGCAGTTCTTTTAGCAAGCTCAAGTTTGATAATGGTAAATAAAAGTCTACTTTCATAGCCCAATGACCGAGTATTTCTTTTTGTTTCTATCGTACGCCAGACCAAGACGGGATTGGCAGTGTCTATGCGACAGAGAGAATCGAACCCGGTGAGGCCTTTGCATCACTGCCATTCCAGCTCGCCATTACCGAAAAAGTTGCGCGTGACACTTTTCCAATGTTGGCAAACCATTCTTGTCGTATGGTGATGGCTCTATTTGTGGCGTATGAAAGACAACGCGGCGACGCTTCCTTTTACGCGCCTTATATTCGTTTGCTGCCCTCGACCATCAAAGTGCCCTTTTTCTATGACCAAGAGGATATGTCGTATCTCGTGGGCTCTGGCATGGAGATTGTCGCGCAGGAGCGTAAAGAGAAACTGCTGCAAGACTATCAAGTCATGGTCAACGACCTTCCTGAAGGTCACTGGCCATCATGGTAAGTTTTCTGTTTGACAGCAGGTTACACAAAAGTTTGTCATGGTAACAATGGGTTGTGATTAGGGACGACTTCTTGTGGGGTCACGCTGTTCTCTCCTCGCGCTCTTTTCCTTATACTCTGATCGACCCAAACGCACCTGCTAATACTTCTGAGGTCTTGTTTCCCCTCTTGGATGCTTTTAATCACAAACCACATACCAAAGTCACCTGGGTACCATCAGGCGACAGCCTCCGCTTTGAACCCGGCACACCATTCGAGGCAGGAGAGCAAATTTATAACAACTACGGACCCAAGGTACGACCAAATCATATAGATCAATCAAAATTGCTAACCAACCGACTTCTTTTCATCTAGTCAAACAGCGAATGTAAGTAATAATGCATAGACTATAAAGACAGACCTTGGCGCTGACTCAGTCCTAGTATTGCTTGGATATGGTTTTTGTTTCGAAGTAAGCACGCATGAAACACAAATATCACGCATGCGCGACTGACAAGCTGCCTGTATAGCATAACGACCATGATCACGTGTCCGTCCGACCCAACTTTGGCCAGGATCCTAACCGGGAGATCAAGCTTGCTATCCTCCAACAGTGCGGCGTCAACTCGAGTCATGATGATGCCTTTCTAAACTACGTGCACCGCGACCATGTTCCTGAATCTCTGTATCAACTCATGCGCGTCTTGTGTATGAACAGTACCGAAGTGGCCATGTATGCTCAGTGCAGTGACAAACGGCTACTCGACTTTGTTGGTTTCCGGAACGAGCTGGCTATGCTTGATACCTTTACCAAGCTGTTTCATTACCGGTTAGCCAAATTGCAAGCGAATCCAGTGAATCGCGAGAAGGCTACTCAGTGTCAAAAGTATGCCATTATGTACCGCGACGGTAAGTCAACGATGAAGCATGAATAATCATTCTGACCAGATTGTAGGTCAGGAAGATGTAATCAACCATGTTCTGGCGATCCTTGACAAGCGGAGACACCAGACACTGAAAGTGATGGAGGCCAACAAGTCAATGGAGCTGCCTCAGGCACCTTTTCTATCGATTGCACACCCTGATTACTACTCCCGGATATGGAGTACTCCCACCAATGACTTTACGCTGTTATTCAACGGGATGATCGCCTTGGAGGGATTACTATCAAGGCATTCGGCATTGGAAGAGGCAGTGGCTGGGTGCTTCCCTGATCTCGAAGAGGAACAAGACATCGTCATGATGCTAGCCCTGATTTATGAACGATCCAACCCTGACAGCCCATGGCGCGCCTTCTTTGAACGAACAAGCGGTCCGGCGATGGTGGACCCGGAGATTGAAGAGCTGCACAGCTCACTATTCCCAGCCATTTCCGACGGTTTCCCTAATGTATTCAGACTGGATGTATTCACGACGGAGGCATTGGCTTGGGCAGACAAGGTAGTCAACGCATTCTCGTTGGACGATCCTTTCATGATAGTGCCAATGTAAAATGTATGTATAGATAGTATCTGTATAATAAGATTATTATATAATTACTGCAGGTGCCAGTGCGGTGAGTTGAGTTTGTGCAACGTGCAACGTGCATTTTAGCAAATTGAGGCAGGGCAAACGCCGCTTGCACAGTTGTTCTTTCCTTCTTTCTGGAAGGGGTCATGACGCTCAGCATATCACAATATGCACTCATTCTCGTCTTGGTCCTCGTCTTGTTCTACCTCACCCGCTGGTTAGTCGCTCTGCGCTTCCAGCTGCGCCTCGGTCGTCTGGGATTCTTCTCCTTGACCGACATTAGCTATCATCATGGTGCTTGGTCCTTGGCGATCGGAAAGATCAAGGTGCGATTAAAACGACCCGACTATGCCAACTCCACTACAGCTTGGATTACCATTCACCTATGCGACCTTGCATTCTCGGTTGACGACCTTGCCCAACTACGCTCCACCATACGTCGACGTCCTACCAGTCGGCTCAACCGACGCCTGTCCAACATGGGAGACTCCTTGAGGAGGATTCCGTGGTGGTACTCGCTCTCGATTGTCAAATACATTCTCAAGTTTACCTCTGCCTTGCCTGCCCAGTTTTTGATGGCAGGCTTAGCTAATTACGTGGATGTGCAACTCAACGACCTGGCTGTCCAGGTCAAAGACGTCGGCATGATTCGAGTCAGTAACGTCAATTTTAGCTCGGTTCTCTTCACCGCCTTATCTCGCCGACTCTCTACAGCCATTGATACCGACTCGTCTTCGACCGACGAACCCTGTCTCCATGTCCGTCGTCAGCGTCACTCGCTCAAACAAGCCGGGCATCTCTTTCGAGAAAAGTTCTTTGAGATCACAGTCCAGATCGGACATGTGGGGCTCTACGACCCTTGCGGAGACAACAGCATGATCAGTCTTCCCCTTGGCACTCGCATTGCCATCGCCTGTCACTTGTCAGCCGGCTGTGTCACGTTAAAAGACGTCCATATCAATATGAACGTCGATGCGGTGCGCATCAAGCTCGACGAATTACCCAAACTACTCGCTGCCTTGCCGCCTGCTCCCCCGACCTCATCGTTGGAGCCCAAAAAGAAAAAGAAACCGTCCTCAAAAGCACGATGGATCAAGGCCGTGGGTCTGTCTGTCTCAGATACCGCGTTAACCTGCGAGACCACGCGTGGATTTTATACCTCGGCTCGTCTGCATGCCATTTCGGTGGGCGTCACGGCCGATACGACGAGTGCCTTGTCACCCGCCACGTACAGTCTCCAGTGTCAGGTGGACCAGACAACGTGGTCTGTCTTTGATAACAAGCCGGACCTGGCCACCGACTGCATCGAACCCCTCAGCATCCCTCACATAAGGATCACCGCTACCCTGACTGAGGCTGCGTTGCTGACCAAAACACACACGCGCGCCATTGAGGCCGCCTGCGAAATCGAGAAGCCTCAAATTCTCCTCGACGTGACCAAGCTCGACCTGCTGCGTAAAGCCCTCCAGGCCCGGAAGGAAGATGCAAAAAAGTCAGACACGTCCGCGCCCTTTGACATGGAAGCACCGCGCTCCCTGGGACGCCTACCCAAAGTCTCAACGCTCGTTCTCTTGAAGTTGCCCACCCTGGACATCGTAAACGGCCCAGACAACCGCGCCCAGATATTCTGCGAGAGCTTGGCTGTCGACGTCTCGAGCAGCTACAGTTCCCGGCAAACCCCATTCCTGGCCTCGCCCGCAACATCCCCAACCGCAACGTCGCCACCGCCTTCGCCGTCCTGCGACGAAGACTTTATCGTCGATGCCGAGCAATGGGGCGTGCGCAAGCGAAAACATGCCAAGCCGTGGACCAAGCTCTTTCGCAAGAGCTGGCGCGAGAAGCCGAGGGAAGACGATCTACCGCCTGTGTGGGACTACCGTGCCAAATTGACACTCAAGACCGACGGATTCACTGCGCGCAACACGGACGAACACGGCGTCCTGCAAGACGCGGTGCTAAGGACGCAGGAAGTCGAATGCTCGTTCATGACGCAGATGGAGATGGACAGGCACAGCGAGAACCCGAACGTGGTCTGGTCGTGGACGAAGCAGCAGAACGTGGGCGAGATCAACATCAAGCAGCCTGTGCTGACCCCGGCCGAGCACGCGATCGTTTTCTGGAAGGATATCATGGCCGCGATCAAGAAGAAGCCTGAAGCTTTATCCAAGCCCCGGGCATCTTTCAGTTATGCGCCGCTCAAGTATCTCAAGCTGACGGCCAACGTCACTGATACACGCATGGTTGTTGAGGCCATGGATCAGGGCATCAAGGGCAGGCCTGTGCCAGACATGCATCTGGACAATGCGCCCGATAAGGATATCAACGTACGCCTTATCTTCATGCTCGGCTCCGTCTCGGTCACTTTTGCAGGCATTACCGCCGGGAAACGGACTTCGCTCGGTGGGCGCCCGTTTAGCATGAACGACGACATAAATCAGCAAACGCCGGTGGAAGAAGACGACCGCGTGGGTAACGTCCACGCTGTTCTGCGGCAGACATCTGTCCACTTGTCGAGCCACGCTAAGGATGACGAGCTTTTGCTCTGGTGCTCACGCATCAATGCAAATTCGGGCCTGTCCCTCTCAGATCTAGGCGTGACACTCTATCCGGCTGTGGTCATCAAAAAGGTCGGCGTGCGCTACTCGCTCCACAACCACTATATCCTTCTCATTATCTTGCACGCACTCCTGTCCAAGCCGGCAGGGCCGCCCAAGGAACAGCAGCAGGAGACCATCCGCCACAAGCGCTTCACTGTACCTATGGCGCAGCTTCAGCTCAACCGCGCCGACGTGCACATCCGGTTGCCGCGGGATACGCTTCTTTATGCACGCATGGACGGCTTGCGCGCCCAGATTGCCCAGGACCAACCACCCGACTTGGCCGTCCGCAATCTTGCCGTGCTGGGTGTCGCGCCCAAGGATACGCAAAAATGGGAGCAGCTGATCGAGCTCGACAATATCACCTTTCAGCGCAAGGCAGAGCGCGACCATGCGGTGCACATGGACAAGCTGCTGCTCCGAATCCCATATGGCTATGTCATGGCTGACGTGATTGACAATGCTGTCAACTTGAGCAAGTGCGTCAAGGCGCTCCACCCCCGCCTTCGCAACCCCGAGGCGTTTACGCTGTTTGGATCGGCCGTCAAGGACGAGCCGGTGTGTGTTCCCAATGTCCAGCTCTGCGTCGATGCGCTGCGGATTCAGATGGACGACGACCCGTTCGAGTCGAAGCTGCGTCTGATCTTCCGGACCGGTCTCACCGAGCAAGCGAGCCGAAGCCAGCTCGAGGAGGCTTTCAGCGCCAAGGCCCACATGGTGATGCAGGCGCCGCAGTCGACTTTGGCGGAGAGCACACGGCGTGGACTCGACAGCGACCAGACGCGGCGGCGGTTCTTGTCGAACCTGTCCACCGAGGCAGTGGACCCTTCGGCGGACATACGTGTTCACGATGCTTGGCTCGGGCTGCAGGAACACAACGCCAACTCGTGGATCAGGCGGATTAAGTCGGCGATTGAGAGCGAGACAGCCGCGTATGGCAGCGCGCAGGAATTTGACTACCGGCAGGCAGGCTACGACGACGACCATGACGAGGAAGCCGACGACCCGCTCGCAAGCGCCTTCCATATCAGCACCTGCTGCTTGCCGCCCCACCCGCCTCTCGGCGAGTTTGCCATCATGAAGACGCGCCTCCACATCAGCCCGCCACAGTTTGCTTTGGACAAGACGCGGGAGTTTGTGCACAAGGCAGGCGACACACCACTGGACACACACTTCTCGACGCTCGTGCCATTCCATCTCGATTGGCGTGCAGCTGAGACGTGGGTTCAGATCCGCGACTATCCACTCGCCCTAATTCTCGTTCCACCCCCGCCGCCCGAGCCGGAGGAGGTGTGCGAGACGTCCTGGCATCTGACAGGCGACTATGTCTTTGGCGATGAGCTGGGCGGGGTTGACGCGACGCGCAAGATCAACATACCTATTCTGGATACCCTTTATGCGATCGACGTGACGCGCACAAGCACGCCGCCCAAGTTTTACTCGGTCGTCAACATTGAGGTGCATACCCAGGGCCTGTCAAGCATTGGCTGGTCCGCCTCGCTCCAGCCTGCGCTGCAAGATATCTCGCGCGTGATGGATACCCTCACCCGCCCGCCCGTCGACCCGTCGCCCAAGGTCGGCTTTTGGGACAAGATCCGACTCCTCATCCATACCAGGACCAAGATCTCCTTTTTGGCAGGCGACTTTGCCGTGGTCATGAAAGGCACGCGCGACCCTTACAACATGACCGAGCGCGGATTTGGTCTGGCTAAGGTCTGGCGCAACGATGTCGTCTGGCTGATGGGCCACGATAACTCCGAGCGCGAGTTTTTGCAGATTATCAGCCGCGACTATGCGTTTGGCGTACCTGATTTGATCCACGGTGGCTATTGCGCCGACTACATTTTGCCGACCACGCCGCGTCAACGCATCGGCAACAATCTCGCGGCCGAGACGAGCCAGCGCTTTCTCAAGATTGCCCTCAAGCTATCGGATGGTATTCAGATGGGCATTGGCTGCCAGCTCGAGCGTGCCTGCGGCTTTGGTTGCGAAAAGTGCAAGATCAGGAATACTGGCACTCTCGGTCAGTGTCGCTTTCTGGACTTTATACCCCATTACAAAGTGCGCTTCAAGACGCCTCAAGCGGTTGAAGGTTTAAAGGTAAGAAAGCAGATTCTGGGCGAAAAGGTATCTAGGCATACGACTTACCTCTTACCTTGACATGCAACTAGCACTATGATGCCTACGAAGGCTTTCGCTCCAATTTTATCCATCTGTCGATCAGTATCATCAAGGTCGGCAAGTCAGACAAGGTCGACATCACGCACGCGACTATGAACTCGATGCACCTCAGTCCCAACTTTATCGATCACTTTGTCGCCTGGTTCCGACTCTTTGGCGGTGCCATGAGCTACCCGATGCGTAATGGCTCGCTTTTCCCACGAAGTGACCCGCGCCCTACCAAAAAGTTTGGCAAGCACATGAGCACCATGAAATACAAAGTTATGATCCATCCTATGGTGGCCGGCTACGTCTACAAGGATGATGGCGCGGTTGATGGCGAGTCGATCCACGGTAGCGGTGACTTTGTGGGTCTCAAGGCGGTCGTAGGGGCGTTCAATGTCGATATCCACCAGCGACGCGAGATGACCAGCATTGAGAGTCACAAGCTCGACCAGAAGCGGCTCAAGGCCAATTGGCCCATGCACGAAGCCGAGGTACATCTCAAGAATATCGATCTGCGTGCACTGCGGGCCAGCTTCAAAGAAAAGGAAAGCCTTCCGCCGTCCGAGCCGGCTGTGACCATCAGCGAGTCGAGTGATACCGATCCAGACCTGATGGAGGGACTCGACCGCGACCGCGTTCAAGATACTGAGCCATCAGACTGGGTCGATGTGGATGATTTCGTCGAACTCTATCATGGTGTTCTTGCTGAGCCGCCGCCGACTGTCCATGTATTGCCCTTTGTGTTTTCTCCATGTTTGTATTATATCAAGCAGAATAACCGCGCCGAAAGTGAAAAGTATCGCTATCTGCGCGATACACATCAGTGCATCCTGGGCACCGCCACAGGTAATGAAAAGGAGAGAGTGTTAAATAGACTACTTATGAGATAATATAGATACAAGACAGATGCAAATGCAGCTGTTGAAAGAGCGCAGCGAAAACATTGATATCCAAATCCGGAAGCATCAGGCGCGACTCCATTCTGTGGAGATGAAATTGAATGCACAAAGCGACAAGAGCTTGTTGGAAGAGGTAAGATACGAAGAGTTATTTAGTTTACATGATACTCATTGTTGGTCTTTTTATAGTCGCGTAACATTGTTGAAAAAACTGAGACGCTCTTCGAGAAGCGCAATCTTCTGCAGCGCTATCTCCGAGAGCTATCCACACAAGCCATGCCGACCATCAATAACTCGATCGAAACCGCGTCCTACTCGAGCTCGACCATCTTTGGACGCGACTCGCTCACCAAGTGGGAAGAAACCATGGGCTTTTTCAAGCAACGCTGGATCGTGCATAACCCACAAATCATCTGGAACAATGCGGTACGCAACGTTATCTACCACTTTTTGGACCTGCAAGCCTACCGTCGCGCGCTGTCGTACTACATGTCTGCTCGGGCCGCTAAATTCTTACGCGATCTGACGGCCGAACACCGGCGACGACGGCAGCACAGCGACAGCTCGGTGCTCGTGGACGACAATGAAGAAGCGTTCGATAGCGCAATGGCCGAGGAATTGATCCAAAAGCTGCTTCTGAGCGCACAGGACGAAGAACAGCTCGAGGCGTCCAACGAGACGGAGTCGGACCGGGACCCGGGCGGCAAACATTTTGCAGGCAACGTCAATGACCCGGACGACCAGGCCAAGAGTATACCGCAAGGTTATGCCATGAAAAGCAGCTATCTCATTGACTTGCTGCATCCCCAAATCAGTCTCCAGAGCGACCAGGACCCGGATAGCTTAGTGCTCATGTCCAACGAGCGCATGCAGGTCAAAGGCTTCAATATTATTGATGTCAATGATACCGATGTGGAGATGGAGCTTGTCAAAAACCGCACCATTGTGAGCGTCGATAATTCGCAGTTCTTTGTGGCGAAAAAGGAACAGTTTGACAGCGTCGACCTGTTGCTAGATAACCACTATGGCGCCAAGCAGACCGATCGCTGGCTGGCATGGATCCCGCCGGAGATGCTGATCAACTACGTGCGCCAGTCGGACAGGTTCCAGCGCGTCGCGTACCGACTCGCTTCTACTATGCAGTACGACAAGTACAACCAGTTGCGTTTCAAGGCGAATCGTTCCCTGTTTGCTCAGCTCCATCCGCTTGAGGACCGATGCGACTCAGTCGACCTCAAATTTCCCGAGTTGTCCTTGACTGCCAATGCTTCGCAATATAATGCCATGTATGAAGTCGTGACCGATCTCTTGCTGTACAAAGAACCTGCCAAGAAGGAGCGGCTGGGCCGCCTCGGCGACATTGTGATGGCGGCGGATAGGAATCGCCTTCCCGAAGCCGTGGGAAGGATCCTGGATCTGCAAGACAAGGTGCGCATGCTCGTCCGCCGGCACGACCAGTATCGGCAGAACCTCATGCGTCTCGACGACAAGCAACTTGATGACTATCGGTCACTGTGGGCTACTCTCCAGGAATACAAGGACGAACTCTACCTAGGCATGGAAGCCATCAAGACGCAGGGACATCAACGCCGAAGCAGCGGCGAGAGCAAGGTGACACTCAAATTCGTCTTTTCGGCCGAGAAGCTCATGTGGGAGATGCTCACAGACGATGCGACGCCGCTCTGCGAGTGGAACCTCGTCAACACGACGTACAGCCTTGTCAGTAAGGAGGATCGCTCGAGCAGCAATACGGTCGAAGTCGACCTGCTCCAGCTCAAGAACACGTCGCCCTCGCCCGTCTTTGTTGATGTCTTTAGCCCATACTATGCCGACAAGTGCCCCGACTTTTCGCGTCACAAGATGTTGCGCGGTTACTTGGTCAATCTCCCCCCAGTTGGCGGTATCCCAGTCGTACAGCACCTCGAAGTCAATTTGTCACCTTTGAGGCTGCAGATGACGTACGAATTTGGCAGGGCGCTGGCGTCCTATTTCTTCCCTGCTGAGCGCAAGCAAAAGCATCATGATAACAAACAGCAGCAGCAGCAGCAGCGCTCGCCATCGTCTTCCTTCTCGGGAGAACAGCCTGAAGGGGCCTCTGCTTCGTCCGCGTCCATGACAACCACGACCAACACGACACTCGATGTTGAAGACGGCAAGGCATCTAGGCGTGGCAAAAACAAGAAGAAAAAAGCGGATGATTTGTCCGTCATGAAGAAACGCGCGTCCACCAATCGCGCGTTCATTCTCGTCAAAATCCCTGGTGCCAAACATTGCCTCAGTTACAGAGTAAGTCATTGCTAAGCTACAAACTAAGGTGTCTGATATCTTCTTTGCAGGGACCCAAGAATAAGAATTTTGAAGATTTGCGGCAGTTTGTGTTCCAACAGCCCAACCTCCAGTATCGCAACCAGACCTGGTCGTGGTATGAGCTCATGTCAAACATCAAAAAGGATTTTATGCGGGCTGCGGTCCTCAATAACAGCACGGCGCTCCTGAAGGAAAAACTCACGATCCGACGCCATGCGCCTGCCATTCAGAATGCACCGACGGCCGTTGCTGATACCCACACTGACTATTTGTCAGACTCGAGCGACGACGATGCGGTGATGGACGAACTAGAGCCGGACGTGGTATCACTCCACAGCATGCACGAATCGACCGCGTCCAACACGGCCAAGCTGCGCGGCTTGCCCTGGCGCAAAAAACGACAGAGCATGGACGAGAACGCCAGTACGCATGCGCCCTCTACTACTACAACCGTCGCGGCCATGGATGAAGAAGAACTCACCCATAAGGGACGGATCTTATTTGGCAAACGCTACAAACGTCTGTTGTAAATAAACTGCCTAGATATACTTATTTATTGTGCAAATGCGCGGTAGAATTCAAGTGATGTGGATGCTTCGGCGGCAATGGGGGTATTGGCACCGATAAAGTAGACATAGCCCTCTTCGAGGTCGAAATCAGACTCGGTCTTGAGCTGCTCGCCGGTGAGCTTGCCGCTGCCGCGGGTGACGATCAGGATGCTTGGGCCCGCGATGGGCTTGTGCTGCTCACGCTCGCCGGCGTTGAGGGAGGTGGCGATGACAGAGAACTCTTCGATCGGGGGATCATAGAGGAGCGAATGGGAACCAAAAGGCTCGGGCTTCATCTTTTGCGACTCAGCCGAGCCATAGCGGTAGGTCAGCATCTCGACAAGGACCTTGACGTCCTTGAATTTCGGGGTCAGACCGGCACGCACGACATTGTCGCTTGCGGCCATGCACTCGACGCAGTCGCCGGACAGGTAGGCGTGGGGTTCGTTGGCACCGAGGAACATGCCCTGACCGGGGTTCAGTTCGACGTAGTTGAGCAGGAGGGCGGCAAAGACACCAACGTCACCGCCGGGGTATTGGCTGTCGAGGCGGAGGAGGAGCTGATCCATAAACTTGTCGCTGCCCTGGAGTCTGGAGGTCAAATTCTGGATCTGGGCAGCCACGTCGGCGTCGGTGCTGTTCATCAAGGAGTCAAAGATCTTTTTGAGCTCGGCCTTGTTGGCGGCCTCGTCAGAAGAGATGTTGAAGGTGTTTGTGCCGGTCAGGGCAGCCAACTCCGGATACTGGCTGAGATGGTGGTTGATTTCTTCGAGCGGTCGGAATCCACACAGAGCCTCGAAAGGTGTCAGGGCAATTGTCATTTCAGGCTACACAAGCGCATGCCGAGGTTCGGTTAATCTCATCTCATACTTATCCTATCTATTCAGCATACCTTATGGTTGGGATCCTGGATATAATTCAAGAGTCATCACGGCGTCAGTCAGAACCAATACCAAACTGAAGAGTTATGTTTTACCTTGTAGTTGTTGGGAAAATCGCGATAGAGGCGAGCGCCCAGGACCTTGTCAGGGTGAGCCTGAATGGACAGTGCCTTGCGGATGGAGAGAATCTTAAAGAGGAAAGGCAGATCACCGTTGTATCGTTTATAGATTGCTTCGGTACTCAATTCAGGGCGGTTCTGAATTAAGTTCTTCAGAGGAGTGTGCGCGTCGTCCATGACAACCGAAGGTGCATTCGGGTGTGTGCCCATCCACAGCTCAGCGTAGGGCTTGGAAGGATCGACTTGGCTGCCACTCTTTTGAGCAAACTGGGCTACTTTGGACACATCGCCGAGCTTGCCCCAGTCATAGGATTGTGTCTTTGCTTGGATACGGTATATAGACATGTTATTTGAATATGCGGGAGAAAGAGGGATACTGGGAACGCGAGCGGGGCATTGCCTCTTTAAATTCTTCCCGCGGAATCCGTCTTCCATCCATTTTCCACTTATTACTATTATTATTATTGCACCGTCTCATTTATTTTAGGGCAAGGTACATATGCCTCCTTTTCCCTTTTTTTCCTCTGCCGACGCACTTGATTTTTCTTGTCTTGGCGTAGTTCTTTTGACGACAAGTCAAAACGAACCACGTTTGAACGAATAAGCCTTCTTACTAACGCGCTTGAGTAACTCATCATTCGCACTACACCTTTTATGGTTTAGGTCGCGTAGATCCTTCAAAAAGAGACCTTGCACGCGACACACTCTTGAATATGGATCTACTTCTGTCGCTTTGGATCCGCGCATTATATACACACTAGATTAAGAGTATTTTCAAAATAGTGTCGCTTTCGTTCATTTCTATTATGCATTTGAGATGCGCTTTATACAAGTTCTTGCGAATGAAAAGACCGCCGGAACTGCAGATGAAAGATCCGCAGTAGATACCAGCGGATGAATGTCGGAACTTCTATTGATCAGTCTCCCGGGTTACATGCCACGTTACATGCGCCTTCAAACTCCATCGATCTATGGTTTTGACTCGCACAGCAATGCTGGCAGCAGCATGGATATACGGTCTGTCACTAGAAGATGTCTGACCAAACATAAGATCAAGATCGCTTAGTTAGAATCTAGCCACCAACCATGAAACTGCTACTTTGTGTGCAGTGAAAGCTATACATCACTACTATTAGCAGGTATGACAATGCCTTTATTACGTAAGCTAATCCCTGGCCCGCGTCCAATTATGAAAGTATTTTGCATATAAGGAATTTTACTTTTTTGAACGATCGAAGTAGCGACATCAACAGATAGTTAATCAGTGGGGCAGACTCCTTTGCCTGTCTGTAGGTACCTATCGCACAGGGTGCATACATACTATATTGCAGTTCTTGGCTTACGTAAATGAAGAAAGTAACATACTTAGTAGAGTGGGATAAATGTGAATACAGGACGTTTAACTATGTTATGTAGGACCATATAGCGTTTAGCATGACTCAGGAATATACACATAGCTTGCAGTATTTACTGAATGCATGTTAGGTTCTTAAGAGCCTTACAACGATTTAAATAAGCATGAAAAAATATATCTTCTGCAAGGCCTACTTTAGGTCTTTATTAGTACTATTGTATGATCTTAATGCAGGGTTCTGAGATGATTACGGACGGAATAAAGATATCTATACGCGACACAGTATCTCTATGCGTTAATGCGATTGCTATGCGCTACATGTAATGCCGATGGTGAGAGAAGGTTCTTTTCTAATAATGAATATAATTCCAGGGGTTTCTATGGCCAGAGACACCAAGTCGACAGCTAGCTCATCATATCAGGATATGGTCCTTACTATAACCATAACTTTGCTGTGTGACTCTCAATATTGATACAAAATATCAAGAGAGACGGGCATTATCATTGGCTCTATCGTCTCTTTTTGTATGTTCGTACTACTAGGGGCAATGTATGGAAGAGAGCATATGATACCTTTGAGGACATATCAGTAGGTAGCAGCGTTGTTACTGGTGCGCTATATTAAGCGCTTATGTGGATTTTAGTAGTTGCCGTGTCTTTAGAAGCCCATCATGTTTTGAATCAGTTTTCCAGGAAGGATGGTACATGTAAACATCTTAATAAGGTTCAAATCCAACAATCGTGATAGTGTCAGTAAAAGCGTCGTCGTAGAAAATGGATGAAGTCTGTCTATTTCCTTCCCTTTCCCTTCATCATAAGCAAGGGGGCTGCAATCGGCTGCCGCTCTAACTATTCGATACATAAGAATTCATTCTACAGGAAATAAAACCCAAGATCTCCTCTATTCTATGTGTCTAGGCGAACTCGCCAAAGGTCTTCATGTAATAGGTGGGCTTGATGGGATTCTCGGGTGATAAGAGCTCTTCCTTGGACGTGACACCGGTCAGGACACACAAGGTTTCGAGACCGCCGCGGTTGCCAAAGTCGATATCGGTATCCAGGCGGTCGCCAATCATGCAGGTCTTGGCGGGATCCAACTTGTACTCGGCGAAGATGGTTTCCAACATGTTCTGGGCAGGCTTGCCAAGTACAACATCGGGCTGGCGGTTGAGAGCGTGGATGAGAGGCTGGGCAATCGAACCTGCGCCGGGGACGAGGTTGCCGTGGACGGGGAAGGTGGAGTCGCTGTTGGTGAGGATAAAGTGGCAGTCGGGGTTGCGCTTCAAGTAGGTGAATGCCTTTGCGTATTTGACGTAGTTGACTGCGGTATCGAGTCCGACGACGACGGCACCGACCTCAGGATCGTGCGGAATGGTTTCGTCTGTGAACTCGAGGTGGCTATCCAGATCGGCGCCCAAGACCTGTATGCCCTGAGCAGAAAGCTCATGTCGAATGCCTTCCATGCCCACCACATACACCTTCTTGTCAGCAGGGAAGTGGATGACCTCCTTCAAATAGGCTGCCGTGGCAAACGCAGAGCTGAACACCTCGTGCTATCAAGCACATCGTATCGTGTTAGTGATTCTATCCATGTGCATCAACATAGAATACAAGATAAGCGTACCAGTTGAGCTTCAATGCCAAAACCGTGCAGTTTCTTGAGGAAAGAGTCGCGCGACTTCGTGCTGTTATTGGTGACAAAGTACATCTGTTTGCCCTTGCTGCGAAGTTTGCGCATGGCCTCATCGACCTGGTCGATGAGCTTAGTGCCTTCCCAAAGCACACCTGTTTACGAGACGTTAGCAAGGCGTGTAAAGTACGAGTATGAAATTACCATCGCAATCAAAGAGAAAGCTGTCAAACTTGTCGATGAAAGCGTCGCGCTGCTCTTGTGTTGTCAACTCGTGCATGTTATATTTATGATATCGAATAAACTGGCTGGCTGGGAAACGACGGCACCCGAGATACTTTAAAGTAAGCTGCGTCTGAAAATAAACAATACCTTGTATTAAGATTAGATGCTAATCATATATCTCCAATCCATGAAAGTTACAGTAGAATTATATCGTCATATGGCTATTTTGTATGTAAACGGCTTCTTGGCAGTGATAAGCAAATCGCACGGTGCATCTGTCTGCCCGACAACCCCGGTACTGCTCTATATAGCATACGCATGGGCAACGCGTCAATAAAGAAACGATCATAGAATTATATCCTGTGGAAGAGGACCTCTGCGCGGTCTGATGATATAAAATCACACGTGTGAGGAAGGGCATTTGCTATTTGAAGTATATCCAGTCAACCTGTTCGAGAGTCACATCGAGCATATACCTTGTCTTGTTGAACCTTAGCACAACTTACACTCGGTGCCCATATCTCTTGATTATGTCCCGTTACATATACAATATAAAACCTGGTGTAATTTCACCATGAATGATTTAAGCAGGACATATTTTTTAAATCAAAAAGTATCAAGCGAATTTCCAAGAAAAACGCCCTATAAGAAGAATTTAGGATCCTAGGATTCCTTGGGGGATGTGGACGTTGGTTCTGGATTTTCTTCTTCCACTTTAACAGGTTCCTCATTTTTGACCGGCTCCGATGCAGTATCTTCTGACGCTGCTGGTGCTGGTACGACTACGGATGTTGGTGCCGCTGCGGCAGGCTGGGAAGATGGAGAGCCTTGCTGTGAACCCGCGGCAGCGCTAGCTGGCGTTGTAGCGTTTTCTTCCGTAGAAGGCGTCGTCACAGACGTATTGCCGTTCTCGTGGGCTCGTAACGCAGACTGTAATGTTGCTGAGAACTGGCTGGCCAGATGGCGTGGCAGTTGTGCAATGGCTTGCGGCAGGAGCTGAGCAATCGATGGCGGAAGAGGGAACCGCACCGGATCCATCAAGTGCTGCCGGATCGTGGTCTGCAGCTGCAGCTGGATTTGTGCCTGGAAATTGGGGTTCTGCGCATTTGCCATCGGCGAGGCTGCAGCACCGGCGCCGGGTGTGGCGGCAGGAGCAGCAGCCGTGGCAGTGGTCGTGGGAGGTGTGGAAGTTGTATTTGGCGTGGCTGCAACCGAGGTGGGCGTCGTCTTTGCTGACGAAGACGCGGATGGGACTGCAGGGGATGACGTGGCGGGTGTGGTAGCATGCTTTGTGGGTGGCGATGTTTCCATCGGGGTAGGCTGTGAAGAGGACGCCTGTGGCGGTGGCGTAGGCGTCGTTTGCATGCCAGCCGGCTTGTCTGTACTAGGTGTCGTAGTACAGTTCGAGGTATCGGTGATATTGATCTTGGTTTCCTCTTCCCCATCCGAGCTATCCTTCTTGGACCGTTTGCGAGGTTCATTGGAAGCGGGGCTTGCACTACCGGGTTCACTTGACTTGGAAGAGGGACGCTTGTTACTGCGCTTATTGTTCCCACCATTGGTGAACAAGACTTCTGCCTTGGGATCAATGGTCCAAAAAGCCCCTTTGCCGGGCTCCGCATCCCCACGTGGGACCTTGACAAACGCCTTGTTCAGGGACAGGTTGTGCCGTATGGAGTTCTGGACAAGAAAGTCTTACAACGTTGAACCTGTCAAATTCTTATATATACGTACCTGCCACCCGTTCTGAGCCATCTGGTAATAGGGATAATGTGTAGTGATGTAATTGTAGATCTCATGAAGGGCCATGCGTTTGTCTTCTGTAGAGTTTATGGCCTGAGCGATCAGGGTAGCATAAGAGTAGGGCGGCTTGACGTCCTTATTGTTCGCATAAGGATTTGGCTCGGGGGTCTCGGTTGGGTCAGCGTCAGCTGTGCTACGTGGAGTGGAGCTGTGCTTCTCCAGCTGCTGAGGGGTCGAAATATACCCTGAGCTCTCGTTGACACGGGACACTGCTGCTTGCTGTCCAACGTTCATACGGGGCAACAGGAACATGAACGACGATTCACCAATCTGGATCTTGGTTCTGTAAAAGGAGAAAGACTGTAAGAAAAGCACTCATATTAAGCGAGTCACTATACTATACCTGTTCTCCAAGGGAACGGTTACACCCCTTTCGATAAACTGCTCATTAATAAAAGCACCATTCTTGCCAAAGACCATTATTTCGAATCGTTGGGTTGCAAAATTATAGAAGAGTCTGGCATGGTGTCGCGAGACAGACTTTGCATTGCCCAAAGGAATGTCAACAGTGTCTGGCTTGGCCACTTTACGACCCATAGTGACTTGAAGGGTGCGAATGTAATAGCAATGGTCGTCACCTTCGAGTTTAGCGTAGGCTTGAACAGGTCCGGCATCGACGGGCATGGGCTCCAGTTTCTGTTGCTGCTGCTGCTGCTGCTGCTGCTGTTGCTGGTCCTTGTCTTTAGCAAGATCAGCGGGTGTTGTCTCCTTTAATGACGGTGCAGAAGCACTGTCGAGGGCTTGGGTCGTCGTCGTGCTAGCAGTCGCCTCCATGTCGCCCTTTTTTTTCTTTTTCTTTTTTTTTGCAAGTGTGCCTAAAGAAGTATGTCTCTTTGCGGACGTCCAAAATCTTCACCGCCTCTGTCTTCCATGGGGAAAAACATTTTGGCGCCCATCTCTGCTCTTGTCACATATACATTATCCGAACTATTAGACTCCATTATATTTCTGTTTCTGCTCACTTTCGCTGCTTTTTGTAAGAGACGGAACGGAATGCGTGGATCTTCTCTAGGTTCTGGAGGAGCTATCCAAATACGAGTGTCACATGACTTCATGTGGTTCCTCCTTTGTAAACGTGCTTTCTGAACAGTAAACAGACATCTCCTATAGTATACTTGTGTCTCTGCTCTTTGGCGTCCACAAAAATTGATCGATGCTGTACTAAATGCTGTAGGTAGTAGATAGATCAGTCATCATCGGGCCGGTGCTGTCAAACTCAAGTTCGCACCCAGAACGGCAAAAATCTGCATCATGGTACTATGGATAGTCTATCCTCTATTTGGTGCTACTTGAACTACGGATATAACGGATCGGGTCTGACGGTATATGGCAACAAGAGTGTCCTCGAATGAGGTCTTCAGGGACAAGCCTTCGTGTGCCTTGAATTCAAGTTGGAAAGGGAATGGAAGACGCCGATCATTTCCCTGTTCCACCCGGCAGATTTCTATACACACACTCTCAGCGGACGCTTCTCCTTCATGGTCGCTCTTCCATTTTCTTTCATTGGGCGCACAGATGAGCGAATAAAAATTTGAGTTTTTTTTTTCCTCTGAGGAGTAAAATGATGGCAAAAGGTATGTACAAAGAGTAGAGATTCTAGAAAGTGTTGGTACCCATTTCTGGGAGGCGCTCGATGGCGTACTTTCGACCCGAAAGGGACATGATGGGAATACCAGGCACTTTACGGATACGGCGCTTCAGATCACGATCGCAAGTGGCCACAATGTAGCATCGATGTTGCATGATACGCTGGACAAGACAGTCATCAGCGTATGTGCCCTTGTGCGAGCACGGTAACCGTTCAAAGCGAGGATCACGGGCAATCCTAGTAAGTTGTTTAGCTGTCGCTCCTCGGCCCTTTTCTTTTCTTTTTGTTACTTACTTGAGCGCAATGCGATACTTGGGACCCAACTTTTCCAACTCGGCCAGGACGCAGTCGGTAATGCACGGAATGGCTAATTCATGTTAGCAGCAATAATGATATACTTTATCTCTCACTTACTCTTGGCATACAGGCAGTCCATCATGGACTTGACAAGTTCGAGTTTGTTTTGGATAGAGAAGTTGATAAAATTGGTATCGACCAAGACTCGGTAGGGTGGGCCCAGGGCGTCGTTGTACTGGAAGAACATGGAGGACGCCATTTGTGGTCTAACATGCTGTCAATTACTTTGCTGATTGTATTCCACCTTTTTTACTTACATTTTACGGGTCTCTTTCTCCTTCTTTTGTTCTTCGTCCTTCTTTTTCTTTTCCTGATTGGACTTCCTATTGTCGCACATTAGTATCGATCGATGGCGTTTCTTTTCGGATCTCTTACAATCGAGCATCTTTTGGATTCATCATACGCTTCGTCTCGGCGAACTTTCTCGTCTTCTTTGCTTTACCCTACATTCCAGGCGATCATAAGCTTTTTGTCCGAGATCAATTGAGTCTTATCGTACCATTGTGTATTGTACTTTGAAAAAGAGAAAAAAAAAGTTTTTTGTTCAAAATCCTGCGCTTGAAATAACGTGCAGCCAATCAGAAACCATACTTAGCAAATGTTTTTAAGTGTCCTCACTGAGTAACGCCTAAGTGTCGAGATTTCGTTGCATATATCTACGCACGTAAGCATATATGTTATTACATGACTAGTGCAAATTAATAGAATTTTAAGGAAGCTATTATCATATAAACTATGAGAAAGTATATAATCAGATGTAAAATAATAATACATCGGTTGATATCTGCCGTATGTGTAAACTAGTTAGGGCCCTGCCCCTGGAATCCTTGCACAACCTGGATAACACCCGCCACCGCAAATACACCAAAGAGTGCTGCAATGGTTGCCAGGACAATCATCAGTGGATTAAATTTCAATTGCTGTCAACGTAAATTAGTATAAGCTGCCAGTTTGCCCAAAGAAACCATGACTAGCACATACCTGACGCATGTCTCTTCTCAGCGTGTTCCATATCCCAAAGTAATTACTATTTAGCATCACAAAGAGTCGGTACGTGTCTTCAGAAACCGTCGAAAAGAACTCTATTTTAGTGGGATGTGCACGCTGGGCGCTAGCCATGCTTGCATAGTTGTGCGCGTCCTTGAACAGATCCGAGCCCGGGTTAATCACTTTATCCGACCACCAAGTGTAATCCATCAAAGGTGTTATGCTGCTCGGAATAAAACCGACACTGACCGCGATATCATAAGACTTCTTATCAGGCACAAGACTGGAAAGGAGCATAATGCTCTCGCGACTCATGCGAGAAATCAACGGCGTTTCCTCGTCGTCAAAGGGAAACAGTTCGTCGCAGGTATAGCGGAAGTCAGCAAGCGAGAGCGTCTGTAGATGCACCTTGTTGCCCTCAATGTGAATGCCACGTTTTATATAAGGCGCACAGTTAATCTCGTATGCAGAACGATCCAGTTCATATAGCGTTGGGATGCGCGTCGGCAATGAGGTGACAGGTACAGTCGCGTTGAGGTCGCGTGCTGGCCGCTCGATGTCGCGTGTCACCCACGTTTCTACCGGCAAGTGACCGTGAAAGTTACCGAGAATACTATCAATGACAGCCATAAGCTCCTTAGACCCTGGGTTTCGCCGCAGTGTTTCCATCGACATGGCCGTATTGGGCGGATCGTAAGGCGTATACTCTTCAGTGGACCGTGCCTGGTCGTGATGTGTGAGGCAAGAATTCAGATAGTTGACCGTCTGCTCAGTGAGGGTAGCCCTGATCTCGTGTGGTCGAAACATCAGCATGTTCTCCTTGAGCTCAGAGAGTCGTAAGATTTCATAGGCTTTCTTTAGCATAAAAATAATGGGAGGGCGTACAAGCACACCTTTTTGGACGGATGTGCTGTGTGACACAATGAAGATCATTAGATTTTGCAGACCAAAATAGATGTGTATATGTGTGGGTAGACTTACGTGCTGTTCGCTTCAACGATACTCGGTCTTGCAATCGCATCAAATATGGGTTTGAGCGAGAATTTCTTGACTCGACCTTGGATATGGACTTGACGGCCGACCAGATCCACAAAAGGCGACTTGATTGAATGCGCCACCGCAAGCAGATCCTGGTAATTGCTTATGGTAATTTCAGGGCCCAATTGCGCGGCGGCTGAGCTGCTTGCGTCGAATGTCCTTGCTGAAAGCTGAGCAGAGTCGACGGTGGGCGACTCAAAGGTGGACATAGTGTATAGCTCCCGATTTTCTTTGGCCACGACAGCGTCCTCATGTGCGCCGCCGAGAGCGATCGGTATTTTGGCTGCCTCAGCACTCCAGTCATCATCATCCAGCTCGAGCTCGACGGGGACGCCGTTGCGATACACAATCACTTTCTGCGGCGCCAGATCCGACTCGCGAGTCATGACCGTGTAGAGACGACCGTCGCGGTAATATATCTTCTTCTGAGCAGCCACAGTTGAGTCAAGAGGGATGACACAAAACAATCCACCGCTGGTGGCAGGGATCTGTTTCTTGAGCTTTGCGTACTCGTCACGCATGCCGTGCAGGACAGACTGCCGCAGGCGAGCATAGGACGGGTCATCGGGTGCGTTGGGACGAAAGAAACGAACGAGCCATTGATCTTTGGGAGCCATAGCCCAAAAGTCGACTTTGGCTGCCGTCGCTTCCATAGCGATATTCGTAGACATGCAAAAATAGTTATGTGGAAAAGAAGATTCGATAAACGTATATTATGAGCTAAGGAGGGACACTAGATAATTCGTGTTCCCTGGTCATCTTGTTTCCACTCACAGGTTGGCGGTGGCGGCTTCTTCGAGAGTCACAGGGACCACAAGCACGACTTTTTGGGGCTAGCGTGTGCACGAGGAAATGAAAATGCGCACGCACGCTCAGTCACTGAGTGTGGCGCTGCTTACTTCCAGGAGATAAATGTATGCGCGGGGCTCAGGGCATCTCATTTAATTGATCGAACACTATTCAAACAGTCATTGACGGTGCTCACGAGACAGGTGATCTCCTTTACATGTCTCGTGATAGCATCTAAACACGTTACGCCTAAAGGTGGATCCAATGAAGCTGTGCCTGGAAAAAAATAAGGATACAAGGTAGCGGGG
>VAFG01000274.1:913954-934256 GCA_013461545.1 Syncephalastrum contaminatum | reverse complement strand
TTGAATTTTCAAATTTTTTTTTTTTTTTTTTTTTGCTTTGCTTTTCGATACTGCAATTTGCTATTTGCACACATGGAGGTAAGCACTACTATGAAAACATGCCATTTGCTCACATATATATAACTTACTGTAGCAATATCTCGCAGGGCTCGACGAACTGCTTACTCGCTGTGCGAATGCCCAAGACTCGGAGACCCTCCGTAATGTAAGCATCGATCGGGAGTGTTACTGCCCAAACTAACAATAACTTTACTTATTAGGTCACGTCCACTTTGAACACGCAGTATTATGCTACGGCCAACTGTGTGCCTGCCCTAGTCGAGATCATTGGCCGCTCCGCGCTGCCCCAGGTCAGACAACTTGCCGCAGTCGAACTGCGCAAGCGGATCAGCAAATGGTGGCCCGAAGTCGATCCTTCTGCTCAGGAGAACATTCGCAACCAGCTCTTGCAAATTACCCTGAACGAGCAACAGTACGTTACATGGTACAATACGGGGCTACGACTCATTTTGTAATGGAAATAGAGAATTGGTGCGTCATTCTGTGGCACGCGTCGTGTCTTCTGTGGCCAACCTCGATATTCCTGAGAACAAGTGGCCCAGCCTGATTCCTTTCCTCAGCGAGTCCTGCGGTAGCGCCACCGCCTCTCACCGTGAAGTCGGTACCTACATTCTTTTCACCCTGTTTGAAGTTATCGCCGATTTCTTTATGGACAACATGGCCCCCCTTTACGAGCTCTTTCAAAAGTCCATTGTCGACCCCGAGAGTCATACAGTCCGTGTCACTACCGTCAAGTAAGTTGGATAAACAATGAGTAAGTATCTGTGTTGATCCATAAACACTAGGGTGCTCGGTAAGGTCGCTGAATTCATTGAGGCCGAGGACAAAAACAACATTGTAAGTCAGTTCCTGCTATCGCGTATGAGTGCTCAATTGGGTCGAGTAGAAAGCGTTCCGCGACCTTCTTCCCGCCATGGTCAACGTGCTTGAGGAGTGCCTTAAGACGGATGACGAGGAAGGTGCAGGCGAGATCTTTGAGGTCTTTGATACGCTCCTGATGCTGGTAAGTTCATTATTATGGGATTTCGCTATCGAGTGGGCTGATCATGTGATCTAGGACGCCCCTCTTTTGTCGGCCCACCTCGCGGACTTGATCCGCTTCTTCCTCGCTGTCGGTGCCAACCGTGAATTGAGCGATAATGTCCGTGTCATGGCCCTGTCCTTCCTCATGTGGGCCGCTGTCTAGTAAGTTTGAATGAGTGGACATATAACAAGGGCCACGATCTCACCGTGATACATAGCAAAACGAACAAGATCCGAAGCTTGAAGCTGGTTGGGTTCTTGGTGGAAGGCTTGATGCCCATTGGTACAGAGGAGGATCCGGAGGATGCCGATGAAGAATCTCCTTCGCGTGTAAGTAATACAGGGGATTTTGGTAAAGGCAAAGACTGACATTTGTCTTTCAGCTTTCATGCAAGGTGATGAACGCGCTAGCAACCAACATGCCGCCTCAGCAGGTGTTCCCAGTCGTGATGCCCTTGGTGCTCAGCTACATGTCGAATCAAGATCCCTTCCACCGCAAGGCGGGTATGATGGCCTTTGCCGTTGTCGTCGAGGGCTGCGCCGACTACATGAGCGACAAGTTGAACGACCTCCTCCAAGTCGTCATGGCCGGTCTGCAGGACCCTGAGATCATGGTCCGCCGCGCCGCCTGTCTGGCTCTGGGCTGCCTCGCCGAGGAGATGCCCGGCGAGATCTCGGAGCATCACCAAAAGCTGCTGCCGCTCGTATTTAACCTGATGAACGACGCCAATCCGGAAGTCACCAAGCACGCCTGTACCGCGCTGGATGCCATCCTCGAAGGTCTCGGCGACGAGGTCGTGCAGTATCTGCCGATGCTGATGGAGAAGCTGCTGCTGTTGCTTGACAGCGCCCCTCAAATGGAGACCAAGGCAACCGTTATCGCGGCCATTGGTAGCGCCGGCCACGCCGCTGGTACCAACTTTGCCCCTTACTTCTCCGGGGTCATGCCCCGTCTGCGCACTTACATGATGCTCAGCGAGGGCACGGATCAGCTGTTCCTGCGTGGTGTCACGACCGACTCGATCGGTGCAATCGCCGAGGCAACCGGCGCTGAGACGTTCCATCCCTGGGCCGAGGAGTGCATGCAGCTCGCCGTCCAACAGCTCACGCTCGACTCGCCTCGCCTGCGCGAGTGCTCCTACGCCTTCTTTGGCGTCCTCGCCCGTGTCTTCGGCGAGCAGTTTGCGCCCTACCTCTCCACGGTCATGCCCCACATTCTCTCAACCTGCCGCGCCGAAGAAAAGGACGAGTCGGCCTTCCTCGGTGAGATCGACCTCAACGCGAGCGGTTTCGAGGACGACGACGATGCCGCACTCGAGGCTATCAACTTCAACAATGCCATGGCGGACGAAAAGGAGTTTGCTGTCGATGCCCTGGGTGATTTCTTTGAGAACACGCATGGCCACTTTTTGCCCTACGTTGAGGAGTCCATTCAGGTCCTGACAGAGCTCTCTTACCACATTGTCGATGGCGTCCGCAAGGCTGTCGTTGGCACCATGTTTGCCTTCCTCAAGGCATTCCATGGTCTGTCGGAGGCCGGCCCTTGGACCGGCGGTCTGCCAGTTACCTATCCTGTCCATGAGAATGTGCAAAAGATGATCAACATGGCCATGACGACCATCATGACCATTTGGTCGGACGAAGAGGACCGTATGGTCGTGATGCAGATCTGCGTTGAGATCAAGGAGGCGGTTGACCTGATCGGTCCTGCCGTGGTTGCGGAACGTAAGTTTGCAAGTATATCGTCGGGAATCTGGGATCTGACCTTTTCTATAGATGTAGAGGAAATCGCACGCCGTTTGCTTGAAATCTTTGAGAAGCGCTCCATGTGCCAGCAGGTCGAGGAAGACGACGATCTCATTGATGAGGATGAAGAAGCCGAATCCGAGTCACTCTTGATCGGTGCTGCTGCTGATCTTGTCGGTGCGCTTTGCAAGGCCATCGGTGAAGGCTTCTCCTCCTACTGCGACGTGTTTCTGCCCCTTATTTCCAAGTACTACGTAAGTGGATAAATGGTATCCCCGGAGCCTTGTACTGATATTTTATGTGGCAATGTTTATAGAAAAAGACGAAGTCGTCTTCGGAACGTGCCATGGCGATCGGTTGTCTGGGTGAGTGCATCACCGGTGTCAAGTCGGCCATCACACCCCACACCGAGCGCCTATTGCAGCTCTTCCTCAAGGGCTGTGGCGATGAGGACCCCACGACGCGTAGTAACTCTGCCTTTGCCGTCGGTATCCTGGTCACTCACTCCCAAATCAACCTCAGCTCGTAAGTGCCATTAGCAAGCAAGTTGAGCAACATAGTTACTCACCTTTTTTATTTAATAGCCAATATCCTACATTGTTGACCGCCCTCCATCCTCTCTTTAACAATCAACCTCTTCCTAACGTCACCGATAATGCTGCCGGCGCTGTCGCACGACTGGCGCTGGCGAATCCTGAGGCACTGCCGCTGCCACAGGTGCTGCCGACCTTTTTGTCTGTGCTGCCGCTCAAGGCCGATTTTGAGGAGAACGAGCCCGTCTTCCAATTCCTCTTCCATCTCTTCCGGTCCAACTATCCGGACGTGATGAACAATGCACATCTTTTGCAGGTGTTCCAGCACGTGCTTTCTGACGAAGAGCAGCTGACACCCAAGACGCGTGCCGAACTCGTCGAGTTACTACGCGCGCTCAACACACAAAAGCCAGAGCTGAACCTGGGCTCTAGTGACCTTGCACGATTCCTCTGATACACTTCCATATAGCATGCTGTTTTCTTACTTTTCTTCATTGAAATATATAATTTCATCCTTAGACGTTTCTATCTATACTATAACTACGCGTTTTCTTAAGGATAAAGCGGGATTTTTTTTATCAGAGCGCTTGCAAATTGTCAGAGATTCGCTGCCTTTGCCCCTCATACGCCAAACTTCATGGAATCGCGATTCCTGCAACATTACTGTCAGCATTGTTGCCCTGAGGGTCAAAACACGGACGATGTTTCGATGCATGTCGCCACCAAGCACTGGTCTGACGTGGTTGACAAAGTGATCCGGCCGCGATTTCAAGGCGACAAGGACGACCCTGATCCAGCCTGGTTGCAAGTCGAGAATGGATACGATTCCGTTGCTGCACTCGCTTGGGCGGTTGACTCTGGTCCCAAGGACCAAGTGCTTCAGCTTGTGCCACAGGTTCTGCGCATTCTCGATTCTAGCAGCGAGCTCTCCGTTCGACTGCGTGCCATCCACATATTACACGCCTTGATACAAAAAGTGCCCGGTCAAGACGTAACCAAACGCGGTCTTCACCTCGTCTTTTTTGATGTAAGTGCTCTATACTGTAACTATACACATGACTGATCCGCTATCTGGCATAGGTTCTGGACCGGCACCTTCAATTTGTCACTGAAGACAAGGATATACCTATTGCATCGCTTGCTTACGACTGTACCATGGATCTCATTGACAAGACCACAGATCCTGGTAGTCAGAGCCATGTCGAATCCTATGAAAGAGTTCTCAACGCAGTTCTTGGAGCATTGGTTTATGTCCATGGCAAACCGCGCCAAGCGGCTTTCCTATACAATCAATTACCACGAGTCTATACCCATTTGGGTGCTGTGGGTGTACGCTATCTCAAGGTCATAGCAGCTATAATGTCTTGTCCCAGTACTGATTTATCTTTGGAATAGGTCCTGGTAGAAGTACTCTGCGATACAATTGAGCGCACGCCTCACAACAAATCATCAGAAGACCTACGCGCGCTGAGCATCGCAGCCATCACCTCTCTAATGGTGGTCCTCCAAAATGGACGGCCGTGGTATGTAAAATAGCCATTTCTTCTCTGTCAACTTTCACTCATCCTTACAAGTGTACCACGCTACCGGGGTCGAATCCTAGCGGCTATAAGCACGTCTTGGATGTACTTTTATAAAGACCAAAGAGACGAACCCGTTTATACCTTGCTTCGCGAATTGATGTCAGTTTTTCAAGACATCACAGGAGATGAAAGTCTCCAGGTAAGCGTGATAATGAATTGTTGTCAGTTAATGTGCTTACCGATGTTTCGTCCAGGCTGACAAGAGAGAATTGCTTGATTTTGACCAAGAGAGCTTCAGCATGCTCTTCGCCTAATGTCTGATATTACTTGTACATACCCTTACATAGACTGTATATATGTATAACAGCAACCAACCCATTTATATAAAATAACGTTGACCAGCTATGGATGCAGTAAGCGGAAAAGGTGTTTTTTTTAGGGAGGGAGTGAATAAAGAAGGTGGGTATCCTTTCTGGAAAAGGTTAGATGTTGAGTTTCTCTCTAGTGACCATTCGCTGGACACCGTGTGACGGGTGCTTCTGCACCTCCAGCAGACCAGAGCGAAATCGTGATACCGGTCGCATAAATCATCGCAAGCACGCCAAAGACGAGAATCGTGCAATCGATCGCTTTCTGGGTCCACGTCCGCGCCACAGCCTTGAGATGGAATAGAGGCGGAAATAGGAAACACAGCGGCAAGCAGGCCAAGCTGCCGACGAGCGAGACAAACTTGTCGAGATCGTTGGAGCCCGCGATCGCAATACCAGCACAACCCAGGACAGCGGCAAAACGAAACGCGTTCTTCTCCCATTTAACAACCACATTGTGTTTACCGGAGCGCGAGAAGAGCATGTTCTCAATGATGCGGATGGCCGGGAAAAGCTGAAGTGGGATCGAGAGCATGATGGCCATCGCATACAGGGCTTGCACGGTGTTGACGATGGGGGTGGCAGGCATGTTCAGAAGAATCACGGTCTGGACCTTGCTGCCGAACGCCATATACGAAATGAAACCGACGGACAAGAAGATGGTGGTGATACCCACCATTGTGGCCGATAGGACCTTGGGGAACCGCTCGGGCTCCTTCATCGACTCTGTGATGGGAATCACGAGACCCACGCCCTCGTAGGTGAAGACGGCCGTACCAATGAACATGGGGAACGACTTTGAATTGATGAGCCATTCGACATCGGCGACGCCCTGTGTGGCAAGGGTCAAAAAGTCATAGTAGTACAGGTAAATCAGGCCCATCAGGATAAATAGATCCGCAATCAGCGCAAACGAGGATAGCTTCTGGATCTTGCGGATCATGGCGAGCGGGACATACACCGCGACTTGGCCGAGAATGAGATACGCGAGCGGAACGCGCACGTCGCATTTTGACACGGATTCAATGATGGCTTGCAAGTTTTGAGCGACGAAGACAATGTAGGCCGTGGTAAATCCGATCTAGTTTAAATACACAGAAAAATGAGAATGACGTGATGCGATCGATATCTTGAAACACCCATAAAACCTTATTGTTTACCTGAGAAAACGTGATAGCTGTCAAGACGCCGAAGCGCATATAGCGGCCAAAGAGGATACCGCCAATATCACCAAAGGAGACGGGAATGATGTTTCGGGTTTGGACGAGGAGCAGGAAACTGTAGAGCGATATGCAGGCGATGGCTGTAAGCAATGCACTCGAGAAAAAGAGACCACCATTGTGAAACCTGGAAATATCCGTGAGAAATGAGGTTTTTTTTGCCAGTGTAATGGGAACTCACGCTTTCGGCAGAAACATGACACCTGAGCATACGTAATACGTATTAGAAAGGATAGCAGAAGCATTCATTAGATGTACCTGTGCCGACAAAGGATTTCAAGAGCAGAAAGACGGCCTTGGAGGGCGTGGCCGTGCCTTGGACTGCGTTTGCCTGAGCGCGACGAATTAGGCGAGAGGCACTGTCGTCACCGTCATCGTCTTCGTCTTCCCCGCGTCGCCGCCGTCGCCGCAACAAACCAGTGGTTTCATCGATCGCGTCTTCATCCTCATCCTCGTCCTCATAGTCACTCAGGTCCTCACCACCAAAATGGCCGTAGAGAGCCAGAAAGTCAACAAAGGTGCGTGTCATCCAATGCGGAGGTTCGCGACCCCGACGTGCGGCTTGATCGTAAACGTAGTGGCGCCGGAATCCACCGGGGTCCTTGAGGCGGGCTAATGCAGGGTCAGACGGCTCCTGACGCGGTATATACATGGACTGCGTCCGACCGCGTCGCGACTGCTCTGCGTCCGCCGATTCGGCCCACTTGTAAATATCGTGCGTGATCGCGCCGCCCGGCAGTTGGTGAACTGTCTTTGCGTGGTGGTGGTTGTTGCTGTTGCTTCCGGCTGAGGAAGAGGCGCCATCATGAGAATGGATTGATGCTGCGGCAGAGGACTGGTGTGTGCCGACGCGCTGCAGGGATGAGCTGAGGATGGAGGCAGCTGGCGAGGTCTCGACAAGGTGGCGTTTGACAACGCGTGCTACTTGATCTTCAGGCAGACCGGCGGAGAGGGTATTATCGTCATAATTGTAAGTAGCATTTGAGAGTGGGCGAAACAGACCGCTGGACATGGAGGGCACATGCTCCAGGTCAGCCCCACCCAGACTCCCGTAAGACCGCACCGAATGCTCGCTTCGTGGAGGCGAGCTGCTTAGAGCGTTGTGTGGCACAGGCGACCCCAGGCGAGCAATAGACGCTGCCCTGTCAAATGAGCTTGACAGCACGCTGTCCTCATTGTTGTGACTGAACTCGCCATCGTCGTCTTCACGGTGGTGGTAGTTTTGCTTTGCATTCGCCGGCAATGGAGACGACATATGCAACGGGTAACAGGAAAAGAGAGAAACAGAAGGAAGGAAAAAGAGAGACGAAGCAAAATCGTCCTCCGCCGGTGCAGCTGCATGACCCCATTTTAAAGGGGCGGTCATACGTCATTGCAAGTTTATGTGTGTAGTACATTTATAAACTTTATCATTGTCACGAGGAATAGTTTTGGTATAAGGGCATCAACGCAAATGAAAAGAAGATGGCCCATGAGACGACAAGCCAGAATCCAAAGATGCCGACGTAGACAAACGACCGTCGTGCTCGCAGCTGGCAGCCGATGGTACGCAGCGCTTGCCTAATACGATCCCAATCACGGTAAGGCTGCTGTTGGAGCTCAACGACTTCTGCAACGCGGTGGTCACGCTCCTTCTTGGTTGCCTGGAGCCAGCCAGCCAGCATCCGGCGATCCATCACCCAAAACACTATAGCACCGAGGACAGATATGCAGGCGAGGACCATGTAAAGGATCATGACACCGTCGTACTCCCTGCCAAGGTCAGAGGTATCGTCGTGGGGGTTACCATCGTGATAGGTCAGGTCCTGCACGTAGCCGACAAGGATGGAAACAATGGTAGTGCCGACATTGTTGGCAATTTTGTGCAACCCCATGCCTGTCCCTGCCATTTCTTGCGGCAAAAGCAAAGGGGCCGATGTCAGCACACCTACTGGCCCCAGCGCCAGTGCAGACGAGAACAGTATCATACCCGCCGCAGGAGCTGCCCAAGAATAGGCCAGCATCGCTAATGACGCGACTAGGATGACTGCACCGCTTAATAAGCTCCATAGCCGCTTGCCATATCGGTGGATTACTAGCCCCATCAGGGGCGCAACCACAATTGGCACTACCTGCGTCAGACTACTTTGATAACCCGCCATAATGCTGTCAGTCTTGAAGCGGAACTGGACAAACTCGCTGTCGATAAAGTAAAAAGTGTGAATTATTCGTGTGCTTCTTTGTTATGCATGGCGTCCCCATGACAACCAGGGTCACTTACGTAGCAATATCCTCAAAGGAAGAGAGAACACTGGACATGCAAAGCTGCATCCAAGGCACCATCCAAAACGTGCTGGGTACGAAAAAAAATAGACGTGCCGAGTACTTGAAAGAACTGGATTGCAAGCGCGTATCCGACAGATTGGTGGCTGTCGTGTTCCGCCTGCCGAGGATATCTGCGGGAGTTGTGGGTTCATAATCTTGGGGCAGCCCACTGGAATAAGCTTCATGCGGCTGGGTAATTTCCTTGCCGGTGGCAGTGGCCCAGCCATACCGCACCAGCGCAACCCAGTATACACAGTTCGCTACGACGCCCGCGCCGCATAATATAGTTGCCACATGGATCGCCCACGCCATTTGACCTCCAGTCGACCGAATCACGTTATAGCAGGCCATTTTGGCTGCCCATTTCACAAGTCGTGCAATACACACAACCAAGCCAATTACGATCGAGAGCTCCTTGTCGCGAAACCAGCGCGACAGGATTGCTTCCTGCATTGTTACAATCATGCCGCCTCCAAGGCCATAAATGACCTGGCCCGCCACCATGAGCGGGTAACTGAGGCGGACAGCAGCAATCGATACGAGGAAGGCACCCACGAATATCACAAAGCTAATGATCGTCGTGGCACGGATGGAACCCACACCGGAAAGGTCGTCGACGAGGATGCCAGCAAAGAGAGGAAGGACAGTACCGACAAGCGTCACGGCCGACATGAGGATACTGAACTGGGTATTATTGATGTGCATCGTCTATCTGAGAGTCAGTTACCCGTAGGATGAATCAACGCTTGCTGCTTACTTGTTTCAGGGAAGTTTTGAGAGTTCCCATGGTCGCTTCGAGGTAGTGGGATCCAACTACGATATCGTTCAAGTGTCAATCCCATTATTTGCATGAGTGCCACGTGTATGGAGTGGCAATAAAAAACGGGGAAATTTAAGTTTACCAGGTACAGCCAGCATGCAAACCAAAATGAGGCTCTTGAGCCGCCATGAAGCGCCTGGCTGCTCGGCTTTTTCCGTTGTCATGACGATACTGCCAACTCGCTCGGCTGACGCATTGACTTCCTTGTTATCATATTCGATCGTTGTCGTTGTAGGGACTGTATCCGGTGGTTCTTGTGTGCTGTATACAATGTCGGCGTCTCCGCTACCGCTTTTGGAATGATCAAAAGCTTTTTCATCCGCAGGAAGCATTCAAGCGAGAGTTGTCGAAAAACAGTTAAAAAGGACGAAAGCGGAAAAAAGGAGTGGAAGAGTCCTCTCTCTCTTTTTTGAAAAACGTGGTCTGAGCGGCAAATCGGCAGATCAACCCATTTTCCACCATTTGCAACTTTTGACAAATAGAATGAATCGGCTTTATCATTTATAGTCTTGGCACCACACACCTAAATGGATACTGCTAAATACCTTTTTGTCTATTAGCATTCATATACTCTCATTCGCTATTCCTTTGTTTGTTTGCAGACTTGCAATGCGCAATGGAGCATCTGATATGCGCCGTTCTTTCGAAAATACCGTTTCCCGGGTTTCCTGAATTTCTCCAAGAGGTGAAACAAAAATTTATTGTCCAAATCAGGCAAGGTTTCAACATCAAAACAGCACTCTTTACACCGGTTTTTGTTTCTTTGTAGGATTAATCATACATGCCGATTTTGCCACCTAGATACCCGTTTACTTCCCATTCTTCCTCATATAATGCTGTCGGACGGAAGTAGCGCAAGCTGTAGATTAAAATTCAATTTAAAAAGGGTTCCTGCAGATTTTGTCTTGGAATAAAGCTTCGGCTAGCATTGATAGAGATATTATCCTGATGCAGGTATACTAACTGGTTTCGAATATCTTAAAGATACATCGTGGCATTGGGCTAAGAAGCATGGAATTTAGTATCGACCCTTTTTTTTACCTTTTTCGCCCGTCAATCTTCCGCTTCTTGACTGTTAATATGACACACTTTCAGATCTTGAGATCCAGAAGAAAGTCGACCTCGAGGGCCACAGTGCCTGGCATAGCTGTGTTTCCTCGCGTGATAAACAGCTAATGGCATGTGCTGTTCTGGTCAGTCCTCCTGAGTAAAGGTTGGTCGCGAATGGCGGCAAACAATATGATCCTATGTATTTCATATAAGCTAGTCGATGATGAGGCAAGCACAATGATGGCCCCGTTATGTTTTTTAACCGTATCAGATTCCTCGACAAGCAGTTGGTCTCGCTGACTGAAGTACGCTACTTATGTCTTCGTCACTCTCAAAATTGGTAGGGACCGATGTGCCCACCGCCTCGGGCATTTCAATCGCCCTTGTGAACCCTGCGCGGCATCTTGAGGGGCAGTGAGACAAACACTGTTCGAAGCTTTTCCTGATAAATCAAGCGCGTGTAATTCAACCAGAACTAATACGGCATTATTCAGCTAGTTCCTCATAGGTTCTCTCTGTATTTGAAAGGACACGTAGAAGTCCACTGCTAGCAATATAAAAAAGTAGATATAAGCCGTGTTATACTCACTTCAGCAGAGCATCCAAAAAGCCCAATAGTCTCCATTTGCTTGCCCTTGCTGACTTTTCTCTGCATAGCATGGCTCTGCGAACAAGATTTAGCGAAGAGCTGCGCAAGACGGCTATGCCTTGGACTGGACTACCAATTGTCATATGTATATGACATTCGACATACGGGCCATAATTGATGGAGTAGTACTGTACTTTTTTTTATCATGGATGCGAGTAACCTACTACACGCGTACCAAAAACAAGTCAGTTTAGCAGCCGGCTTCCCATTGCCTAAGCACGCACGAAGTCTTTTGGTACGCGCCTAGTCTTCGCTTCGCAGCTAGGCTTTCTTTTTCAGCATATGTATCTTTTGCATAGAAGTTTTTTCACAGGAACATATACGAGTTTGCATTTAGAATATACGAAAAGGAGAATCAAGAGTTGAAGCCAACACTTCTGGTCACCGCTCTTGCCCATGGCACAAAGATGGGTTATAGCCGACTACCTCAAGCATGCACCCTTCATTTGCACTCGTACATATTGAAATAACAATTAACTGGGATACTATTGACAATTTCACTTAGCATCTCACGTATATGCTTACTATTAGTATATATACGCCTAGCCAGCAGCAGAAATCCTTCAAAGTGACAGCCATATGTAACAATATTTCTTTTTTACATTATGATTAGATAAAATGTGTGATTTGAGCAGTAACCCTCGATGTATGGGTAAGCTTAAGGGTTTTGATATGTGGTGACATGTACAAAAGTTATGGGTGTTTTTCATTATGTAGTCCAAAGAATATTACATGATCAAGCACTTGCTCTTGGCAGGAGCCTCCTCGGCCGGCTTCGCGGGAGCTGCGGGAGGTTGCTGTTGCTGTTGTTGCTCCTGGGGCTGTGCCTCGGCAGGTGGAATGGCGGCACGCGGCTGTTCGTGGGCAGGAAGGGTGGGGTTGACCTCACTTGATGGCGGGGGAGCGGCTACACTGGGTTCGGGTCGCTGAATTTCCTTGGGCTCAGAAGTCTCGACTGGAGCAGCGGGGGCGACAGCTACGGCAATCAAAGTGAATATACATCCCAATGACCATCTAATGTACTCTTACCAGCTGGTGCGCTTGCCTTCTCCTCGGCTTCGCGGGCAGCCTTCTCCTCGGCCTCACGGGCAGCCTTCTCCTCGGCCTCACGGGCAGCCTTCTCTTGGGCCTCACGGGACGCCTTCTCCTCGGCCTCACGAGCGGCCTTCTCTTCAGCTTCGCGGGCAGCCTTCTCTTCAGCTTCGCGGGCAGCCTTCTCTTCAGCTTCGCGGGCAGCCTTCTCGGCTTCGCGGGCCGCCTTCTCCTCGGCCTCACGGGCAGCCTTTTCTTGGGCCTCGCGGGCAGCCTTCTCTTCAGCTTCGCGGGCAGCCTTCTCTTCAGCTTCGCGGGCAGCCTTCTCGGCTTCGCGGGCAGCCTTCTCCTCGGCCTCACGGGCAGCCTTCTCGGCTTCGCGGGCAGCCTTCTCCTCGGCCTCACGGGCAGCCTTCTCCTCGGCCTCACGGGCAGCCTTCTCCTCGGCCTCACGGGCAGCCTTCTCTTCAGCTTCGCGGGCAGCCTTCTCCTCGGCCTCACGGGCAGCCTTCTCTTCAGCTTCGCGGGCAGCCTTCTCTTCGGCCTCACGGGCAGCCTTCTCTTCGGCCTCACGGGCAGCCTTCTCTTCAGCCTCGCGGGCAGCCTTCTCTTCAGCTTCGCGGGCGGCCTTCTCTTCAGCTTCGCGGGCGGCGGCGGCAGCAGCGGCAGCAGCAGCGGCAGCAGCAGCAGCGGCTTCGGCTTCGGCGGCGGCCTTTTCAGCAGCGGCCTTGGTATCTGCGACGACCTTATCTACGATGGCGTCGACGTCAATGTTATAAGCACCGATAGCAGTCTTGATGGCAGCATCGATGGCGGGGGTAGACTCAAAGGGCTTGATCTCAAAAGGCGCCTTGACAGATTCGGAAGTCTCGACCTTGGCAGGTTCAGGTGCAGCGGAAGTGACAGGAGCGGGGTTGGCATCCTTCTTATTTTCGGCAACAACCTGTTCCACAATGGAGTGGACATCAATGTTATAGGCCCCGACAGCCGTTGTGATGGCAGCCTCAATAGCCGGGTTCGACTCGCACTTGGACTCTTCCTGGGCGTGGGTAACGGGCACTTCTTCCGTGGGTTGGACAGATTCGGTCTGCTGGACAGCGACAGCCTCGGATGCCGGAGCAGCCTTTTGTTCCTCCTGCTTCTGTGCTTCCTTGTCAGCAACCACCTTTGCGACAATACCATCCACGTCAATGTTGTAAGCACCCACGGCGGTCGTGATCGCGGCCTGGATTGATTCGCTCAGCTTGGCGGGTTTGTCTGCACGTGATCATTGAGTCGTGTGTACTATATCATTGAGTTTTTAGATGTCAAACCTTCGGCAACCTCAGCGGAAGCAGGAGCAAGCACGTCAGCTTTGGGCTCCTCAACCGCACCAGGCTTGTTCTCCTGCTCAGTCTCCTTGACGGGCTGTTGAGCTGGGGTATGTGCTGCGTCAGGGACATTGCCGACCTCAAGTGCGGAAGCGCGAACAGCAGCGTCAATCGCAGCCTGGACATTGTCGGTAACGGGAGAAGACGCAGTGTCTTGAATGTGTTCAGTAGAAGTTGACATGAGGGATAAGAGTATAACGAGTACAGGAAAGAAAAGAAAAAGTGTGGTCGGGTGCTGCCCGGAGACGCGAAATAATGGAAGTGCGGGTGTTGGTGCGGGTATCCAAAGCCACAACAGGTCAGGTTTCATCCTGACTCGTCCTTTTTGGCTGGGTTCATGTGATCTATGCTATTCTCTTTTTGGTTTTCCAGAATCTCTTCGTGCCAAGCAGCACTATAAAATATCCAAACATATGAGCTGCTTTTTTTTACAAAGCGAACCCTCTGTTGCCTTTGTATTATCCATGTACCGGCGTCATTCAAGCATGAATCATGGTTTGTCAGCGCTTCGCTGTTGAAAGCTCTACCGCATAAGGCACCCAGTCCAGCCACCAGACCGATTGCTATCTATCCATCTATCCATCTATCCAGAAAATAACAAATAATCACTTTGCATCATACATAACTTCAAATATGTATTTTTTAAATAAAATCTTAATTGGTCTTCGTCCAGCTCAGATCGTGCTTGAACCAGTTGGCCAAGCTGAATTGCTCTGCCTCCGACGCGTTCAGCAACTGAGTGTAATTTAATGTCCTTCCGGCAGCATTCTATACACAAGAATAGTACAAATGATAAATAATAAGCATTAGACAGTGAAAATGAAAATGAATGTTATATCACTTACCGCCTCCCATGATCCTGGTCCGGTATTATTGTATTCACCATAATACACATGGGAATAGTCGCCCAACGTGCTTGAATACCAGTTTCCCCAACCGTTCGCGGTAATATGGTCGTCTTTTAACAGATATTCGTTAATCTTTCCTACGCAAACCATACGTAAATTTCACGCTTACCTATAAATGAGTTCATGTAGACGACCTTGGCATAGGAGCGCCAGGGACGACCCAAATCACATTTGCGTGTGATATTAACGCCGTTCGTATCCCAGTCCCGTACCATTTTACAGCCATTGAAGATAAAGGCAGAAGGAACAGGTTGAGCTTCATCATCGAACTGGCGCTTTTGAGCACTTATATGACCTGGGCCGTTCGAAGCAATGGTGCAGTGATCAAAATAAGCAGACGCATTGCCAAAGATAAAATCGACAGCTATTAAGCGTATGCCGTTGAATGAGTTCTCTATCATACGTAGTATGGAAGTTGGTTTACCTCCAGCAATGTAGCAGTCCTTAAAGTACTGTCGACTCACGTAGGAGCGGTTACCTAGACATTAAAATACGCGTCAGGAGCGCGCAAGAACCCACCCTACAGCTCCATCCATACCAACAAAGAGTGTGTCTTGGTAACTTGTAAAGAGACATTGATCAAAGACAGCCTTGTCGCCATTGACAGTGACGGCCACGGCCTGGGGTCCCGAAAAATTAAGGCCCCATGTCTGGTTGAAGTTGATGTTGAGAGCCTTGAAATTGTTGGCGTTGACCACCAGGGCCGACGTCGCCTCGTCACTGTTACCAGCATACGCATCACCGGTGTTTTGCTTCCAAGCAATCGTGACCAAGTTGTCACTGTGGGTTGTCTTTTTACGGTTGCCTTGCGTCTTGCCACGCATAGTGATATCAGTCCGATTCACCACAAGTTGCTCATTGTAAACGCCTGCGTCAATCTCGATCTCGTACGATTTTCCGTCCTCTGGTAGGGACTGAAGTGCCTCGCCGATCTACACATGAAGAAATAAGGTTTGATGAGATTTACTTGTATAAGACAAAGACTATTGGTTTACCGTTTTATAGTGAGCATCTCCATGCTGACTCACTTTGACAATGTGGCTCGACTGAGGAGCACCCAATACAAAAATACTCAAGCAGAGCGCTAGCAACGTGGAAAGCAACAGCATGTTTGCGTTAAACTTGTCTGACCACAATGTGTCGACATTTTATATAAGGCATGGTAATCAGGTCCTGTGACACAATTGTTCAATTAGACATGGAGGAATCTGTTTCGCATGAAAATCTCCACAACTTTATTATCCGTTTCGCATCCTTTTTCCCGGAATATTGCCCGCTTTTGATTCCTTTTGGTTCTCTCAAGCATTGCATCTCGTTTCCCATGAATATCGGTTACACTAGCATCATTTAAAATCGTAATATAGATGTGTGTGCATGAGCAAATATGAAGAAATTATTCAAATGCGTAAGTAGTTGTTGTTGTGGCAGTGTATATATCTACATCATAATACAAGATGATATCTGTGTTTTACTCGTCGTCACCCAGGAGCTGTTCGCCCACCAAGTGCTGAACCTCGCGCCAATGCAGACGCTTCTGCTCACCCGAGTCGCGCTCACGAATCGTGACCGTTTCGTCCTCCAAGGTCTGATAATCGACCGTGATACACCATGGCGTACCAATTTCATCATGGCGGTAATACCGTTTGCCAATTTTGAGCTTCTGCGCTTCCACAACCGTGTACCATCCGCGCCGACGCAGCGAACGGGTCACCTTGTCGACCAAGGGCATGAATTCGGCCTTGCCCGTCAAGGGCATCACTGCGCACTTGATGGGTGCCAGGGTCGGGTGCAGACGAAGAACATTACGCGGCTGCTGTTGCTTGGTGTCCTTGATCTGATGGAACGCGTCGCAGAGGTAGGCCAGCATGGCACGGTTGAGACCACACGAGGACTCAATGACGTGAGGTACGTAGCGGGTCGGTGCGTCAGGCATGTTGCAGGTATCGACGAGGTCCGACGACGGCCGTGGGCTATCATCGAGGACTTCAAAGTTGGCTATGCTGCTGTGCTGCATATGTTGTGTCAGATCATAATTGCCGCGGTGTGCGACACCTTCAATCTCGCCCCAACCCCAGGGAAATTCGTATTCGACGTCGGTGCAACCGGAAGCATAATGGGCCATCTCGCCAGCGCCATGGTCCCGCTGCCGGAAGCGGTCCTTGTGGCAGGCCAAGTCGAGCCACCACTGGAAGCGCTGGTTGCGCCAGTACGTGAACCAGTGATGGGCTTCCCAAGGTGCGACAAAATACTCGAGCTCCAGCTGCTCAAATTCTGGGGTGCGAAATATACCGTGCTCGAGGCGGATCTCATTGCGGAAGGACTTGCCGACCTGAGCAATGCCGAAGGGAGGTTTCTTATTCATGGTACGTGCGACCTGTTCAAAGTTGATGAATACTCCCTGGGCTGTCTCGGGCCGAAGGTAGACGGTGGAGGGCAGGAGTGCTCCATCGACGGCTTGACGCACAGGCCCCGGGCCGGTATGGGATTTGGTGACCTGGATAACGCGGTCAATGGGATCAATCGGGTCGAGGAAGGTCTTGAACATGAGATTAAAGGGTCGGCTGGCGGTTAAGAAGGGTGAGTTGCTGCCTGGTTCGACGTAACCATGGTAAGGTACAGTGATAGGCTGGACATTCGATTTGAGAACAATGCGGCCCTCAGCGCCCTCGTGGGCAGGTGCCTCAAAGCTATCCACTGCCAAAAGCAGCTGTTTGCCTTCCTGCTGTACAAGTGCACCCGGTGCGAGTTGCTCCTCGATGTGGGTTTTCCAGGTCGTGGCGGTTTCTTTTGTGGGTGCTTCGATAGCAATATCGCCCTTTTTTGTGAATTGCAGCTGGGGTGCCTTGTCAGGACGGAAACGTTCCTTGGAAAGGATGCAGTCAACAAGGAGATCAGAAAACTCGTCAACGTGGCCCGAGGCCTTGAGGACCGGGGCAGGAGTTAGAATGGACGTGTCCAAGGCAACGACATCGTCGCGCAAGTAGACGTTCCGTTGCCACCAGGATTTCAGAATGTTCTTTTTGAGCTCGGCGCCCAGAGGACCGTAATCATAAGCACCGCGAAGGCCACCGTATATCTCGGCGGACTGGTACAAGAAGCCACGCCGCTTGCACAGGTCAAGGAGGGCACGGAAGCTCTGAGCCATAGGAAGCTGTCAAAAAGTCACAAGCAGGCGAAAAACAATGCGACCTGCCCCCAATTTTGGGCAAGTCGTTCCCTCCGCTCTCCCTCCTTTCTTTCTTTTTTGTGGTCATGGTTGACAATGACTCCAAGCAGAAGACGCCCTTGCCCGATCTAAGCGAACCCAAAGACGAGCACTGTCAACTCTATGAACTTGTTCAATATCAGTGTGAAGTGACTTCCACCCACATTGAATGCAATCCATTTCCACGCGTCTTTCTACGGTAACGTCTGCCCCCTTCTTTTTTTTTTTTTTTTTAAACTGGTCTGACGCTCTATCAGATGCACGGGCCGACCCACAGTAGAAGTGACTCCTGAATATGATAACAATGGTGATCCGATCAAGAGGTAAATAAAGAAACCATGCTTGATTGATAGAGTCTGTGATCCTCATTATGCTTTATTAGTGTCCTACCTGACTTTGGCGCAGTGGGTAGCCGGAAAACACCCCCGGGAGTAGCCATGATGGATGGAGAAAAAGATAAATAGATCACCCATCTTATAGCGAAAAGCGATCCTGGGGCTATACCAACTGTCTATTTAATGTGTAAGTCAATCTGATCAAATTTAATGAGGTTAGCAGTAGTAACCAATGGCAAACAGATATAGCTATTTATCAAGACGACGAAGACGACGATCGCTGGTCTGCGTGCTTACCGTTGACATTTATCATATCCTCTTTTCTCCCTTGTACTCTATCACTCGCTCAATGATTTATACTTCTTCTCTTTTCATTCCTCATCCATACACACGCGCACGTCGAAATCTATAAAACGAAAAGAATCCAAGCTTGGCGATCTATTGTCTCTTACACGCTTTCCTTGACTTTTGTCTTAATGATCCTTTGTCGCTCCATTGTCCTTGTTACCATGTGCCTCGGTCTCTTGATGGCGCAAGAGACCAGCCATCGTTCCCCGTTGAGCGCAGCCCAAAACCAAGACACATCCCGCTTCGATGCTGCAACCATCAACGCTATGCTGAACTCTGTGATGGCTGCCGCCCAGGCCTATCCCCGCGTAGCGCCTTCGACTGCCAATAATGAGCTGCAGAGAACGTCGCTTCTCAGTCGCGTGGATAACCGGGATCTGGGCGCCATCAAGGAAGCTCTCCCTGTGTCTGCCACGCCGGTCGCACCCGCCATAGCAGTTGCTCCAGCTGTTCCCCCGGCAACTCGAGCGCCACAGGCCGCACCAGCTGCTCCCGTCGTGCCGCCTCCTGCTCCGGCCACCCATGGCCCTCCGTCTGCGCCTGCTGCTCCTCAACAAGCACCGGTGCAGCAGCACGTCGAGGCTCCCGCTCCTGCTTCCCATCCACAGCAGGCGCCTGACATGGCCGGACCCGCCCAGCAACATGACCAGCCACAGCCAGTGGCGCAAGAAGGTGCTACACCGTGGACGAGTAACGTGAACCCCGAGCTTTCTAAAGCGCAAGTGCCTGTCCTCGTGCCGAGCGGAACAGAAGCAACCTCGACTGCGCTTCCTACGGCTGCGCCTACCAACAATACGCCAGCTCCGTCGGTCTCGGCAAGCCGCACAACGACGACTCATACGAACATATCGTCCATGTCATCCATGTCACGATCGGTGAGCAGCAGCATTGCTTCTCCTTCCCACAGCCCTCCAGCTGTTCCGTCGAGTGCCTTCAAGACGGACATGTCCATCTGGTTTCTCCCTTCCATGATGATTTTCGGTAGTCTAGCGTTTGCTTGAGAAGCATCCATTTTATCAATTGCTTTATAAATCTATGTTACAATAAAGAGGAGTGAGGAGGGGAAAATGAATATAAAGGAGGAGACGGGTGTTACTAAACAACAAAAGAAAACAGTGAATGTTTGATTGTGTGATTGAGTGCGTGGGTATGCAGAAAAGAAACTTTGTAGGTTTAGACGGCAAAGGATTCACCGCAGCCGCAGACACCTTTGGCGTTAGGATTGTGGAAGACAAACTGAGAGGATAGCTTGTCTTCGACGTAATCCATTTCTGATCCAAGGATAGTGATTAATGCCTTGGAATCCACAAGCACAGTAACACCTAGTCGAATTGGATTGAATGAGGCCACAAAATAAAAATATCTATAAACACCGTATAGCTTACCGTCTTGTTGCACGATTTCGTCGAATTTGCCCTTGGCATCGGTGAATTCGAGCATGTACGAGTTACCAGAACAGCCCTTTTGACGCACACCGACCCGGAGATACTGGGGTGTAGGGCCCTCGGTCAATTTCTTTAATCTCGAAACGGCCGTGGGGGTCTGTGGAAGGGATGAGTCATCGATGATAAAAGTCAGAAGTCAATGCCACTTACCAAGGTAAGCGCAGCCTTTCTCAGTCGAAGTCGAGAGCTGCCTGACGCAGCTTGTTGAGTCGCTCGTGCGGAATTGGAGGCGGCTTGTCGTACGGCAGCTCCAAAAGACATAATGTGTTGAAGTACAAGTTAAAGAAAAGCGTGAAATTCAGCTGTTGGACCGACACCGAGAAATGGAAAGATGCGGAGAGGCACGTGACTTTAGGAAATGAA
>VAFG01000274.1:896325-913777 GCA_013461545.1 Syncephalastrum contaminatum | reverse complement strand
GGCGCGTGTGCAACGTCAAAAAAAAAAAAAAAAGGTGGGCAATACGCAAGTATTACAACGCACTAGAAACGTGCAGTTGTGTCCTTCTCTCTTTCCATTCCCTTCTTCGCTACTTTTTCTGTGTTGTCATGCACCGCAGTGACACTTCCTCTCGAGGGCTCAACTTCAAGCTGCCGGACAGCCCCAACAAACCGAAGAAGCTCAACTCACTCTTTCGTTTCACAACCAAAGAACATAACCAAGATCCCACTACGGGGCTGCCTGCAACGACGCCCATGACCGAAGAGCACGACCGCCGTACGCCCATCTCAGTGCACCAAGATTCCAACGACTCCAACGACGACGACACTGACATTAGTAACCAGCTCGGACAGGGCCAGTACAAGCTGAGGGTGATCAACCCTGATCCCGACTCTTCCTCGTCTGAAGACGAAGACGAAGACCAAGACCGGGACTTGGACGAGGAGCAAGAGCCCAAGAGCGCATCTGCCTCGCCTTCCTCTGTCAAAGTCGAGATTAATAATAATGCGCCTCTCAATCCCTCTCAAACCGTTCCTTACGTTTCGCAATTTCTCTCTACTGCACCCTCGCCCTCGGTATCTTCTTTATCCCTCCACAGCTCGACTATCCCTCCGCAGCAACAGCAGTCAAAGAGCTCACCTTCCTTTCTGCCACCTTCGCCACCTGCACAGTCCACACAAGCACAATCGCAGCCTGCCGTGTTTCCTCTCGTACGCAGGCAATCCAAGACGGAAATGATGATGGAAGACCTGCCTCAGCCTGCTAATCCTAAAATGACTACTGTGGCTGCTGTTGCTACGACGCATACTAGTACCAGTAAGGGTTTTGATTTCCTTCCCCCTCTCGACCTCGTTCCCTTTGATCTGTCCTTACTGGAAACAGAGCCCGCCGTCACTTCCTCTTCCTCTTCTGCGGCTATCGTACATCCCAACGCCGCAACCTTTCCACGTGTCATCCTTGGCCCTGCATCGCCCCCACAGGGGAATGGCCTAGAACAAGACGTTACTCATCCTATAAATAATATTAATGCAGATGATGATGCGCCTTCCACTTCCAACAATTCGCCTCCTTCCACCTTGCCACCCTTCTCGCCACCACCTGCCTTTGCTACACCCGCTTCCAGTCTCCACCAGGGCGTCATGTCGCCTGAAGGGAATCGTTCTGTTAGTGGACAAAGCATCAGCGGAAATAGTATTTTGGTGAGTGCCGCCATTCTCTTCTGCCAAGAGAGGATCTTGGTGATAGTCCCGCTCATCTCGTTTTTCTTGGGTAACTGCCCCCTTTATTTCCTTTCTTGGATAGACCTCAGCCATGTCCACGCATGCGCCACATTCCCGCTACGCTCGAGCTTCCTACAGTCTGACAAACAACCGCGATGCCCTGAGACTCTACCGCGAGATGGCCGAAAAAACCAACAGCCCCGAGGTCCAGTTAAGCTATGCCAAATACCTTTTAGAGATCGCCAGCCTCTATGACACGTCCGAAAGCAATACTGATAAGGCATCCACATTCAACGCACGACGCCCTTCCTTCGTGCGCGATACCTCGCAAACCTTTGCCAGCCTGGATTCCCGCTTGTCGGGCATGATGAAACGCGGCCGCGCTAGCCTTCATCGACCTGTGCCTGGTACCGGGGGAGACTTGTCCTCAGCCGAGAAGCGACGTGAATTTGAAGACGAAGCTGTGCGGTGGGTCAAGCGGCTTGCGCGCGCAGGCCACCCCGAAGCAGCGTACATGTATGCAACCTGGATCGACAAACAGCTCTATGGCCTCCGACGCAACCCGCCTAAATCATTCCGTCTCTACGAGACCGCGGCTGCTCACGGCCAAGGCAAGCCTGAGGCGATGCTTGCTGCTGGAAAGTACCTCGAGGGCCAGGGGAACGCCGCCGAGGCGGTTGCCCATTACAAGGCAGCCGCCGAACGGGGTCTCATTGCTGCCGTCCACCGCATGGCCCTGGTCCACCTCCACGGCCAGCTCGATCAGCGCCAAAACATGACGACCGGCCTCGCGTTGCTCGCGCAGGCCGCGCAGCACGCCACGGAAGCGCATCCCGAGTCACCCTTCTTGTTTGGCCAGGTCCTCGCCAACTCGTATCCACGCGCCGACATCCCGAGCGAACTCGTTTTGCCTTACGGCGGCGCTCCGGCTGCCCCGCACTACTGGGAGCGCGCCGCGGCCTGGGGTCACCCGGAGGCGATGACCGAAATGGGCTGGGTGCATGAGCATGGTTTGTACGAGCACCCGGTCGACCTCGCCAAAGCCTTTGATTACTATGATAAAGCTGCCCACAAGCAATCGGTGGGCGCCATGCTTGGCCTAAGCAGGCTGTACAATGGCGGTTTTGAAGGCCCCAACGACGAACCCCTCCACATTTCGCAAGACGTGTCTGGCTGGCTGGACGAGTCGACTCGAAATGAAGACGAGGCTTTCCGCTGGTGCCGCCGTGCCGTCGAACTGGACGGCGGTTTTGATAAAGCCCTCTATCTTTTAGGGTAAGTTCCTAATATTGGTATAGCAGAATGTCTTTTCTCAACTTGTTTATACAGCTGGTATTACGAAATCGGATTTGGCGTCCCACGCGAATACGGTCGCTCATATCAACTTTACCAGCGTGCAGCCGCCAAGGGCCATCCTGGCGCGGAAGAGCGTTTACGTGTTCTCGCTCAGCAGCAGCACGATACCTCCACAATCACCGAGAATGAATCACGGCAAACTTGTATAGTAATGTAGTGAAGACGTTGCGAGCTTGTATAAATACCCCTGCTTCTTTTTTTTTGTCAATGTATGTATGCGTACGGGTGGTCGTGAAAATACGAGGTATCCGAGCTTATGTAGGATGAAAGCAATAGTAAGGTCTATGTCTGGGACGTCTTTATTTCAAAAATTAGTCTGCCGATGCTTTTCGCCCCTTCCACGCCTTGTGTATTGCGGGAATTCTCTCAATCAACTAACTTAGCATAAGTACCTTGCCTGCTATCTGCCAATGACTTCCTTACCTCTTCCTTGGAGACACCGTCCCGGATGCTTCGAAGGACCTTATCCACGGTACTCTGGTGGTTTCCGTCAGGCTTGTCATCTCGGTACCGCATAAAACGCCACGGGGATCGGAGACCGAGTTTTTCTTGCGCCTCCGGGTCATAGTTACATTCAATAATCCGGTTGTCCAGCTCCCGCGGGTTCTTTGAAAATTGCTCCCGCCATTCTTCGGCCGTGATCCCCAGATCATCAAAGTGCCTATAGTCGCTGCCACCTTGCCACACGAGGAGCTCCACCCGTGGTACGGCGTTGTAGTCTTTCACGCCTGGCAACGTTGTGCTGCCTGGGAAATGTAAAGCAACCTTAAAATCCACTGAGTTTTCATTGGCAGGCTTCCATTTAATACTGTGATAAAGATGAGGATGTATGCGTGTGGACGACGTGTCAGAGACTTACATCTTCTCGGATGTGCCCAGCGAGTAGGGTGCGTTGACTGCTGTAAATATTAAGCCGTCGTTGCCGTGTTTTAAGTTTGGTATGATGTTCTTGAACACTTCGTCGAGATGATATGTGAACTGCTGCTCTTTGAATTCCACGCTGGCGTTTATCAAGAGATCAGTTTTTAATCCAAATGTCAATACCAAGTTGGTTCTCTACCTGAAGGGTTGCTTTGCACGCAAATCCTCGCGCTTTCGAATCATTTCGTTATGCGGCCGAATCACGTCGTTTCGCAGGTACTATAACACACCGGATCAGACGAAAGCTTGTGTGCAATCATTGAGCTCTTACACCGAGTCGCTTCATAAGATCTCTCGTCGTCAATAGTTTGCCTGCAATTACGAGGCAGTCAAAGAGTAAAAACCGCAATCGGAGCTATACGCGCGCGAGAGAGTCAGGAACAAAGAAGCCAAGTATTGAGGTCGTTCCAAACTCACGCTTCCGTCCGCTTCCTTGTCGAGTACAAACTCGCCGTCGATAATGGTATCTGTCAGGCACTTTCGGAACGTAGGGTCGTTGGGGATCGGGAAGCGCATCTGCACAACGTGAAAGTTGCTTTTCCGGTCAAACTATCACAAATAAACAAATGTAAAATAAGAGATAGTATGCTATGGAACATACCAGATAGACTTCTGGCTCTTTATGGCTGTTGACGGTAAGGAGGGCAAGACATCGTACGCCGTCTGACTTTTCGGCCACGAAGTAACTACACATAAAGTTTCAGCGTTGTTGTCGTGTGTTGTCTGGGAGTGCTGTGCAGACAACGACATACTCATGGTTTTGCAACTCCTCCAGTTGTGAAGAGCCAAAACTCACAGGCTGTGCACCTGGAAATCTATAGCAAAAGTTTGCAATGGCACGTAATAGAACGTTAGATCGATGAAGGCAAGAGAGGAAGAGGGATAGTCGTGTTTCACCTGTATTTCTTCATTTTCAAGAGATCGGTCACTTTCTCTTTAAGAGGACGGTCATCTTTTACAGGAATGCCAGGGATGTTGGGCACAGTGCTGTGATTCATACGGTATGGAACGAAGAGAAAGTAATACACTGCAGAATATGCGTGCGACTGAATTGTTCGGTGCTTCCTCATTTTGTGTGACAGCTTACATAGAATTAGAATCTCTTTCAGAAAGATGTACTGCTCCTCTTTTTACTTTATATAAGCTCTTGATCTTATACTTAGATACCTATCGGCACTTTGTACATAATCCTCGCAGGCGTCCATATCATGTAACAAGTGAAAGATGGGCCAGTACTAAAGGTGCGCGCATATCCTTATAGGACACACCTTCCCTCTCGGATCGTGGATAGAGGCCTTCCTTTCTGACCGCTAGTACGGCTCGGTATGGTTTGAAGATGAAAAGCTTCGTCTTTCAGAGCAATAGCTAGGCAACCAAGATTGTGTCTTGAGATATAAAGGAAAACTCTACCGTTGGCCGGGGGGAGGGTTTCGCCGTCTGATATGCATGTATATAGTATCTGAGTACGCTATAAGAGATGACTTACTACCAAGAACATCTTTATATGTATATGTGTTTGTCTCTGTGAAACAGCACAAATGAGAGGTGGGAGCTCTGAGGTATATCATATCAACTACCCACGTAGCAGCTGCACATGCTAACCTGCTACAAGACATCACGCGGAAGATACCAAATACGTCAAGTTCTGCATTAGAATCTGTCATTGTCAGATGACCTATGCACTTCAGGGCCCATAGACGCTGCATAGATACGCCTAATATACCGAAAAGAAATCTCTTTAAGTACTTTATTTATATTGGATGATATAGGGCATCGTGTAAGATAAGACGAAAGAAAAATGGGGGAGAGAGAGTGTGTGTGTATTGGATAAGAAGAAGAAAAGGAGGGTCGGGGGTTTAGGGGAGAGCATGAAAGAGGACACTAGAAGAAAAAAAAGCGGGTTTACTTCTGGCCTTTACCCTTCTTGATGAGCCATTGGAGTGTCACATCAATGTTAACATGGTTCTTTGCAGAAATAGAGTAGCAGGACACTTCTCGGTTGGTTATCGTTTTCAAGCGCCTAGTATTTATAAATGTCAGTCTATCATCCCTCATGAAAATGGTTTCCTTACAGGGTATCAATCAGCTGGTCTACAGTAAGCGCGCCTTCCAAATCGTTCTTATTGCCCAGGATAAGCAATGGAATGTTGGCGAGTTGGGGCTTTTCAAGTAAGTTCTTGAGCTCCGTATGTGCTGCATCAATCTTATCGTGATCGGCTGCATCCACTACAAAACTAACATATCCAAAAATGATGAATCGACTGAATGTAGTCCTATTCTTTTTGGACTTACACAATGGCATTCACACCACGGCAGTACCGCTCCCACATGCTTCTGAACCGAGGTTGTCCGCCGATATCCCAGAGTTTCATGGTAACGTTTCCTTTAGTAACCTTGCGCATATTGAACCCGACAGTAGGAATTGAGTCTTCGATAAATTGACCAGACTATGTGTATAGGTATGCCATATTTATAAGCGATTCCATTCACGAATAGAGCAAGAGTGTACAATTCACACCATGTGTGAGTTGGTACTTACGGCAATGACGTTCACCAGCGTGGTCTTGCCGCTGTTTTGGAGACCGACCAAGGTGAGTTCCATCTCGGTCTGCAGACGACAATGTCAGACAATCAAGTACAAAATATAGACAACATACCTTGAAGAAGAGGCTTCGTAGCCAGTCTAAAATGGACTGAATAAAGCTCGCCATTGCAGAGACCCGCAAGGCACTTGTGCTGTATACTGTAAAGAGGGAAAGAGCAAAGAAGAGCAAAAAAGAGGGTATTTGAATCACCGACTGGTTTTGTTGTTTCGCCTCGTTGACGGATCCAGTCGAGGGGCACTACCTGTCTCATCTGTAGGTCTCACTTTCTTAATATGATATCATCTCTGATTGTCTTATCTCATTATCTGTCCTATACTCTTTCTCTTCTTAAGAAGAAGCTCTAAACTGTAAATATGCTGCGTCATGAGAAAAGTGTATTCTGTCTGGAGACGTGTGCCCCTTCTTGTCCTACCCTCTCGAAGAATAATCCGTTTTACGTTCTAAAATACACTGTCGTGTATATGGATATTCAAGTAATCTCCTCTGCCGTGCCACTCTCAAACTGTCCCCGCGTCTTCAAACCCATCTTCTCGCAATATTCACACCTCTATCTTAAAATAGAAGAGCTAGGGAGTAAATCTTATTTCCAGACACATGGCCTATGCAGCATGATCCAGAAGTAATAGCAATAATGCTCAACATCTTTATTTGTGTATCTGGAGGCATTCATGTAAATTGGATCCTTTTGTTGCGACTGTTTTCGAATGATTATTGAGTCGCAGCTTGGTTCTGAGTTGCTCCTTTTTTCGCGTCTTCTTGTTGCCATTGGGTACCGGCTAGGTCGGACTTGGAGAGGCTACTACTACAAATTGCATGTGCCTGCTCACGCGATTTCTTTTTATCTTCTTTACCTTTATCCTGACTTGGATGGATCCATCCATCCTCAAGTCATCCATCCATCCCTTTCATGGTTCATCCATCCATCCATTCTTCTGTCCATCGATGCATTACTCTGTATATCTATGGATGGAAGTCAATGGATGGATGGTCTACTATAGAAAAGGTACGTATTTTTTAAAAAGGTTCACCGAAAGGGCTGTGATGATACCAAACATACTATAGCGCTTTTATGTTGACCGTTTTGGTCGACGCAGTGCTCTGTTAGTTATATAATTGAAGTCATAGTTACACTGAGCCCTTTCCTGACCCTCATTCTTATTGGAATGTTGATCTAATCTTTCTTGATTACTTAGGCGATTGACCAGGCTCTCATGGATGCTTCATTTAACCTTTTCAAAACAATAAATCACACTTGATTGCAGAACATTCTTGATGCTTTTCATAATATGCTGTATAGATCGTGTGCTTTACTGCTCAATTTGTTCACTTGAGAGCGGCGTGATCACTGTGGATAAAGTACTTACCTTGTTTGGAAATCCACTCTTCCCCCCAAAGGGATGGACGGTCAAAGTCTTGTGTGGAAATGTATTATCTATCAATCTCGTCGTGTTGTGGTGTTTCTTTCGGTGCATCATTTTGGAGCTTCCAGGAGAAAGATGGCATGCCTTCACGTAAATTTGTCTTGTCTTCTTTGACCTATAATACAGCTAACCACCCGACCAGTAAGGCGCCCTACGCCCGCCCTTATCGCTTCGCGTGTAACAGAGCAACATAAAGTTTGCTATATCGTTGTGTTCATGGCATATCTTCTTAGGTGAGGAATTAAAAATCAAAAGATATCTGCATAATATTGAGGCGACTCACGCGAAAGACTCGCGTGCATGCATTCGCGAAACAAATAATGTTCTCCTTGTTTACAAACCAACAGACGCGTCTCTTCTCCTTTTTTCCCTTTTTCTCATGGTTACCACCTCAAGTACAGGAGCGCAAAAAGAAACTTCCTCTACGAAGCAGTGTCATACCATGCGGAAGGCACGTCAAGGATTACTTGCCGTACCTATCAAGAAGGAGGCTATCCATACCGACGACCTAGCCGACGCTTATAACGGAGTTAATGACGTGGCCACTGAAAACCCCAGCTTTGAGACCAACCAAGTCAGGGAGAAATCAGAGGACGACGGAAAGCCACGATGCCGTTTTTTCTTCGCCAACTTCAGGCACCCTACTAGCAAATTACAAGGACGAGCCGACTGGCATACAGCTTCCTCCGACAGTGGACTCTACACCAATAGAATCAAGGAAGGCAGACGTCCCCTATCAGACACACCTTCAGCAACACCTAGCGATACTGCTGTTGATCCGCGGAAGTACTATTCCGGGCTAAGCGAAACAAAAAGCGTAAAGCACGCAACCAATGCTGCTTTTGTGAAGGTACAAGAATGAAATTATCGGACATACAGTTTTCCACGATAAAACACTAAATTGAGCAGAGGATGGCCAATATGCTGCCATTAGGCTTCATTCACGACCAGGCGGATCCAATGCGCTATTTCTTCCTGGGATTTTACACAGGGGGCGGCACTCTGACTTCAAAAATCGGTTTCTCTATAAGCTTGAAGGCCTGTGGATTCGTTACTCTCTACAATATGCTCCGTCGCTGCGGTGTTCAATGCCCAAAGTTTTAGTAAGCCGTCTCTCGCTTGTTATTGCGTATTTATTTGCTCATTGCTCATAATTCAGCTTTTTCAAATACGTTGGAATGTCGAAAAGATACAATGCCGGATTTTATGGCGCTGTCAACTGGCAGCACCTTTCTCCAATCCAGCACTCCTCCGCAATACTAGCAAAGCTTGGCCTACCATCAAGCAAACTGCTAACTTCGGACCCGGAGCTTCTAAAAAATTTCCTGCCAAATCAAAATTCGAAGCAGAGATCCAGCTTTCTCCTTTCATTTCTACTTGGGTACATAATGGCGAATGGACACATCCTTACTCGACCAACTAGGAAGAAGTCTTGGCCGGAGCCAGTAGCCCGGTATGAGGGTACACAGATTAAATCTACAGACCTAGGAGTCCTCCAATGGCTATATCATGAATTGAAGCTATTGGGCCTCAATGAAATGATTATCTGTATGCAGGGTAAAACAAACCCAAAGTTTCGAACAGTCTATGTGTTCCGGATTCCAGACGATCCCAAAAACAATGCCGTACTCAAGGACGCCCTCTCCACCATCACTGAGAACAAAATTCCTTTGGACGGCAAGCTGCAGTTATTGCAGGCTTTTCTCAACGAAAATGGTGGTCTTCCGGTGGACGTTTTGCCGCCCAAAAGGCTGTCCTTCCATGAATATCTCGCTAATAACATCGATGACCCGGTCGATTGTGTTGTGGCACAGTAAGTCGCTTTAAGTAGATACGATCATGTGCAACCATAACTTCTTTTTTCTTTTCATATTCAGGGATTTCATCGAAATGAACCTTTATGACTTAAATTCGGTCCTGGATGCAGTGGGATTCCAGAAAACCCAGTTGCAAAGTATATACGACTTCGATCTAGACGTGTTTCTACGGTTCATCAAAAAGATACGGCACGAACAGCATATAACAACTATGCAGGAATTTTTAGTTCGATATTACGATAATTGCGGGAAAAGAATCCGTCCTGTTAATCAAGATACCATTAATCACAAATATAAGGAGGTAATGTCTCAAAATTTTCTTAGATACATATTGTACATATGTATATGTGTTTATCTCAACATGTATTGAATATTGCTACATAGTCATACGAATTCGGACACACCTGCAACGAATGCCATCAGGCTTTCGAATCCAGAATTAATCTTCAAGAGCATGATTGCTTGATATATAAGGTATATATGTTTGAATATTATGGTATACAGTATATGTGCGTCCCAGATTCACTAGATGTTTTGAAATGTAATTATATATACTCAAACAAATTCAGGAAAATACTTTGGCTTATCCACGGGCATGCCGCGAAGAAGATTCTGCGGCTTTAAATCAGCGCGAACATGGTACAAGACTCAAGCGCAACTATAGAAGTGAGACGGTATGTAAAAGCGTCAAAGCACATTGGAATCGGATATTTCGCATTGATACCCTTATACGTCTCTATAACTATTTACTGATTATAAGTCTCCAATATTAGCCATTGACTTGCGCTTTCGACAGCTGCAACATGCAACAGACGTTCAGGTCCACGGCCGAGCTGCGCAGCCATAATTTAGTTTACCATACTGTTGCTGAAAGGGTAAGAGCAAGCAAGGTCTGTAACCAGCCCCTAGATATGGTTTACAGCATACACTTCTTCCGATACTATCTCACACACCTATACAGGCTCCTCTTCTCATGTGTCAACACAGCGGCTGCAGTTGTAGATTCAAGCTTGCCCTCCAATTGAAAGATCACATTTCTCGTGTCCATCAGACTGTAAGTTACACACATACCTCCTATGGTGGACATACGTGCACAGCTCATGACTCACAATATTCAATGCGCGTACTCCTTTCAGTCTCTTACATGTGACGCACCTGATTGCGGGAGAGTATATCACAAAGAAGCTACTTTGATGAGGCATATTTTATCAATGCACAAGCCCGAGGTAAGCTGCACAAATTCATAGACAGATCCGGCACTTAGTTATTTTACTTCATAGTTGGCATCCCACATGTGCACTTTTGATGAGTGTGATAAGACTTATATCACTTTACAGGGTATGCGCAACCACATGCGTCAGAAACACGCCTCTAATTATGCAGAAGTAAGTCATAAACATCACCCGCCATCCTCCTATGTAAATCCGTAGTATGCTAACAACTGTAATCACTTTGCTGATGTACTACCGCATGTACTTCACGACCCACGTAGTTGAAACAAAATGGACGTGAATAACACGGTTCAGTAGTTAGTACCCTTTGATATGGCATTTACAAGATTCTCTGAAACCGTATTCAGCCTTCCATAAAGATGTAGCGCTCGCTTCAATTTCAATCAATGTTTGGATCCCTTTTTTGTGAGTGATGGGTTTATTGCGATGGTTTCCTGTTTTATCTAGTTGGCAGAGAGCTTTTGTATATTTAGTCAATGATGTGGTAGACACCCTTCTTGATCTGACCCTCGCCCTTCTCGAAGGGCAGGTCAAAGACAGCGTTGCTTCGGAAGCGACGCAGGAACTGGATAGCGACGGCCTCAAGAGCAACGGGTTCAATATACAGGTCCTTGAAGGTAAGCGCACCGCGCGTGGGCTTGTCATCCAGGGTCATCTAATGAAAACCGAGAATGAGCCTCTTTCTCGCTCACAGTTTTAGTGCACTTACACGAGTAATAAGATCGGGGCTGGGCATCTGGTAGTAAGGCAACTTGTCCAGAAGAGTAGCACCCAGTTTGATGAGGGGAAGAGGAATGTCGCGGACCGGCAGGGGCTTCATGACGATCTCGCGAGCGAGCTTGTGGATGTCTTCGAAAGTGTACTCCTTGGGACTAGGGTTTTATCATGTAAGCACACATTATTTCTACATTCTTTCTGGTTCATACCCGTAGAGCTCATAGGTCTTGCCAATGGTAGACTCAGCAAGGAACATGACCTCCATAGCCTGAGCAACGTCAACAGCCGAGACGGGACGGATCTTGGTCTGGCCACCGTTGACCCAGTATTGGAAACCATCACCACCTATCATCATAAAAGAAGGATCAGCATATGCTTATATTATAGAAGATTGCGCAACGTACCGCCAATTCTGTTCAGGAACCGGTCCTCGTGGCCCCACATGGTGGAGGGACGGGCAATGGTGGCCTCGGGGAAAACCTCACGGACGGCTTGCTCACCCAAGAACTACTTTATATATAAGCTAAAAGGTCATTTTACACCTCTTACAGCCTCATTACCTTCGTGCGGAGGAACTTGGAGGGAGAGTCCTCAGCGGCGTTGAGGGCCGACATCTGGACAAGACGGGCAACACCAGCTTCAGCACATGCCTCAGCAATAGCACGCGAGCCATCGACGTGAACGTCCTCAAAGGTGAAGTTCCTAATACCTGTTTAGCAGCAGCGTCTTTTTTTTTTTTTTTTAAACAAGGTCTTACTTGGTCTCGTGATCACGGCCAACCAAGTTGTAGACCATGTCGGAATGTCTAACGCATTCCAGGATCTGCTCGCGGTTTCTCAGGTCGAATTCCTGCAAGGATCGTGTCAGTCACTGTCGGGAATGGATTGAAGTGAATTATCGTACCAGAGGAATGATTTGACCCAAGTCACCGGTGACCTTCAAGTGCCGTGCCTCATCGGGATCGCGGTAAGCGACAACGACCTGCGTACCCTGTCTCGCTGTAAACAGAATATAAAAAATTGCGTTTAATGTCGAGTCCTGTTGTTTGACTGAATGAAGTGAATTACCAAGCTTCTGGACGACGTAACGACCGAGGAAACCCGTGCAACCAAAGACAGTCGCGATGTGTCCGTTCGTGGTCGAGCTATTATTTATAATATTAATAAATACTGATATATTGTATATATCTCTAAGGAGCTTACCGGCCACCACGACCATACTTGATCATGGGTTTGCCCAAATTCTTGCGAATGGACAAATCGTGGATGGTGCGCTATCGATTAAACAGAGTCTAAGTGTAAATGACGATAATAAATATTCGATGAGATTACCGTCTGCTGGAAGGCAAGGACCTTGACGAAATCGCGGTAGCCAGCCTCTAGAAGAGTATAACAAATTGAGCGTAACGTTGACGGTATGTTATTAATGGCATACGTTTAATGGCGCCAGTCGCGAGCATGTTTAAAGAGAGGGGGGTTGGAATAGGTTTTATTTTCTTTGGAGGCTGTTTTTCCTTGCGCGAAATGGAGCCACGGCCCCACTGCTCAATTCAGTACTACGTCACTTGTGACCGCTAATGTCTTCTTAATCTGTCAAATCACCCAGAATACACTAAGAAGTGTGAGATAATGAATGTAACTAATATTACAATAAAACAAATGAAAACATGCAATGAAAAAAGGGAAAAAGGGAAAAAAAAAGAGAATTGATATGGCTATAGCATGAAATAAATCTAGTGGCGCTTGCGCTTCGCACCAGCCTGGGCAGAACCCTTGAGTCGGCTGTTGAGGACCTTCTTGACTGTAGCATCCGGCTTGGACTTGTTTCGGTTTCGGTTCTTGACGTTTGCCGATTCATAGTAATGCACGCCTGCGCGCTGCTTGCCGCTGCTGACGCGAGCGCGCTTGGATTTGGATGGCTTGCTTTCGTCATCTTCTTCGGCGCCCGAGCCAGCATCGTCGTCGTCGCTCATTTCAAGCTCACTGTCGATATCTTCCTCTTCTGCCTCTCCCTCGTCCTCTTCGCCTTCAATGACAGGCGCCTTGGTCACAGGGCCTTCTTCACCCACGACGTCCTCAAAGACATCATCCCAGTTGACGTTCTCGTCCTCCTCCGCTTGGGCGGGTTTCTCCGGGATTGGCTCCTTCTTGAGATCGTCATCGAGGAACTCGGCCGAGACACGAATATCAGCAAACTTCTGGTCCACATTCACATCTGCATCCTTGCGCTCCATGATCTCCTCAGCATCGCGGGTCTCTGGGGGCGCGACATAGTACGGTATCCGGCCTCGCAGCCAGTCGTGGAGAACCATCACCGACACATTGTGCAGATCCGGCTCACCCTTCTTGAGAAGCTTGCCCGTCTTGCGTGCCAACTGCTCGAGGAAGTCGGTCGCCTCGTTCCAGTCGCGCAAGCCATAGGTGCGCTGCATGTATTCTTTCCGTACGCGGCTCAGGATGATTGGTATGTTGTCCTCGGGGTTGGGGATATTTTCAGTACGGACAGAGCCCTTGAGAATAATATCAGCCTCGCTGTCATCCGGGTTGGGCGGCACGACACCAGGGCAATCGATGAGGTAGATACGCTTCATCAGCGTAATGTACTGCCACACCTTGGTCTCACCCGGCACAGGGGCAACGTTGCAGACCTTCTTGGCCTTCAAGGTGTTGATGATGGAGGACTTGCCGGTGTTGGGATAGCCAATGAAGCCGACCTGAATCTGCTTCTTGTCGCTGTGCAGACCCGAGAATTGACGAAGGAGCTGGATCAGCGAGCCCTTGCCAAAGGAGTTGTTTATGGAGGCGTGGAAGGCGAGGGTTGGGTAGTCTTGCGAAAGGTAGGCTACCCACTTGGCGGTGGCCCAGGAGGGGATCAGATCACACTTGTTGAGGACAAAAATCAGATGCTTGTGCGGCTTTTCTTTGCGGATGAAGTTTTCAATCTTGCGACAGCGTGTGCCGAGCGGATCACGAGCATCAAGAACGTGAATAATGATATCCGAAGAGTCGATAACCTTGTACAGTTCGTTCCAGATACGCTTGGATTGACCGGCCTGCAAGTACCACCCACGAGCGGCATCAACAAAGTCAGTCTCCTTGTTCTCGAGAAGACTACTGTCCTTGTCGGGGTTGTAGGTCTCCTGGACGTCGTCGACACGGGACATCATTTCTTCCATGGAGCCGATATTCAACTTTGGCTTCTTGCGCTGCGCCTTGCCGCCAAAGGTATCTTTAAACGACTCGGTCTCGAGGATATGCATGCGACCCTGTTTGCTAGGGTCCTGAAGCAGCGACATCGGCAACTTGTTCTGCTTGAGGAGGACCTGGTACGGATCGTGCACCTTGGCTCCAAGCGATTCACGGAAATCCTCGAGCGCCTTTTGTCCAATCACACGAGTGTTGCCTTTTAGCGAAAAAGATTAGCTTTTCAATCATTTTATGGATCATGGTGAGACAACATACCGAACCACTTGCGGTTAGGGGCCACACGAGCAGTCTGGACCTCGGTGCTCTGGTATTCGGCAGCCTTGACAATGTTGCCTTTGGAATCGCGGATGGCTTTGCCGCCTTTAAGCATGTTGATATACTTTAACTTTTTGGCATCGCGGTAAAAGTTCTCGCCCTTGACTCGCACATTTCCGGCACGATCATCACCGGCGACTTTAGCTCGAGCCACACGAGCCTTTTCTTTCTTGAATTGACCCATCGCAACACTTCAGATCAAAAAGCTTGATACAAAATAAAAATTCTTTTTTTTTTCTTTTGCTTTGGGCGGCATTCAAAAAAGGAAACCAACCGGTCATACAAATCGACAGCTGCATAGGGAATATTTGATTTTTTTTATTTTACTTGGCTGTAACCATAGACATGTGTATAGAAGATGGGACACAAGGATTTATGCTCGTCTATGAATACATGTACCAATGACAGATGGACTGTCTCCTTTGAGAAATGACCCAATAAAGGATAGAAAGCCGGCAGGTACAAAATCTTGGCAGGTCCTTACCTTTTGAGACATGGATTCCGCCCTTAATGAGACAGAGAGAGTGAGGCAACCATAGAATGTTTATGGGCCTGTATACGATAGAAAGAGAGGAGCATATACCTCTTTTCAAGGGATGAACCTTGATGATTATTTATATAACCCGAGATTCCGTGTGTGTATGGTGCGCGGGTGAGCTTCTTTTGTCTTCTCCTCGACGGTGGATATAAATAATTTTGGATGTGTATATGCAGTAAAAACCCCCAACGTCGGTATGACGTCTCTTGGCAGGTGGCAAGTGCTGGGATTTGGGATTTCCGCAATTTAAATAGACCGACCCGCATCCTCCTCTCTTGCTTTATTGAACCCTTCTTCCCCGATTGCAACATGACAGACCAACTCATCAAGTACGGTGTCCGGCAAGTCCTCGGCCCTACACTCCAACAACAACAACAGTCGTCTGTGCCTCCTCCACAAACGAAGAAGGGCCGTTGGTTCTGGAGTCGAAAGCAAGAAGACGATCGCTTTGCCTTGCTGACCGACCATGAACGCAGAGTCCTCAAAAAGGTCAAGTCTCGCGCCCACACGCTTGACCAGGGCTTCAGTTGCTGTGGTTTCTCGGTTGGTGTGGATCCCATCATCGGTAAGCTTATATTACCATTATTTTTTTTTTTACACAGACTTGACTAACTTTTTACTCTAGGCCTGATTCCAGTCATTGGCGATTTCCTCGGCCTGCTGCTGGCCCTTCGGCTGGTACAGACCGCTAGTAAAGTTGATTTGCCACAGTCCGTTTTAAGTCAGATGATGGTTAATATTGTTATCGATTTCCTGGTATGTATTAATCGGGTGACTTGGTTGAACTGTTCCTGACGAGATGGAATTTGTATAGATTGGTCTCGTACCTATCGTAGGCGACCTGATGGATTTCATGTATAAATGCAACACGCGCAACGCAGCCTTATTAGAATCCCACCTCTATAAGCGTAACCAGAAACGTGCCGCTCGCGATCCTCTCATTCCATCTGACTCTGCACCGGCTCTCCTCCCACACGGTTCCTCACACTCCTCCTCCCCCTCCACTTCAAAAATTCAGGGAAACAAAAACAATATCAAAAACAATATCAAAAACAGTACAAAAAACAGTACAAAAGCCCCTACAGTAAAGTAGAAAGAAACCCATCATACCCTTTGTATATCGTATCGACCTGGTATTTCCTATCATCATCCCTTTACATTATTAATATATTTGTTAAATACACGCCAAAAAGTAGTATACGCGTACCTATCTTGTTAATACCTACATCACGTTCTGGCAGTCAGCTCGCGAGCTATGCTCAATTGATACATGTATCATATGACACGCATTCATTGTGAGGTGACTAAATCATAGCTCCTATTTATTTACGTTTCTGAATGATCCAGTTGCGGCAACTGGTATTGTGTCACCAAAAGGCAGCTCTTATGCTGCGTAAAGAAGACCTCATTATTTGCGAGCCTACAGCTACAACCGTCAGCTGGTCACACATAACAGACACACTAATTTCCAAAATGAGGACGCAAATACGTAATGATAGTGAGCCAAGTCGGACAGAATGACATGATTTGTTGATACCATTGATTGGAGCAAAGAAGATATTCTTATGTATATCTTGTTTATCCTGGAAGTAGTACCCGCATACAGACCGAGAATAACTCGTATATATAAGAAAGTGAAAGCTAGGCATGCCAGTTAAAATAAGGAGGTCTGCCCACTTGCTGCTAAGAAGAATTACTAGCACAAAGCGAGGTATATTCTCATTTATGCCAGCCATAACGATATGCGTACGGGTCTCGTGAGAGGAAAACGCGCCATAGCATACATACACCTGTGTGCTGACAAACAGTGTGTATGCAGTGTGTGTCTGTATGAGGAGCCATTTTGCTATTACTTATTTGCTGCTTTATTTTGCTGCTTGATACAAGTCTTTCGACTGTACGGGCCTATGGCCCTAACCGCCCTGTCTCGGGGGTTATCTGCGTGTGCGCTATGCTATCCTTTTATGCCTGGTGTGGCTGGTCGCTATCTGGCTTGTCAGTTGGGAGTTTTCTTGCAGGGGAATTAAACATAGGCCGAAATATGAGGATCAATCTACTGACCTTATATAAGCTTAGACCAAG
>VAFG01000274.1:862512-883466 GCA_013461545.1 Syncephalastrum contaminatum | reverse complement strand
ACAAAAAAAAAAAAAAAAAAGAATGGGAAGGCGCAAGGGACAAATCAATGGGACAAAGTTTGGTGCAACTTGCCACGAATGCAAGAAACATTGGCATCGCACTTTGTGAAACACAACACCATGGAGGGGTTGATTTGTTCCTGCGTCTGGACCCCAAGCCGTTCATCTATCGCCCAAACCCGTGACCAGTGCCACTTTCCTCTCTCTCTCTCTCCAGCCAATCACGTCTCTCCCTTCTTCACGCCTGTTCCTGGCTTCTGAGACTCCACAGTCACGTTTTTGCTTTTCGCTTGCTTTTCTGCGCTTTTTTCCCATTCTTTCTGTTTCCGCACTCTTTATATTTTCTGACTATGAACGATATCCCTGTCGATGTGGCTATTCGCGCCCTACAGGCGCAGGTCGAGGAACTGAAGCGTCTTGCTCAACCGCAAACGTGTACGTGAATATCATCTGCACCCACCTAGAGTCGCTTCATATACGAACCTGTTCTTCTTCTACATCACAGCGCCCTCCACCAAAGATGTGTCTCCGTCCTCTGCGAGCACGGCGGAAGTCAAAGAGCTTCGTGAGTTGGTTGAGAAGCTTCAGACCGCCAATGCCAAAGCCGAATACCGTATCTCCTTCCTGCTGCGCACCCTCGAAGAAAAAGACAAGCAGTCCAAATAGACGTAAAACATACCACCACCCAAACCTTCTTCACGGCAGACGCGCCCCATGATCGTTACGAATGCATATTAAAAGAACAACATAGATACAATTGTATATATTAATTAACCAAACATCTTGGAGAAAGCCGCCTTCTCCTTTTGCTTGCGCTGAGCCGCCTTTTGCTTTGCGTTCTGAAGCTCTCGCTTAATGGCTCCGTCCGAGGGATCCAACTTGGCGGCCTCCTCAAAGTCCTTGAGCGCGCCGGTCTCGTCTTTGCTCGAGGCACGCGCCAGACCACGGCGGAAATAGGCCTTTGTCCGATCGGCATCCTTGGTATATTTCGCGTCATACTCGAGCACGGCCGTCGCGGACGCCACGGCCTGGGCATAGCCGCCCGTCTTGATGGCGCACATGGCGCGGTTGAGGTGGCAGGGGATCTTGACCACCGCGTAGCTCTTGCGCACGTCTTCACCATCCTCGTCATCAAAGGCGGGCTTCTCGTTGAGGTAGCGCAGTGCCTTTTGGTACTTTTTGCTGGCTTCGAGATAGTTGCCCTTCTTGAAGTATTCGTTACCAATGGCCTTGATATCACCCGCGATCTTGATGATCTGCGCCGTCTCCTTTGCGTCTTCCTGATCTTCGGGGAAGTCCTCGTACGCATCACCATCGGCCGGCTTGGCAGGTACGCCGTCATCGGCACCCTCTGGGATTTCACCACAGTCGGCAATCACGACGTCCTGCACAGGCTTCTCCGAAACCTTCTCCATGTGCTCGATGGTGCGCACGACACCCTTGCCCTTGAGCACCTGGCCAAAGACAACGTGCTTTTGATCGAGATGGTGGGTAGCCACGGTTGTAATAAAGAACTGGGATCCGTTGGTATCGGGACCGGCGTTGGCCATCGAAAGCAGGAAAGGTCGGTCGTGTCTCAGCTCAAAGTTCTCGTCAGCGAACTTTTCACCGTAGATCGATTCACCGCCCGTGCCATTGCCAGCCGTAAAGTCACCGCCTTGGCACATGAAGTTCTATAATGAAGGATTAGATATAATCTAAGTTTAAAAAATGAAGCTGACTTGCCTTGATCACACGGTGGAAGGTAGAACCCTTGTAGTGGAGGGGCTTGCCCGACTGACCGACACCCTTCTCACCCGTGCAGAGTGCACGGAAGTTCTCGGCCGTCTTGGGTACTACGTCTTTGAACTATATCATTATTGGCATGGTGAGTTTCGCGATTATAGAAAAGATCTGTCGAAAATAAGGATTACGTACAAGCTCAAAGACGACGCGGCCGGTGGGCTCACCACCAATGGTGATATCAAAGTAACTATAGTATACAGTACTTTTAGCATGCAATGACAGCTTGAATTGAAAGGGACTTACACGCGAGGGTTGGGCATGAAGGACACAGAAAAATCAAAGAGAAACAGGAACGCGCCAGAAATTAGCCCTTCTCGTCTTTAAACCCAACAAGTCCAAGGAATCATCTCGAAATAATGCGAAAATTCAAGTCACACGCATTGGTGAATGTCTGAAATACTATTGTTGTTGTATCCACACAATCTTTTAACGCCTAAAAAGACATACAAAGAGGTAGAGGAGGTATAAACATGCAAAAAGAAAAAAAAAGAAAAAAAGTGTGTGTGTGTGTGTCTGTGTGTGTGTGGTAAGGAGGGAAGAGGAACATGTGTGTGTGTGAATGTGTGTGGAGTGATAGAGACAGAGGTGGGTTGGGGGGGGGGAGGGATCACGAAAGTTTATAAGACGTCGTCTGCGTCTACAAATTCATCAGGCTGTTCCAGGTTCAACAAGTCAGTAGCCACCGGTGCTCCCAATCTTGGAGACCCTGCGTTAGTATTATTCTGATTCGTCTGTTGGGTTTGGTTCGGATTGTCATCGATGTTCATGAATGCGGGCGGTGGGCGGTTGGTCTGTATCAGCGAGTCGCCCGTAATGGTCGCCAGGGTATTAAAGTACGCCCGCAAATCGCGCACACCCTTGCCAGAGAAAACACAAAACACATTACGCTGCTGAGGAGTAAAGTCCTTGGGCGGTGTGCGCCGGAACCGCTGGAAATCCGGCCGCAGGAACGCAGGCACTTGGGTCAATGATAAGTGCGTCAGTTTCTCGCAAAAATTGACGAGCTGCATGATCGAGGGCAGGGTCAAGCGGGTGCAGTAGCTCAAATGGACCCGCTCGAGCGAGTTGGCTATGCGGGCGTGGCTCGTGAGGGCGTAAATGGATTGGTCGGTAATGTTGGTGCACTTGACAAGGCCAATGCGCTTGAGCTTGGGCAGCGTTGCAAGCTCCGTGACGGATCGATCAGTGAGCTGGACGCAGCAGGCAAGGTCGAGATAGCGAATACGGGTGCAGTGGCGAGCGAGCTGCACGATCGAGGCATCGGTGAGGCGGCCGCAGTGGCCCAAGCAGAGGTAGTGCAGGTATCGGCCCAACAGACAAATGGCAAGCACGCTATCGTCGGATATACTGTGACACTTGTTGAGGACCAGGTTGCGGATCTTGGGCGCAGAAGCGACAATCTGGCGGACGGCGTCGTCGGTGATGGTATAAATGGCAGTCAGGTCGAGAATCCGGAGCTGGTCATAATAATGGTTGGAGCAATCGAACGTGGTCGAGAAGGCAGATTGGGTAAAGGCCACGTCGGTCAGCATTGTGCATTGATTGACTCGAAACTCGCGCAGCTCGCGGCTGTGCTGGAATATCGCAAATAGGGCGTCGTTTGTAATTGGACAGTTCATCAGGTCAATCTCGAGCAGGGCCGGACAATGCTGGGCCAGAGCTTTGGCGGAGGCGTCGGTAATCATGACGCAGTTGTTCAGCTTGATCTAAGCAGGCCAGTGTGATCAGACAAAAGATATAATAAAGGTGATTGCTTACTCTGCGTAGACCCGGACACTTTTGGGCAAGGACAACAATACTCTCGTCTGTGACACCAATAAAACGATCTGAGCCTTCCTTGCACATGCTGAGATTCAGGCCCTGTAGATTGGGGCATGTTTCGGCTATCCGGTTGATGCTCACGTCAGTCACGCGGCCCACGTCGCTCAGGTCCATGGACACAAGACTCCGTCGACTGCTGGAGCCTAGGAAGGCCACGATACCATCGTCTGTGAGTTTGTGGCACCCCGTCAGCGTCACTCGTTCCAGTCGCTCGCAGATGGACAGTGCTGCCAGTTGAGCATTCTCCACCTCGGATGCCAGTAAGGACAGGTTGATCCTTCGTACGAAACTCGTGTAAGGGAGCAGCGACAGACTGCTTGGATTCAAGGTATAGCAGAAACTGTGCCACGCAGACGATCGAGTGAAGTTGGGCTTGTACCAGAGAAGCTCGAGTGCATGTGAGCTCCACGATTTGCAGGTCAAGGACGAATTCAGAAGATCGATCGGATGCGTCAGATATTTCAAAATGTGTAGAATCAATTCGGATGGAATGTACTGTGCGGATGCCATGATGTTATATATGGAATGCTGCGAGTGGGTCTGTGGGGAAAGGAAAGAAAAAAAAAAAGAAAAAAGGAGAGAAGGAAATAAAAGAAAGAGAGAGTGTGCTTGTAAAAAAAATATAAAAATAATGGAGAGAGAAGAAGGGGTTGGAGCGTGTATGCTGTGTGAGCAAAAACAGAGAACAGAAAGAACGAAATAAAAAGAAATAGGACAACAAAGCGAACAGAAAATGATGGTTGTTATTATTGCACTGGTCAGGACGCCGCAATGATGGCACTTTCCACGTCGGGCAGGGCCAAACAAGGCTGGCCGTCCGCGTCGAGGACGGCGAGGGCGGTTTCACTGGTGGCACTGCCTTGTCGTGTCCGCTCCAGCCGTATCATGTGTGCATAACAGCCAATCACCACGCCAACGTCGTGAACAAGACTCCGCATGTAACAGCCCTTGCTGCTCTCCACTCGCCAGGAAGACTGGGCCTTGGCTGCATCAAACGACTCGAGCTCCAGTCGATGGATCGTTACCTGCCGTGGCTGGATCGCCGTCGGCAGCTCCAGGCCTTCTCGCGCATACTCGTACAACCGTTTTCCTTGCATCTGCAAGGCTGAGTAACTAAATTTGAATGCATTCACAACATATGAGTTTTTTTTTTCTTTCCTCTTGACAACTTATCGACACGCATGGCATCTAATAAATAGGCTTTAAATGGCACCTACATGGGGGGCGTTTGGCTGATCTCACCCCTAAATCGGCACAGCGTCTCTTCCAGCTTATCGCGTGTCAAGCCGTCGGTCGGCCCAGTTTCGGTGGTTTCACCTTCAATATCAAAGGACGTCGTGGCAGACCCAAACTGGGCTGTTACGACGTATTCCTAAAGAAGTCAACCTGTAAACAATGACAACATAACAATAACAACAATGGTAGAAATCATGCTGTTGCCTGCCTTACTTTGGTACTGTTCAGGTGACCGTGCAGCTGCTTGCAGCCATGACCCACCCCCAAGACTGAACAGACGGTATATGTGGTATTAGTAACACCTGCCCTTGTTCTTTCTTCTGTTCCTGATCTCACCGAGTACGCCTTCTGCAATGGGATCCTACTCCCCATGCGCAATCAACCCGACCACGCTTCATCAATATGGCATGATAGGAGAATCTCCTACTCGTGGCATCCTTACCAGCGTGCCGCCATGGCCGATCTTGACCATGTCGCGTTGTTTGATCTTCTTTTGAATCCCCTGTCGTGCCAACAGCTGCTCGGACAGCGTTCTCTGCACAATATCCGTCACTTTGCGCGAGGTGTATCCTCGCGGTTTGTAAACAGCAAACGTGCCATTCAACGCATGCCGCAACATGGCAGTTCAAAAAAAAAGAAGTCGGTGATAGGTACGTAGGAGCGAATCATGGGTTGCAACTTTTTTTTTCTGGTTTCCATAGCGACAACAGAAGAATGTATGTAGCTGGATAAGGGAAATTGGACAAATACTTATAGCGAGTAGAGATGCAATGGAGTTGAGTGAAAGTGCGTTCGTTATGTGTGTGCAGTTGTACGTGTGTTTAGGAAGGAAGGCTTGGGGACGGGGGAGTGGAAGGGGTATCAAATAGGTGCCGTTCAAGGTTCGTCGTCATTTTTTAAAGGACTCGGTCGTTTCTGGACCTGCTGTAATGGGGTACCGTCTTCGGCCAGTTGCCTGCGCAGCATCTCGTCGCCGCGCTGCTGCTGTTGCTGCTGTTGTTTGTTATCCCATTGCGATTGCAATCCATCGTCTTCCTCTTCTTCGTGGTGCTCCGTCCACTCGGGCTTGCGCATAAATTGCCGGAACGTGTCGGCAATCATCAACGCGTCGGTGGAGCTCAGGATCGAGCTCGACTGGCGTGCCTCGGCGTGCTGCATCAACGCACCCGCCTTGTCGCGGACAGGCGACGACCGTTGTGAGCCTGAATGCATTACCATCGGCGTGGACGAGTGAATTGACGAAATGTCGCGGTTATCGGTGATCACATTCGGTCGTGAGCCTTTTTCGGAAGTACCTGCTGCGGCCAGACCGGCAAGCGCCCCCGCAGCACCACCCGCGGCGCCAGCACCCGTTGTTTCGGCGCCTTCGGCCGACATGGCCTTGTTGCGCCGCATCTTGCGAAGCAGCCAGAACACGGCGCCGCACAGCGCGAGGAAGACAACGCACGCCGCCACGATCACGCCTATCATCCATGGCTTCAATCCGCTGCTGCTCGTGTTATTACCGTTGGCGTCGCTGGACGGACTGGCTGATGTCGCGTTGGTCGTGTTGTGTGCATTTTCTAAAGAAAGAAAGCAGTTAAACTCAATCACTCGCGCACTCATATCCCCTAAATTCTACCCCCTCTTCACTTCCTCCTTCTTTAGCACTCTCTCTCTTTCTTTTGTCGGTTTGGGTCTTTCGACCTCCTATCTCTCTCTTCATCAGTTTTGTGTACTTACGAATCAGAGTAAACTGTACAGGTGCAGGAAAATAAGTTTCAGAGGTGGCTAATTTATCAATCTCTTCTTGATAGTTGTGTCCCGGCGCGAGAACATAAGCATAGGGTTTCCATGTTTTGTTGGCGGCGTTGTCAGGCAACTGGGATGGATACCATGAATCGTCGATGAGTTGAACAAGCACGCCCTGCGTGCGTGGTAGACTCGCCCACAATTTTACTTGTTCGTACTGGCCTGTGGTGTTTTCATAGAGTAAATACAGATCGACCGTGTCCTAATGTTTTTTCCAAGAAATACATTGAGCCATGCAACATTCGCGCGTGATGCATCTTTGTTGTTATTCGTACCTGTGCCGTGTATGCTGCGTTACTGGAATTTTTATGTTTCAGTTACGAGAAAGTTTTTTATCGATTTGTTAATTGAAGCTGTCCTCTTGTGTATTATTTCATTTTCCAATTTATCTCCATGACAACGTACTTGTAATTCCAAGTAAACTCGTGGTAGCTGCCGTTGTACCATACGTCGGTACTCGCTGGTGAACAGATACCCTGAGTGACGGGAAGAGCGGCGCACGCTTGGGATGCGACGGCTAAATATTGGCAATGGTAAGATTCAAGATCGCATGGCGCATGGGCGAAAGGAAAATGCCGTGATGGGAGAAAAGAAAAGGGGAGGTCGTATACCTTGTCGCTTATCGAATCCAGTCGCAGCAACCGCGCACAAAAAGAGCACGGGGAGTGCAAGCGAGCAGAGCATTAAATGGTGAAAGGATGGAAACGAGTGGTGGTGATGTTGAAAAAAGTTGGAGTAAGCGTGAAAAAAAAAATGGGAAAGTGGGTGTATAAAAGTGGGTGTAAGGGAAGAGGTTTGTTCTCTGACTTCTACACGCACCACACTCACTCACAACTCGCACAACAAAATCGGGCACTCACAACTTTTTTTTTTGCTGCTCCCCTTAAGTGTTCTTACTGTGCAACAGTGCAATTCCGCTTGAGCGGTGAAGCGGGTGAAGCGGTGAAGCGGTGCCTGCCGAAGCCCTCTCTTCTGCTTTTTCTTGTGCTCTGAGCTTTTTTTGGATGGGCAGGAAGACTGAGTCGTACCACGACAAAAAAAGACACCATTCTTTCCAATTGTTTGATCCTGTTCTTCTTTTGTCATCATCTCGCGTAACCATGCTAGAGCAAAAATGAGCGAGGACCATATGGCAATTGAACTGTTCAAATTATCACCATTGCTGTGCATACGTGAGTTCACAAAGCAGTGGGCTCACAGAGCCAGAACAACTGAATTCCTGTTGGTCTGCTCCCTGACTTGGGTTAGCCAACGACCGATTTAGTCACTCGAGAGCTAAAAAAAGAGTCGCTTTCTTTTTTCTTTGTGCGGTGTTTGGAAACGCTGAGATCCTGCATCTTCCATCCTCTCTTCTGCTCACCCACTCACATACATATGCACACGTACAGACATGCAAGAAAAAGACGGACAAGGCATGCGAGAACCCCCTTCTTGGTTTCGCTCATACTTGCATCCGCAAACTTTGTCTGGGAAAAAGTGAATGCTATAACTACGTGTACTACAGTCACCAATACGTCAGTAAATGAGAAAAGAAAGAGGAGGGAATACCGGCTATATTGTTTTCTATCAGAGTTGCCTGTCAAGCACGCATGAGAAGCAAACAGATAGAACGGCATCTTCGTTGATATGCACATATTTATGGGTGTAATCAGAAAGACAATGAAATGGATTTAATTGGTTTTATATCTCTCTCCATGACGACGGGTATGCTGTTTAAGACGCGCGTGGGCATGCACGATCCGGTCACCCGATGGCTGTCTTGTTGATAGAGCAACCTTGAATCCTCCTAGAATCCTCCTTATGTATGCCACACTTTCAATAGCTCGTATGCGCGTGTTCTGAATAGCTTGGTACGGCTAAGCCCTCTCTCTCACTCTCACATTGTCCTTACTCTCCGTTCTCAGTACGGTAACTAAGGCTTAACGGAGGCCCCGATCCGCAAACATACTAAAGTAACGTGTAATACAATGTTACTCTATAGATCAGTACCTCTTTCCTCTGCAGCTAATTTTTGACGTGATGTCTCGTTCTTCGCTGATGATATTATAGTACCTTGGTTAGCACGTTTATATAAGTACATGCCATAATATTCCCTTTAGCATAAAGTAACATAGTGGAGGGGACTCTGATACTATGTGAATATGGCATCAGAGAGGATTATCTCTTGTGGGTAATTTTTCCAGGTATGATTGTGAAATGTGCGTATATGTATGTGTATATGCGTGCGTGTGTGTGTTGTGTGCGTTTTGAGTTTTTTGCCTCCTTTGGATGATCAAGGAGCGTTTGCCTATCACGAGGATTTTCGGGAACGAAAAATTGGTGTCCATGGAGTTGGCAAGGATAAATAAATAAAAAAAGCTTCTCCGTGCATTCGTTTGCTGACAGATATGCTAAGCCGCAATGCTATTGGGATACTGAAGGATCTTGGATGGATAGGAGGACACCCTTGCAGGGACATGAGTAGGTATGGGCTCGTTGTGTGGCAGTGACACGGGTGGTGGAGGGTAGCGAGCTGTTATGTTGGAACTGTTGTAGGTGATGTTGCTAGGATACAGGTGACAAAGACGTTTCCTGAGTTGTACCTGTTGCTGCTGCAACTGGACTTGCCCCTCCTCCTCCTCTTCGTTGTCCTCCCGGTCGGCAAACTTTCGTTTCTTGCCGATCATACCTGGATGGCAGTGACAGGATACCACATTAGGTGTTGGCAGCGGATTGGCCAGGATACGGCGGAAAGGAATCGACGGAGGTGGCTGCTTTTCTTGTTGGACAGATGCAGGAATGAATCGTCGGCCACTGATTGATGTCGAGGCGGCTTCCTGGCATTGCCATGCCCAGCCATAGAATGAATGTAAGTTGATATGCAGACTGTAATCCAGGGCGCGCAGGAAGTCCAGCTCCCTGATGGTCACAATGTAATTGGGCAGCCCCAAAACATCTGCCCATGTCTATACATATGCACACAGACAAAAAATGTTCTTCGTGGTTAGGCTGCAAATTCTAAACGGATGCATACCAAGTAGGTGATTTACCTTGCACATGTAAGGGCTATCTTCGAGGTATTTTGTCGCTACAACAAGCGCAGTGGAGAAGAGCCATCGTTCAGACTGAGGCGCATGACGACGCACAGCATGCAAGCGTCGCAGATAAAACAAGGCCACGAGTACGCATGAGCTGGAAAGCTGCATAGTCGCTATTAAATGGATGCTGTATGAAATAAAAGACACTTTGGCTTTCTCGGCTTCGACGAGAGATTGGGCAGGGTCCGGGATCCAAAAGAGCGAGAGAACGACGCGTGCAGCGAAATCACCGAGTTGGACTGGGTTTCGGCAGTCCAGGAACGGAAGATGTTGTGGTCGGCTGTTCGTAGAGATGGGTGCTGTGAAGGAAGAGGAAGGTATGGTGGTCATCGTCATCGTCGTTGTTGTTTTGGAGTAGGTTTATACACATGTATATATATATATATATATATATATACAGAACGCCAATTCCGGCCTGTCGAACCACACAATCAAATGTCGTATGTGGAGCGAAGAAGAAGGAGAGTAAAAAAAAAGAAACCAAGAGCGAAGGGAGAAGGGCAAATTATGGCTCTCGGAAAGTTTTTATTTTATGTTACGATATGTATGATGTATGTACGTATGTATGGTACATACAGCAAGGTACACACACATCATCACTAAAGCAAACCCCTTGCACGGCAAACTTGTTCATTATTGTTGGTTTGTATTTATTTTCTGTGCATTTCTCTCTAGGGGCTCCTTCGTTAACTTTGAAACCAGGGCGAGCTATCCCACCTTTTTTTCGTTCTCATACCTCACCCACATAACAATCTATCTGTTTTGTGCCCGGTGGGGGGGGGGCAACAGAGAGATGGGGGTTATGCAGTCTATACAAGATCAGCAGGTCATCAAGATATGTAGATGAACACGTACACTCGTACATATGTAAACAATCAACCGTGTCCCAAGTCCTCCTTACTGAAAGGACAAAGAAAGTAAAAACAAGTGAAGGGATGTGGTGTTCCCATAGAGACAACGGGTGGTCAGCACTTGAAAAGGAACGAGAAGGAGAGCTGCGGGGGTAGCATAATGGATGAAATAATGAATATTCTTCTTACTTTTGCTTCTTCAATTGTATATGCCTTTTACTCAATATGAACATGTCAAAGTAAGGAAATACTACAGCCACGCTTTTTTCCTAGTGACTTTATAACTTTTTTCTGATTGTACATTTCGCCCAATCCAAGCCTAAGTAATTGACCAGTTTCGAAATACACCCGTGTGTTAGATATTGCTCGCGCTTAGTGCACGTCCATCAAAGCTTTTATGTGTATGTGTATGTGAGTACAGGATTCATTCCGGTCCACAAAAAATCTTCCTGCGTTCTCTGTAGTGCGTGTGATGTCTATGTTTATATGCATCATTCATGCGTAATAATTTTTGGATCGTGTATATATCGCTATGGGGGGCGAGGAAGGAATAGTAAGTGTCTTTCTGTTGCTTGAGGTTCTTGGTTCCAGCGTTACGTTATGGAAATACTGGTACTGTTTGCTGGGTTCATACATATCGAGCTTCTTCGAAGCATTGCGATATTGTTACGTTTTAGGGAACCGTTCGAATGTATTTTGTCTTGTGATGATTTAATCTGCATTTGTGATCGGATACGAGGACCACTGATCAGACGAATTTACGTTATGAAAAAAAGTTTCAAAGTCACCAGGGCGAGCTGGAAAAAAGATAGCCATTTTGCTGACAGCGTGTGCCTTTCTCACGAACCCACATAAATAAAGGTTTGACGTGTCACAATCTGCGTCTGACTTCCATATTACCTAACTTTCGTCGCTTCTATTTCCCCAGTACACCTACACCTCCGTCTCTTATACTTCTGCTTTTTAGTATGAGCAAAGGCACCGCACTTGAACAGTATCTGCGCGGGTGCCATCTGGAACTGCAGGCTGCAGAACCTAACCGAGGCCGAAACGTTCTGGCCACCTCACTCTTGAAACGCGGCTCGGTCGTAACCACGTCGCAACCCTTGGGCGCCGTACCCCTCAAAGCCAATCGTCACGAATTCTGCAACTATTGCTTCCGGAAACTCGGCCAGCAATACCCTCCCGCAGCTCTACAACGATGCTCACGATGCAAATCCGCCTACTTTTGCGACATGCAGTGCTTCAAAAACGCATGGCTCAGCTACCATCAGTTCGTCTGCCACCCACCTGCTGCTAATGACACCACTGACGAAAACAAAGACGATCAAGACGATCAAGAGCTGGATCTGGAAATGACGGAGCGGGTGGCCCTCAACGTCGCACGCTATGAAAAACGACGAGCAGCACGACCCACAGTAGAAGAGGAGGTGGAAGACGAAACGGTGGAGGTAACCATGGAAGCATTTTCGAGTCTGATGGAGCACCGGGAAGATCATCCAAAGCATATCCTCGCACATTATGAACAAGTGGCACGCGCAGCGCTTGCCAAGACATACATTGAAGCTTCGGCTGAGGATCTGATCCGCTATCAATGCCGGTTTAGGTGCAACAATTTCGCCATTTATGACGAGCAGCTCTTCACGATTGGTGAAGGCACATACCCCGTTGCCTCCTTGTTTAACCACACGTGCAGACCCAATGCCGCCATCATTTTTGACGGTGCTCTCCTCATCATCAAGGCCATCGAGGATATCTTGCCCGGCCAGGAGGTCTCGATCGCCTATGTCGACGTCGCTCACGCCCGCCAACCGCGGCTGCAGAGCCTCAAAGACAAATACTTTTTCACATGCACCTGCCCACGTTGCACAGACGATTCGTACCTGGGCCGGATAGACGCCATGCTGGGCGACGAACCGTCCGATTGGGATCGTGCCCAAGACCTGCTCGATCCGTCCAACTCATTCCAGCAGCAAGTGCTTGCCGCGTCCGAGGACTGGGATCTCCTCGGACACACGCGCCGCTTCAACCGAAAAAACAATGACGAACCTGAAATCGACCGGCCACTCACGCTCTCACTTTACACTCATTTTTGCTTGCAGCGGCTGACGCCCTACCTCTGGACCGCACGCAATGCCTCCTTTGGGTTCGTCAGCGGCTCACCACCCCAGACGCCACCCCCTTCCACCAACAGCTGCGGTACCCTCACCGAATTCGATGACCCACCTCCTTCCACCTGCCGCCCTTACCCAGGCGAGACCTACGAAGAGATTCTCGAAGGTGTCATCCTCAAGGCACAGCAATACCCTGTACCTGCCGTCGTGCCTTTTCGCATCCGGACCCTTGCTGCCGCATCGCGCTTGTTCTATGACCAGATGATGGAGAGCAAGTGGCGCAACGCAACCCGCCTCGGCATGTATATCCTTGTGCAGTACTCGATCGTTTATCCTCCGTATCACCCGATGCTGGCCCAGCATCTCCTGCTCCTCGCCAAGGCGGCATGGAACTCCATCATACAAAACGAGATGGTCACCCAGACGAAGCGGCTGGAAAACGTGCAGGAGCGCGGTGTGCGCCGCTGGATCGTTCTAGCCAAAGAGGTTATCTCGTGCACATTTGGACGACAGAGCAACATGTGGCGTGAAGTAGTCGAACTTGAATGGATATTTATGCGTGAACAGAAACTCAAATCGTAGAACACACAAAGGCCTATTCATTTTGTTTATATTCATCTTATGTATACTGTAGCAGTATGTACTTTTTTCGATGTAGATTTTTTCTTTTAACTGAACGACCATTAAACAATGGTATACAGCATTTCTTTTGTGAGAGCGTGTGATTGTGGTCAGGGCCACACGCCGCGTGAGTCTGAAACTGATTTCACGGTGCGGTGTCAGAATTCATCGCTTCTTTTCACGCATAAGTTGCTTGCTTGAGCTTCACGCTGTCAACGTGACTCTACCCGAGCAGTATACCCTCTTCCTATAAACGATCCTCCTCGCATGGAAGACAACACTGACTTTTCTTACTGTTTAACCCGCGATGTTGCTATCCCTGTGTCGATCCGCATGTAAGCAAAACCCACACACTCACTTTCTCTCGCTTCCAGACAGTCCGAAGGCGAGACTCACCAGCACACATTCTAGATCATGTCTGGAAGGCATCCGGGATCCACGGCATCCATCGTGGAAACCCAACGAAAAGTAAGGCTCATTTCGCTCGTCTCATTATAGCAGACGGACTAACGCGCAGGACAGTCTAAAGGCAGACTTTTATGCAACCGTACAACTTTTTGGTGATAATAAACCGTTGACCGTACCTGCCCGCACAAGCTATAAAGCCTTCACAAATCACTATAGGTACCGATTCTTCTATTGTGTTAAAGTGCTGCAGACTAACGAAAGCTTAGCTGGAACGAATGGTTGACGCTACCCATCAAGTACTGTGATCTTCCTGCCTCGGCGCAGTGCGCTATCACAATCTGGAGCACAACCGGGCCGCGCCATCTCGTACCCATCGGTGGCACGACCCTGCGTCTCTTTGGAAAACACTAGTAAGGACGAAGAGTCTACTTGAGCGTTAGCTCACCTATCACACAGTACACTTCGCAAAGGCAAGCATAAACTCCATGTGTGGCCCGATGTTGAAGCAGATGGAAGCGTCGATACCACAACTCCAAGCAAAGTCAAAACAGACGATGACATGGATAAATTGGAAAAGGTATGGTAATAATCAGACATCAAATACCATGATGATTTAACAAAGAAAAAGCTTGTCAAGCGTTTTGACTGTGGCGAGATCCGGCCCGTGCCCTGGCTCGATAACATGGCATTTCGACAAATTGAACAGATTCACATGAAAGCATCTCAGAAGCCAAGTGAGATGTCCCTTTATGTCGATCTGCCCAAGTTCGATTTCCCAGTTGTTTTTGGGGAGATGGTAACCCGCGATAATATAAGGAAAGGGCAAAAGCTAACTTGTCTCATTTAGGAATACGTCCTACCCGATCCTACCGTTACCCTGTCCCAGCCCAACGAGCTAGGCTCACAGCAATCAGCAGCGTTGATCAGCGCCATGAACCAGCCTATGCAAAAGGATGTGAGCAACACGGCCATCATTAGCAATTTTCAGAGCCCTTTGCCGCTTGTCTTGGATCCAGACATTGTGCGTGATAATATCGTCGAGGACAAACATCGGCGACTCGTCCGGAGTCATCGTAACGGTCCCTTGGACCGTGACCTAAAACCAGATCCCAAGATTCGCGATGAACTGAACGTAAGAAACAAACCATGGCGTGACTCCAAAGTGCTAATGTACCCCACTTGCTAGCAAATCATGGTCTATCCCCCGACTCAAAATCTCTCCGCCGAAGAAAAGGATCTGGTGTGGAAATTCCGCTTTTATCTGACGCGAGACAAGAGAGTATGGCGATATGATATAAATATGATTACGAACTCATTCGTTGTTCTGTAGGCCCTCACCAAGTTCCTCAAGTGCGTGGTATGGACAGATCCGACAGAAGTGCGCCAGGCTATCGATTTGCTGCCATTGTGGGTAGACATTGATGTCGATGATGCCCTGGAGCTGCTTGGTAAAGAGTTTAGCAACCGCTCAGTGCGATCTTATGCCGTCAATCAGCTGCGCAAGGCAGACGACGATGTAAGGACTCTATGCTTCTCCTTCTTTCTCAGCTTACTCATATATATTTATCAGGACTTGCTGCTCTACCTCTTGCAGCTTGTTCAAGCTCTGAAATTCGAACATCTGATCGACAAAGGCCCCGCAGCTTACAACTCATCTCTACTGCACTTTCTCATCGATCGCGCCATCCACAACGAAGTCTTGGGCAACTATCTGCATTGGTATCTTATGGTAGAGTGCAGTGATAAAGAGCTGGGCAAGATGTACGGCAAGGTCGTCTACCACTATTACAGCGCTATCTTGCAGGTATGTGTCCAGATGCATAGAGCCGACACAAGTGAATGATAATCGTCTGCGAATAAGAACGTACCCAACGGACGTCAAAGACGCGAAACTCTGCGACTACAAGGCGAATTTGTGAACCACTTGAACAGTATATCCAAGGAGATTCGCTCCATGAAAGGAAGCCGACAGCAAAAGATAGATAGATTGCGTAATCTCCTGAAAGACCAGAAGCAGATGCTGCCACGTGCTTTACCATTGCCCCTGGAACCAACGAAGCAAATATGCGGCATCGCTGCCGGTACGTATTCGTGTAGCACAAACGTTATTTATGCTGATCCGTTTCGCCTACAGAGAAATCAACCGTCTTTAATAGCAACCTGCAACCCCTGAAGCTGACATTTGTGTGCGACGATGGCGAGGAATATCAGGTACGGACAGACAGGAGTGGCTGATCGCCTGCATAGGCTCTAACAAGTGGTTAGGTGCTATTTAAAAGCGGTGATGATCTGAGGCAGGATCAGCTGGTGATCCAGATCATTACCTTGATGGATAAGCTCCTCCGCAAGGAAAACTTGGATCTGCGGCTTACGCCGTACAAGGTGCTCGCGACGGGGAACGAACAGGGCATGATGCAGTTCATCCCGTCAAAGTCACTCGCAGCCGTGCTCAACGAGTACCAGAATAATATTCTTGAATTCCTACGGCAGGCGCATCCGGATACGAGCGCAAATGGCGTCCTGGGTGTGGAATCCAACGTGATGGAGACCTATCTCCGCAGCTGCGGTAAGGGGAAAATTTGTGCTTATGTTGCATTCGCGAAGCTTACGTGAAGTATTTTTTTCATGACACAACCAAGCTGGATACTGTGTCATCACTTATCTCTTGGGTGTAGGTGATCGGCACTTGGACAACCTACTTTTGGCGCCGGATGGTAAAAGTTCTATAGAGGGGAAGAATTGTATAACCGAGCTAACACAAACGCGTGATATGTACCTAGGCCATTTGTTCCATGTGGATTTCGGCTTCATACTGGGACATGACCCTAAGCCATTCCCACCTCCGATGAAGCTGTGCAAAGAAATGATCGAAGCGATGGGGGGTGCGGACTCGCCTCAGTACAGCCAGTTCCGCCAGCATTGTTATACGGCATTCTCAACGCTTCGGCGCAACGCGAATCTGATACTGAACTTGTTTGCTTTGATGGTAGACGCCAACGTGCCTGACATTAAACTTGAACCTGACAAAGCAGTAATCAAGGTAAGCATTGTGAGCACTTGATGTGGGGAATAAACACAGAAAAAAAAATTGACACCCATTTTTATTGTAAACACAGGTCAAGGACAAATTCAGACTCGACCTCTCTGAAGAGGCCGCTATACAGTATTTCCAAGGATTAATCGACGAGAGTGTCAACGCCTTGTTTCCACAGATCATGGAAACTGTTCATAAGTTTGCTCAGTACTGGCGTCGTTGAAAGTCAAACAAAGAATTTTGTACCACGTTGAATTGCATGTGAATTTTGGCTTTGTCATCGGGTTTAACAACATCCATTGCGGGGCATTATACCCATAAGCATAGCCTTTTCATCCCTCTTCTTTCATATATAAGCCCGCCTCGTACAAGCACACTCTTCCTTTCCCCACACACACGCACACATATATATAGATATACAATGGTTTTCAAGACAAAGCTGACAGAGCTGACCGGCATTGAGCACCCCATTGTCCAAGGTGACTAACCCATCTACCATTACCACAAAAAGCAATATGCTCATTCAGTTTGGTCATGCACAGGTGGTATGCAGTACGTTGGCGTTGCCGAGCTGGCTTCTGCTGTATCGAACGCGGGTGGTCTGGGTCTGTTGACTGCCCTGACCCAGCCCACGCCCGATGCCTTGCGCAAGGAGATTGCCCGCTGCCGCACCATGACCAACAAGCCCTTTGGTGTCAACTTGACATTCCTGCCTGCCATCACCCCTCCCCCTTATGAAGAGTATGCCAAGGCTATTATTGAGGAGGGCATCAAGGTCGTTGAGACCGCCGGTAACAACCGTAAGTCGCAAAATTCGGAAAATGGCAGTTGCATGAATGTAACATGGATCCATAGCTGGCAAGTATATCAAGATGTTCAAGGACGCCGGCATCGTCGTCCTCCACAAGTGCACTGCCATTCGCCACGCCTTCTCTGCTCAGCGTCTGGGTGTGGACATCATCTCGATGGACGGTTTTGAATGCGCCGGTCACCCGGGTGAGGACGACATTGGTGGCCTGATCCTGCTGGCCAAGTCGGCCAAGAAGCTCACCATCCCTTACATTGCCTCGGGTGGTTTCGGTGACGGCCGTGGTCTGGCGGCTGCCATTGCGCTTGGCGCAGAGGGTATCAACATGGGTACGCGTTTCATGTGCACCGTCGAGTCGACCATCCACCAGCACATCAAGGAGGCCATCGTCCAGGCCGACGAGCGCCAGACTACCCTTGTCTTCCGCCCCTTCCGCAACACCTCGCGTATCTTCAAGAACAAGATTGCCATCGAGGTCAATAAGCGCGAGAAGAAGCCCGATCTGCAGTTTGAGGATGTGAGAGAGCTCGTGGCTGGTGCCCGCGGCCGCCAGGTCTACACCACCGGTGACCCTGACTACGGCGTCTGGACCGCCGGTCAGGTTGTTGGCCTGATCGATGACATTCCTACCTGCAAGGACCTCGTCCACCGCATTTCTGCTGAGGCGGAGGATATTCTGACCCGACAGGTCAGCTCCGTCATCGTCAAGGAGAGCAAGCTGTAAAAAGGCAGGACGGTTAAGGGGCTTGTATAGAACTGGCTATAGCTAATTATATAAACAATATATACATGCTCTGATTTTTTGTATAGTTATATGGATATGGTATGGATTTATGTTTTTATATACGTATTCGATAATCAATGCTGCAGAGCACAGCTGGTGAATTAATAGTTAATGGGGTCGAGGAGCAGTGTGTATGTGTGCGTGTATGGGGTCATTTTCAAACACTGATATACACGTTTCGCTTTAATTATGAGACGATATATTACGGTTGGCTTCGGTATATACATAGTAACTTGACCGCCGACTTACAACTCGCAATCCACCTTGTCAGACTACTCCATGTGTGGTACATAGTACAATAATAAAAACCATTTAAAGCTCATCCCATAATGCTACCTTATGAAAACTTAAGTAAGTATCCAGAAGGATGGAAAGTTTATTAGCTAGTCGCTATCTGCTTGCTTCGGAAGAGTTCAATTGGTTTGGTTCGAATCTACGGACGTCCGCCGTAAATCACAGAAGACAGGGCTGCTCATTCATACTCCGTTGTTTTCCTTTTTCATGCAAAAAAGTTGGAATTCCTTCGTTCAATGCGTTCAATCATGATGAGGTGGACGATGTGGTGTGCACCGTATCCTTATAGGACGGGGTGCCTGAATGATGTGAATGTACCTGGATCCAATGTGTAAACAACAAATTAGGATTTCTGATGTGGATGGTTTCACAATGATGATCAACCCATGCACCGCCTTTCGATGTGACTCGTTTCCAAAGAAATCTTTTTTTTTTTTTGTGTCAAGTGTACCTTTCTTTGTCTCCCCTTCTTTCAAGAAGTCCATTCTCTTTTCTTCTCTTCATTGTCATGTCTCCCGCCATTCCCACCAAAGGCAAGTCCGAGTCCGGTACCGCTCGTTTCCTTGGCTCCGCCAGCTCGGGTATTCTCGAGCTTCTCATTTTCCACCCTGTCGACACCGTTGCTAAGCGTCTCATGAGCAACCAGACCAAGACTACTGGCAACGTCTCGCAGGTTATCTTCAAGGTACTATTTATATAGTAGTAAATTATAAGCACCATCATAACTGACTGTTGTACTTGCCTAGGATGCTGCCACTAAGCCCTTCCTGCAGAAGTATGCTTCGCTCTTCCCTGGTCTTGGATTCGCTGCTGGTTACAAGGTCGCCCAGCGTGTCTACAAGTTCGGTGGTCAGCCTTTTGTCAAGGACTACCTGAACCAGCACCACAAGGATGTCTTCACCTCTGCTTTTGGTGAGAAGACGGGCAAGACGATCATGCACGCCACCGCTGGCAGGTACTAGAGAAAAAACACTCAAAAGGGAAATGATTTTTTGACAGCTATGATGATAATAGTCTGGTCGGCATTGGTGAAATTGCTCTTTTGCCGCTCGATGTTTTGAAGATCAAGCGTCAGACCAACCCTGAGGCTTTCCGTGGCCGTGGTTTCTTGACCATCATCAAGGATGAGGGCATGGGCCTTTATCGGTAAGAGTCTATTTTGACATATGGGATCACGTGATGTGCTCATACATGCATGCATCGAACAGTGGTGCTGGCTGGACCGCTGCCCGTAACGCCCCTGGCTCCTTTGCCCTGTTTGGTGGCTCTGCCTTCGTCAAGGAGTACCTCTTTAGCTTGAAGGACTACAACGAGGCCACCTTTATGCAGAACTTCTGTGCTTCGATTGGTGGTGCTGTTGCCTCCATCACTGTGGCTGCTCCTCTTGACGTCGTCAAGACCCGTATCCAGAACCGTAACTTTGATAACCCCGAGTCGGGTGTCAACATCATCAAGAACCTCATCAAGCAGGAAGGCTTTGGAGGTTTCTTCAAGGGATTGACTCCCAAGATTCTGGTTGTCGGTCCCAAGTTGATCTTCAGCTTCACGATCGCCCAGCAGCTCATCCCTGTTTTCCACCGCATGCTGGACGCCAACGGCAACTAAGTCTACTTAGTCTAGGTCAACTTCTTGCATTCCTTTTTTTTCTTTTCGCACGTAATCCTTCTCCCTCTTTATCCTTTTTTCTTCTTCTTTTCTTTTGCATGTACCATATAGATGAAAAAAACGGTGTGTACGTCACCTACATCCCTTCTCCAAGTATAAACTCCATTCCAAACCGTACATAAAAAATTTGGTAACTGAAGTAAAGTTCCGCTTAAGCTCTGCGCAAGCTCTGCTTGGGACGCGTATTGGTGTCACGCCAGTCTGCATTTGCTGGCGTGGATCGGCTGCAGGTTCCACGTGGAAAGGCCTTTTTGGGCGCCAAGAAGAAAAAAGCAGAAGTTCCTTTTTGGGGAGGAGAGGAGAGCCAAGAAGAGTCATTGTCCAATCAGCAGCAAGGGTTGAACTTAAAAATAGCCCAAGCTGCAGGCGGGCCAGCCAAGCTTCAGGACCCTGCCAAGCTGCCCATGATTTTGCTGTCAAGAGTCACCCAGCTCTTGGGAATCCGGCAACCCCTGGCGCTGTACGACACACACACGCACAACACAGACGGGCCACTGTCCTGAAATGACATGGTGCCCCTCCCCCCTTGCCCTTGCGTCAAAGATGATGCTGCAGGAGAATTTGCCCAGCCGCTGGATCCAATCAGCAGACGCTATTCCATCTGTGTATGTGCGGCGCTTACTTCCGATTTGCACCCCCCCCTTCCCCTTTCCTATTGTGTTGCT
>VAFG01000274.1:847907-862502 GCA_013461545.1 Syncephalastrum contaminatum | reverse complement strand
GTGAACCGCTGCTTCATACATACTGTACGTACCTTCGGATAACAAATAGAAGCAGGCAGTAGGTATCCCGCCGCCACACAGTAATTAAAAACAGTGCCCATGGCTGAACTTAGCTTAACACAAAGGCATTATAATGAAATACAAAAACAGCAGGCTTCTTTGGTGCTACTGCGCGTTGAATGGAGCATGAATCTGCTGTATGACATCAACTTGTCCAAGTCCTCCTTATGCCTGATATCCGCAAGGCAATGAATCTCTCATCTCAAGGTCACAGATATCTCATAATTACTTCGTATGAGAAATGTCTAGAGCATATACCCTTAAAGTACTCTTCCGATGATCTCTATCGACCATCCTGCATAATTCTTTTTAACTTTTACATTGCGAGTAGCCTGGGATTACCATATTAAGGTTGTAAGAAAAAAGTTAGCAGAGTCTAGGGGTACTCTTTTTCTTCATTATATAGATTATACAAAGAAATATCGCGATCCACAGATCGTATAAGAGACCCTTACTTACATATACGTATACTGATTGATGTCACTTTAATGTCACTTTGGACGCATGCAAAAGAAGTATTATAAATTACATGTGTCTTCATACGAGTTGTGAGGGTTTATACCCTTAAAAATTATTCCAGGTTAAGATTCTGCGTTTCTGCGTAAAGTGTCTTGCGTAAAGTGTCTTCTCGATAACTCCAGTCTGCAGGTGCTTCTTCCCTTCTCACCCCTCCATCTTCTCCGTGTCTCATTCAAGAGTGTGTTAACAAAAGCAGGTCTTCTGGCTTTGTGTGCAGCTAAAAGTGATACGCCATCTCTGTTTCATCGGAAAATTTGAAATTACTTCAGAGATGATTTGTAAGACATACACAGATTTTATGTATCTGTGACATAATAATCTATGGGGTTCTCAGGTCAAACACACAAGTATAAAACGATACATCCGGTGAGGAGGCTCCCACGATACCGCTTTCCACAATGTCTACCACAACGATGAACAAGAAAACGGCTACCCAAGCCGCCGCGTATGCCAACCAAGGCGCAGGACAGAATGCGCTTATTTTCGGAGCTAATGGTATCAGCGGCATTGCGGCCATCACCAAGTTGCTCGAGAAACCAGAAAGCGAGTGGGCAAAGGTCATTGCCGTATCGCGCCGACCTCCCCAGCTCGAGTTCAAGGACCCTCGCCTTGTGTTTGTTTCTATTGACCTTCTTAACACAACTATTCCTGAGATCGCCAAGCGCCTCTTGGACAACGGCGCGTCCGAGGTTCATCACGCATTTTTTTACGCGTACATCGGCAAGGCCACAGATGAGGAAACGACTGAAATCAATAGCGATCTTTTGAAGCGCAGCTTGCAAGCGGTCGAGAACGCGTGCCCTGACCTCCAGTCCTTCACACTCCAGACCGGCATGAAGGTGAGTTTCTAAATCTTAAGGCTGCCCTCGTCGCTGAAAAAGGAATGCACCGTGTAGTATTATGGCTGCCACATTGGGCCCGAGCAAATGCCATCCATGCCTTTTAAAGAGGATGAACCTCGCTCGGTCAAAAACTCCATGTTTTATTACCCGCAGGAGGTTCGATGCATATAAATATGTCTGCAAACAACGCGCTCAACCATGCTATTATCTTTACAGGATATGCTGAAAGAGCATTGTGAGAAAAACAAATGGCGCTGGATCATTACGCGACCTAACATCATTATTGGTGTCAGCAAAGGTAATGCAAACAAACAAACAAAAGGACAAATTGGGAACGTAGGCTCATATGACACATGCATAAAGGCAATTTCATGAATTTCGCTGTCTCAGCGGGTCTTTATGCGGCCCTACAGAAGCAGCTGGGCCGACCCTTTGAGTATCCCGGCAACGACAAGTCCTACTATGGCACCTGTGACTTTAGCACAGCGACCAACAATGCCGACTTCCAGATTTGGGCTGCTACCCACCCAAATGCAGGAAACAATGCATATAACATTACTGACAACACGAAACTGACGATGCGTGACGTTTGGATCAATATTGCAAAGTAAGTAGTGAGTCTTGACGGAAGATGTGAGTCATATTAACCGTTCCGCATAATACATGTAGATATTTCAGCCTGGATGTGCCAGAGGACAAGATAGCAAAGGCCAAGGAAGGCGAGAAACCCAAGCTTTCCTTCAGTCTGGAAGAATACATGAAAGCCAACTCGGATCAATGGCATCAAGTTGCATCCAAACAAGGTCTCGACGCCAAGGCATTTGAGTTTGCGACGTTTGACTTCCTTGGTGAGTTGATAGGACGTATTTGCATGATTGAAAGCGGACTCACAGTTTATCTTTCATTAATAGATGGCGTTGTCGGTGCTACGTGGCCAACGGAAGGATCTATGGAGAAGGCAGAATCCAAAGGATGGACGATCAAGACGGACACGATTCAAAGTGTATGGGAGACACTCGACAAGATGAAGCTGCTGCACGTCATTCCATCTTAAAAATGTACATACTGGGGTGGATTTTCGATGAATAAAGTAGCTTCTTTCATGTGAATCTCGTGTGTGTGTGTGTGTGTAGTTATCGAGTAGAGAAAATACATATATTTTTGAACACCAGATCAGACTCCTCTCGAAGTAGACCGAGAAGGTGACTTGGGAATCAAAATAGAGACGCAGGAAGTTCATCTGTAAGGTATGCATTGCCTTTGCTGCATCTAAGCTTCCTCTGGGTGTTTACGTATTGTATGTAATTGAAAGATAAAGTTCGGGAATCAGTGTAAGAGGGTGCGCATAACAAGAATAGCAGAGTTCAGCACTGGATTGCAGTTGTATTTAATTTTTGGACTGGACAGTCTCAGCAAGTGGCGAGTGGCAAACCCAGCACAGGTGAATTCTCTTTCCAGAGCGCGCAAAATAAGTTAAAAAGTTGACTCAAAGGTGAGTCGGCGGACACACGTGCACCTTTCTTTCCTTCAAACCGTTTAACAATGTATGATTCTAGCTAATGGACTCTCAAGAAGGCTCCAGTGCAGCACCTTCACCAGACCAGGTCATACATATTCAACTTTTATCTCTCATTAACTAATCCGTTATATGCTTCTTCCCCCATCAGACCGATGATAAACCCCTCGTAGCTCCTGACGAAGAGATAATCACACACCTGACCCTCGCCGGCTTTAAAGTCTTAATGGTCCGGAAAGCAGATCAGATCATTTACAAGCTACCCGACACGATGAATATGGCCACTATTAGCGAACAGCAAAAGGAGAAGCTCATGTCAGAAATACAGACTTTTCATGCTGCTACTATGGCTGCTGCTGTACGCGCAAACTCGAACGGTTCAGCACATCAAGCTCAGTCAGACGCAGCAGCGGCCGCAGCTGCAAAGACGATTGCACCCAAGCACAACGGTATCTCGGCTCCCGTCCCACTCGCTGCATTTGGTGGTAACCATCAGCCAGAAGCACAGGCCATCAGAGACACCGCGCGTGAAGAGGCAGAACAGAGGCAAAAGTCTCAGACTGCAGGAGGATCAGGGCAAGGAGGAGAGATTAAGACAACGCGTAAATATGTCAAAACCGGCAAATATTCGAAAAAGAAACAGCTGCAGCAACAGCAACAACATCAGCATGTGTTCCCGCAGGGCGTGAATCAGCCATTGCAGGCCACTCAGAATATGACGCAGCAAGAATTGCTCGCATTGCAGCAGACACTCCAGGGCCCAGTGCCACCGCCACCACCCGGCGCACAGCCCCCAATGCCTTTTGGCCCGACACCGTCCATCCTTGCAAAACGACTTCCCGAGGAAGAAGCCCACCATTTGGCTGTTAAGCAGCGCTTTTTGGACGCACTCGTCAACGATAGAAATGCCGTCACTAACCCGCAATACGATACACCGTTCCGATCAAAAGAAGATGCCATCCAACGATTACTCCCTTATCATATTTACCAGTACCCGAAAGCCGATCTCCATGCCAACAGAATACCTCTGGAGCGGCAAGGTAAAGTTAATCATCCTCCAACCCCACTCTCTCGTGCTCATGTGCTATTGTTTGTTAGATATCTCAACCCTGGATATTTTTAAAGACCAAGAGGCCATCTTCAGCAAATTTAGAAAGATTAACGAGAGTATAGCACAGGTAAGCATCCTATGCGGTCGCAACGGAACACAGACTTGGAGAAAACTCACATCAATACCTAAAGAATGACGGATCGCTCCACCTCAAATTGTTGCTCGAACGCCAGCTGCTTGGCGATCAGCGACAAAGATTGACTGAGGAACAGGCTCGTGTCGCACAAGAGCAAGCAGCCGCACACCAGCAAGAACTCTTGCGCCAAACAGAACAGGCACGCTTGACAGCAGCAGCAGCGGCAGCAGCGGCGGCGGCACAACAACAACAACATCAACAACCTTCCTCTTCATCACAACCGTCCAATTCAGAGACCGAACAACGGCATAAGCAGCAGCAGGCCGCGACGTATGCAAATAGCTTAGCGCAAGCGCTGCAAAACCCTCAATTTGCTACGCCCGAATTCCAAACCTTGTTACGCAACCCGGACCAACTGACCGCCTTGCTGGAACAAAACCGGTTGCTGCCTCCAAAGTGAGATTGGTATATTTGTACAGAACGTTGTTTATGTTTTCTTTGTGTTTAAAATAAAAAAAGGAGGATTGTGTAAAAAAATACAGAAGATGATGATAACATGATGACATTCGTCTAAAGTGCCCAGGCAAGGACGGCGGAAACGAGAGAAAGTAGGACAAGCGTCGAGCTCGAACTCAGGACAGTCCGACTGCTGTCACTCGTATCACTCGAGGACGAGCCGTCGCCTTTGCCGTTACCGCTGCTGCCGTTGCTGTTACCGTTGCCCGCGGGTGAAACACCGTCGGCGCCAACAGCACCATCACCGTACGCACCACCGGTGTACGGTCCGAGTGCCGGGAGATCGTCGTTGTCATTGAAGTTGAGCTGCTTCGCCGTCGCAGCCGAACGCGTCTGGATCCATTGGAGCACACCGGGGGTGGACTTGGTCGTGTTGAAGAGATTAGTCTCAAAGTCAGCCACGGTCCACTGGCGAGCCGTGCCCTTGGACATGGCGGGAATCGCCCGATCCCAGGCGATATCCTCACGGAGCATGCTCTGCCAAGCCTTCAGACGGGGTTCCATCACGCTGGGCTTGAAGAAGCGCTTGATCACCGTCTTGAGGATATCCTCGAGCGTACTGGCGTTCTGAGCGACGAGCGTGTCCTGGAGGGGGCGCTTCTGCGCATTGGGCTTGCGGAAGTCCTGGTAGGTGCAGTCAATCAGACTTTGGTTCTCGAGGTTGCTGCCGAACGTCTCGTCAAAGTCGTAGGTGATGACCTGCCAGGTGTTGTCCTTCAAGTCCTGGTTGAGGTAGTAGTTGCTGGCCTGATACCAGAAGCCGTCCCACGAGCCCGACAAGAAGTTGAAGGCCATGTGAGTCAACGTATGCTGGACGTTGACAATCGAAGACAGGTCGGTTGTGTTAGCGATACGCTTGGTGAAGTCGATGAGGGGGTACATCTCGTTGGTCTTGTTTAACTTTTGTTCGCCATCATCCTCAGCCTTGTAGAGGTCAGTCGAGTACTTGGTCGGGTCGTCGCCGAGGTATTGCATGTTGGCCTCCTGGGTGTCGCTCAGGGCATTACCCTTGTAGGTGACACCAGTGTAAGGGTAAGAGTCGTTGCCGCCGTGGAGGACATCGTCGATAAAGTGGGTCGACGCATCGTCGATCATCAAGAAGAGGCCGAACGCTTGGCCATTAACGTACAAACGGGCCCAGCTGCCCGACAAAGTTGCCGCGCCAGCCGCAGCCAAGCAGTCCATCAACAGCTTCTCACGACTGTATAGGGTGTACAAAAAGGAGAGGGCGGGGGGCTCATCAGTATGTCGGGTATGGCAGACGGAACACACACATTTAGCACTTACACAAAAGAGGGATCGGTCTCCTCCGCGCGAAGCTTGATCGTGGTGCGGCCGTAAAGTAGCGACTTGGTCGCCGACTTTGAGAATTTGTTGAGATCGATCGAGTACGACTGCTTGCCAAAGTCCTTGGTGGACTGGCCACTGTTCTTGATGCTAGCACCGGTGAAGCTGTAGATTTCCTTATTGCTGATGTAGGTCATGTTGTAGACCTCAACAGCCTTGTTGTCGCCGGTCGGATTGTCGAGGATGGCTTGCAGGCCAGACATGTTGGCCTGCAGGATGATGGTGGCGATCTCGTTCGACTTGTTCATACCTGTGAATAAGGCTATAGGATCGTCATTGTAAGTTTTTGTCCAGACGATTAATGATACACAACATTAGACATACGAGGGAAGATAGGGTTGTAGGCCTGAGGCAGCGACGGCACATCGTATACGGTCTGTGAGCGGTTGAAGAATTCGTTGCCGGTTGAAGTGGCTCCTTGGGCCAGCGTGCGCTTCGTCGTTTCGGGTGCGTCGCCACTGCCACCCGTCAGGATATACTGGTAGTTGCTTCCGCTCGGGGCACTGCCCTGAAACAGATTGGCACTCTGCTGCGAGGCAGTCAATGCATGCGTTTGGCCGTCGACAGATACAGCAACGCCTTGGGATTGGCCTGGGAAAGCGACGACGGAATATTGGACGTCGGCTGCAGCGGCTGTAGTTGCGGCTGCCGCCAAGAGCAGCTTGCCTGCTAGAAGCCAGGACGACTTCATATTAGAAAAAAAGAAGGGTAAGAGTGCGCAACAATAAGTTCATCAATTGCACTGGCTATTTATATGCCAGATGGTATCTGCAATGAACTTATTTTTTTCCTGATGACGCGAGTCACTTTCACACACGCACTCGTATGGGGTCCTACGGGGCATCACAGCCAAACTGGCGGGAGTTTTTTTTCTTTTTTTACAACTTTTTGGAAGTGCGGGACACAGAGGGATTTTTTATTGCTCGTGAGGTCGCATGCTCTTTCCTTTTTTTCCTTCTCGTGTCACATCGAGTGCTTCGCGATTTCTGTCCTTTCTGCGTCGTTTCTGTGCCTGAAATTAGAATACCGAGAGTCGCGTCATTCAATTACAGGCGCTGACAAGGTCAATGGCTGGCATTCTAGCATTTCGAGGTACCCGAGCGATAATTATCTATTTATGCAAAACAATGGAAGTGTTGGACCTGTCTTACGTTCGATGCGATCCGATTGTTTACACCCGCACCTCAAGAAGGGCTGTGCTCGGTATTTGGTTTGCGGCATGTCAATTGAATGTTTGTACCACTTATTGATTTGCCCGGGGTCGCTCAAAGACTTTACGGGCGGTGACTCCGCCTATGTTTGCGTTTTCTTCACTGCTACTGGATCCAGGTAAATTGTCTTAGTTTGGACATGGACGCTATTTTAGGCCCGCTCCCAGCAGGTCTTGGAAACAAAAAAAAGAAAAAATTCTTACCAAGCCGCGTGGACGTGACACAAACCAGTCCTGAATTTGGCTGGTCAAAACAATTCGACTTGTTTTTGGATGTGTGATTATCGTGCGTTTATATGCATGTTTGGTATTACGTGGTGATAAATTTATTGTTGTGTCTCGTAGTATAAACGCTATACATACAGTTTGGGATATAGGCGTGCGTGCACGCTTGCTTATTGTATCAGCATGGCAAGAGCTAAGCCCGTACCAATGAGCATGGACAAGATGGAAGACCCGGAGACAGTATTAGCCGATGACGAATTGCTTCCGTTCGGCGACACTGTCGCGCTGTTGCCATTGGGATGGTCCGATACTTGGCCTTGTGCATCCATGTATTTGCCACCCGAGTACGGACCGAGTGGTGGGAGATCGTCCGTGTCCTGAATGTTTAGCTGCTGACACACTGAGGCCGATCGCTTCTGGATGTACTCCAAAAGACCAATCTGTTCGTGCGTTGTATTGAACAGGCCACCGTTGAAGTCACTGACCGTCCAGTTGGACTGCGCGCCGGGCGAGTGCGTCTGGAGGCTATAGTCCCATGCAATGTCTTCCTGAAGCATCTGCTGCCACGCCTTCAGACGCGCCTCCATGACGCTGGGTTTGAAGAAACGCTTGACGATGGTCTTGAGGATATCTTCAAACTGCGACTTCCAGTAGGGCGACTGGAGGAGCTTCTGAACGATGGGACGCGTGGCATTCGGGCGGCCGTACTGCTCGTACGATACAGTGGTAAAGGTCTGGTCAGGCGCATTGTTGCCGAATGTCTCGTCAAAGTCATAGGTGATCAGAGTCCACTGCTGCGACTGGAGGTCTTGATTAATGTAGTAATTGCTTGCCTGGTACCAGAAGCCGTCCCAGGAACCAATCAAGAAGTTCATCGCCATATGAATTAGGGTGTGTTTGGGGTCGAGCAACTTGCTATAGTCGCCTTGGCTTTGCGCGCTCGTTGCCTGACTCGGGTCGATGGCCGACCAGGATTTCATGAAACCAATGAGCGGGACCAGCGAGTTGTTCTTTTGGATTTGCTTGTCCTCGCCCTTGTCCTCGAGCTTGTACAGGTCGGTGCTATACAGCGTGGAGTCATCACCAAGGTAAGCGAGATTGCCTTCTTGCTCGGGGCTCATGGCGTTGCCCTTGTAGGTCGGACCGGTGTATTGGTATTGCCAATTGCCGGCGTGCAGGACATTATCGATAAAGTGTGTCGAGGCATCATCCATAAGCAGGTACAGGCCAAAAGGCTGTCCATTAATGTAGAGGCGGACCCAGCTGCCAGAGAGCGATGCGCCACCTGCAGCCAGTAGACTATCCAACACAAGCTTCTCTCTCCTATAAGTGAATTGAGTTTTCTCGTTCTGTTTTTTCCTTTCGAAGCCCCTACTTCTACTGCTACCCCCGCACCCTGATGCATACTCCCCCAGAGCACCCAACCCCCTTTCTTCTCCCCCATAAGCAGTAGAGACAGTAAAGCAAATAAAAATAATGATAAACACTTACGCCATTGTCATATCCGTTGCTTCGGCGCGCAATTTGAGAGTTGTGCGACCAAATAGAAGATCCTTGGAGGTGTTTGGGCCAAACTTGTTGAGCTCAATCTTGTACGACTGTTTGGCAAAGTCCTTGGTGGATTGACCGCTGGTGCCAAAGCCGACGCCAGAGAAGGTGTGGACCTCTTGGTTGCTGACATAAATGGCCTGGTCAATCTGAATATCTTTCATGTCACCCTTGGGCTCTTGGAGCATGGTGTTCAGGGCACTCGTGTTGCTGATTTGAAACATCATCGTGGCGACTTCGTTGGATCGGTTCAGACCCGTGAACAGTGCTGTAAGAAAAGTTAAGTTAGAAATGTTGGTGTTGCATAGAGGCGTTAAAGGTAGATGAGTAAATGGGAGTCGGGACGTACGTGGATAAACTGGGTTAAAAGCCTGAGGCAGATCAGGTACGCTATAGACAGTTTGGGATCGACCGAAAAATTCATTTCCAGTTGATGAAACGCCTTGGCCGAGTTTCCGTTGAGATGGCTCGGTCTGGTGGTTGTTGCCATCGATAATCACATATTGGTAGCTGTCACCCGAAGGTGCCTTGCCGGAGAACAAGTTGGGGGTCTGTGTCTTGTCAAGTGGATGCACCTGGCCGCCGACAGATACACCGACGGTTTGCGCACCCTGCGGAAAGGCAACGACGCTGTATTGGACATCGGCTGCGCCAATGGCCACCAGCGATACTAACGCAAGGAAGCAAAGGACAATCCTATGTTGCATTAGGATATGTAAAAAAGAAGTGAAGAAAAGAAATGAAGAAAGGAAAAAGAAGAGGATTCTCCTTGAAAGGCAAAATCTAGGTACGAAATATATAGGTGCAGGCGCGCGTTGTATGTGTACAAAAAACTGGCTAGAACGTAGTGATTCCAAACATGAGTGAAGATGATCCGCCGTGACACCACGAGACCAAACGAGGTGGCGTGGTGTCAAATGAGCGAGTGGGGCGAGGCACTGCAGATAGTTCTAGGGAATGCCGTCTCGGAGACTCAGTCAGAGAGAAGAAAAATTGAAGAGTGATGCAGTCTTAAGCTCAACAGGGGAAGCAAGGCAGAGGTTGATACATAAGGCATGTGCGGGTACCCATAACTGCGTACCCATATACGCAGAACGAGCTCCCTATTCTTAGGAGATGCTCTGCAACTGTTCAAGATATGTATACATGGATATACCAATTGCCTCGATTGATGACGGGTGAAAGTATCAAGCAAGGGGCCAGGGGCCTGAGCAAATCTTCTTTTTCTATTTTCCCGAGACTTTGCATCCAAAAAAGAAAAAACATTTGGGATCGTCTCCTTTTTTATCCATCGATATTTTGCTTCGCCCAATATTGCCTGAGCACGTTTAAATGACGAACATCCTCTACTCTTCCTGCTATGCTCCTGTTATGAATTAAAAATGTGGTGACCGGATGGCTGATACGCTGAAATTTGAATTCTAAGGCGTCGCTTCTGTTAACCAAAGACGTGTTCACATTTTTAATGAGGCGCATGTATATTCAGATAGGATCGCCGCTTCACTCGATCCTGTGTTACTCTCAATTTAAACTTTCCCACTCTTGTGTCAAGACCGGGTACAGACAAACATCGCTCTTACAAACTGTTTCACACAGACATTCGCACATCTTTCATGTACTATGCCATGTATTCAGGCGCAACACTGACTCCATACATACACAACCTAGCAGCATAGAAAAGTGGCTGTGTATTACCGAACGCCTTTTGCCGCTGCACTACATAAACAAAAACAAACGTCATGTATGGCAGCTCGCATACTACCTGCAGCTATTGGAACCACAACGAAAAAGCTTACAAAAGTACCATCATCCTTTTCTGCCCACATATACACACTTTAAGGGTGCTTTCCTGAGGAGGCAGCACGAGCAATGTTCATCCTGCTTCTCAGCATGGCCAGGGTTATTCTTCTACTATGGGCGCAAGGGCAAGCAAGTTGATATCGAATATCATCTCCACGCAGCAAGAGACATCTTTAATTTTTATCGGCGCGGATGATCAGGCAGCACAGTAATAATAATAGATTGTATCTATTTTCAAGCATGACAAACAAAGTGAAAAAACGATGGGGTCATAAATGAGACCGATGGTGCGTCTGAAATAGACTTCCCTAATTGAGAAGGATAAGCCCATGTACGCAGCTTTTTATATCATGAAGATAATAATTGCATTCGTCGTACCAGTTTGTCACTGTTTGGGATCGCCACCCATTTAAACACACATATTAATTATCCCTGATAGTACCATTGATGACGGATGGTAATAAGCATATATAATATGCATTTAATGACGGAAAGATGGAAGTAAAAAGGGCAATTAGCATCATGGCACTACCAGCCTCAAACACAAAGGAGCCCCTTCTTCCTCATGGTTTGAAGAACACAAAGAATAGCAAGCCAATTAAAGACAAGAGAAGGTTGCGCAGCACAGTACGACGTTGAGCCTGAATGCGCAAGAATGATACTTACACTTACTATACTGGCCATCTAAGCTATTTTCAGTGCCATCGAAAGCAGGCTCCCAATTAGGATTTGAGAGAAGGGACTATCCGAACGTGTGGGTGTTGAATTGAACCGTATCTGTCGGAGTTCAATGCCAAAGCCTGCGATTTGAACGACAGAGAGAGAAAGAAAGTTAACTGCAGAACGAAGTTTTCAGACAACATGAGTGCACTGATTCAGCATAATGCGGAACAGCAGCGGACACGATCCGACTCTGACATTGATGCTTTGCCTTGTATGTAATTTATTATATTCTCTGTAATAGTACTGATACCTTTGATTCATAGATGTCGACCGCGACATTGATAATCCAGGTAGGACAAACGTACTCGAAATATAGAGGATCGCAACTCACCACGTCATACAGAGCTCAAGGCTACGGTAGAGCGATTGATCGACCAAGAGATGCGTCGCATGCGCCGAAAAGCAGATGGCGATCGGACGAATCTGCCTACTGAAGTCGAACTTTTTGAGGCACACGAAGAGCTCAAGGCAGAATGGGAACGCACCAAGCGAAAAGAACCGTTGGAGGCCTTGGATACCGAGCGCTATCAGATGAAAGCGCCCAAAGAGGACGACCCTGAAGCATGGCAGGCTGCGGTTGACAACTCGAAAGCACAGCTTGAGGCCGAAACCAACAGGTAAGCACAAATGCATTGCTTATCAAGTATACTCACGCGCATTCATGACAGACTGATCAACTTGGAACTGTTGCAAAAATATGGTGCCAACGCGTGGCGAGTCCACAACTATATGCTTGAAGCCCATCTGAAGCGTATACAAGCCGCGAACGACGACATGAAAAACAAGATTCTGCAGATCAACCGCGAGCGCAAAATGGATCAGGTAGGAGTCATCTATCTTTCCAAAGCCTGTATAGAATAATGCTGACGTGGAAATGTAATGTAGACACAAGCAGCAGGCTCACTGCGCTCCTTGGAAGACAAGTGGTCGGACCTGGTCAGCCAGAACCTGCAGGTGGATATTGCCTGTACCGCGCTCGAGCAAGAGGTCGAAGAATTGCAGAGATACAAGGCTTCGCTCAACAAGTGAATGTAAATAGATATTATCTGAAAACAAGGCTTTATTGTTTTACTACAAATGTCAAATGACAAAGAGGAGGTTTTTACTGAAGAGGAGGAAGCAAAGGAAGACAGGATGGTCGTTACTCGGCCATGGCACAGCTTTCAGCACCATCACCGACAATCGCTACATTGTAAGATAAGGTCGACCTCGACCTCGACCTCGGCCTCGAGGACGATGGATCCCACCGCTCTGCTTGCGCGGCTGACCACTAGTTGTGTGCTCTTCCTGAGTCGTTTCGGGCTGAGGCTGCTGCTGGCGCTTTTCGCGCTGCTCCCTCTTGAGATAAGCGACATAGTCCTCAAAGCTGCTGATCGTTTTACTCTGGCAGAGCCTATGGTACGCGTCCAGTCGAGCCTGAGTGATGCGGCGGCGGCGATTGGAAAACCAATAGGTGATTCGGCGCGGAAGAAGATGCGTAAACTCGGCCGCCGCCTCGCGTTGCGTCTTGCTCAACTTGCAGCGGTTGGACTTGACATAGACTTCAAAGAACAGGCGCTTCAGGTAGTTGGTGACATAGGGCTCGTAGCCTGTCTGGGATCGCGAGCGTTTCTCAGATGCGTCGCGTAGGGCTGCCTCGACTGCCTTTCGATGAATCAGTAAATCCTGCTCTGCATTGCTTTTTTGAGTCCGGCGTCGCTTTATTGTACGTTCTGGGCGTGGCTGCTGCTTGCGCTTTTGATAAGCTACTGTGCGTTGGAGTCGATAGGCCCGTGTTGATTGAAGCGTAAAGTCTCCGTCGCTACTACTGTCCGCATTGACGCTGCTGCTTTTGCTGTTACCTGACTCTTCCTTATACTCGTCACTGCTAAGCTGATCCGCATTGTCTTCTGAGTCACTCGTCCTGTCCCTGGTTGAATCAGCGGTGGTTTGCGTGATGATCAAATCCACGGACTGTCCTTTCTCTTCTTCCTTGATAACCGCTAGCGGTTCGGGGGAATCGTCGATTGGCACTTGATCCTGGATACTGCCTACGTGGACAATGAGCTTCTGGGGCTGAATGGTGGTTACCATATGTTGCTGAGGAGTAGCTTCAGGCAAAGAAGGAAGAGAGGAGAAAGAACCGGTGTCGCCGACTAAGCTCGATTGGGCATCATAGCTGGATTCATTTTTGTTGCCGTATGGCAACAATGGACGCGTATTTCCTTCCGCAGATGGCACAAGCATGTTTTTGTTGTCGTCCCAGGTGTGCTCATCGTTGAGCTCATGGTTATTGCTGTCGCCCATTAAGATAGCATTGTCCCCCCACTCCAAATCAGCAGAAGGCGGGTCCATGTTGACCTCCTCCGTAAGAGATCCCGGCCAGGATACGTCCTCTGTCCAATCTTCAATGGACACAGGTGAGTAGAGGTCGACAGGTAAGTAAAGGTTGGATGGCGGCGGCAGTAGCTGCTGTTCAGTCTGAGAAAAGATCACAACGGTCGGCACGATGGAAGTGCCCTCTGAATGTTGTCGTGTCAGAATGGTCGACTGGGCTAAGGCCTGGAGAGGAATCGGATCGGTAAAGAGGCCGACTTGACCTAGCAGGGTGCCTGGGTATCCCTGCATCAATGAGATCCATTCAGGATACGACAGCGGTGGCCCCATACGAGGATGCGCTATGGCGTCGGCTGCCTCTGCATGCCTTAGTGTATGGATGAACTTGTAGATGGCATCAGCTTACGTGTTTCTGAATCGCCCCGAAATTGTCGTTTCTCTTCTTCCTGAGCGCGCGACGCGTGCATGGCGTTTCCTCCTTCTTGTGCTTTCAGTAATAGGAAACAGCAGGGGAACAAGTAACACGGTAAGAAAGCAGCAGTTGGTTGAAAGAGAAGAAAAAAGAGAAAATCGAACGCGCGATCGCGGTTGGGTGAGTCGGCCTCGTAACCGATCAAAGGCAAGATGAGAAAAAGACCATGGTATGAGTGTGAAGAGGTCGTTGTATACTGCGAAAAGGCAGGCAAAAACAATAAAATAAAAGGCGTCACTTTTTTTTTGTTCCTGTCGATCACCATTGTTCTGCTATGTAATGCAGATACGATAGACAAATGCATAACCGCCACG
>VAFG01000274.1:815817-831154 GCA_013461545.1 Syncephalastrum contaminatum | reverse complement strand
TCTAAAAAAAAAAAAAAAAAATTTTGGTGCGTGGCGCACCATTTTTGATTTTAGTCTAAAAATGGCAAAAAACCATAATTTGCTCGTGTTGCGTCCAGTCCTTTTTTTTCTTTTTTCTCTTCTCGCGTGCGTGGACACACACAGAGACGGGCAAACACCTCGTACCGGGTGCACAACAACAACTTTCTTTTCAATTACATTTCGTTTACCTGCCCTTTCCTTTTCTCGCTTCTTTTCTGCTTTTCCCTTCCACGTCCCTCCTTCTCGACTTTCTCCTTTCCTTTCCTTTCCTTTCCTTGCCCTGTCCTTCCTTCCTTTCCTTCGTCTAGTATCGAGAACCTGCAATCATGCCACCACCCAACAACGTCGAAACCAAATACTATGACCTGTCTTCGAGTCAGCTACCGACCATTCATCGACGGGGATCCCTCACCAGCATTGCGTGCCCGATGCCTGCAGGTACAGGCTCGGGCTGGGACGCCCCGCCGCCTCCGACCACTCCTCTCAAGACCCGACAAAACAACAGCTTCTTCTTCTCTCGCTACGATAGGAAGTGGCGGTGGTGGCATTACCTCTCGCTCGTCACCTTTCTTCTGGGTATCCTCGAGGCAGCTGCTCTAATTACGGGCTACACAGTGTTGCACGGCCAACCTTCTCCCATCCGGATAGGTAAAATACGCACTCACGATTCGCACCATCCCTTTTCGAGTATGCGTCCTTTTATTAAAAATCACTCCCTCCTTCCTTCTGTCTTTTTTATATTAGCATTGCGTCAGTACCCGGCTGTACCTTACCGACACCTCGAAGCCACCCCCATTAAGCTTCAAAAGGGCACTTCTGTGTACCATGTCACCAAAGAATTCGGTCCCGCTTCGCTCACCAACATTGGTCTTACCGTCACCTCGCTCGCTGCCGCCCAGCAACGCACCGGTCTCGTCGACACCCGCATCGTCATGCCTTACTACTCCTTTCTTAAAAACAAGTACGACATTGACAAGCACGCCGATCTCGTCTTGGATGTCCGCGACAAGAAGGGCAAGCTCACGCCCATCGAGTTCCGTGTCTGGAAAATGACCTATGTCTTTGACCCACCCCCGAAGCCAGCCAACATCACCATGTGGCAGGTCGTGGACGGTGTCAATACGTCTATTTCGGTTGCGCCACCTCCTGCAGAGCCCAAACCTATTCCCGCCACTGAGAAGGTTTCAGTTTACTTAATTGGCCCGGGTAACAGACGCCCCTTCAGCCAAGCCTTCCGCGCCCGGAACGCCCTGCAAATCTACACCTCTGCCCCCGCCGGCCTGCCCATCGAATGGCGTGATCAGTTCTTTACCAAGGCTGCCGCCGCTTTCCTGACCCACCAGGCCACCGCCATCGACGAAGAGTCCTTGTTTGCCCCTATCCGCCTTGCCCCACACATTGATGTGATCCACATGCATGGCGCTGCCACTGCCTATGTTGCCAAATCCCTCCGTGAACGCCGCGACGCGCACCAGCTCGGCCCCAAGCCGCCCGCTCTCGTCTACACGATGCACGACTACATGGATGAACTCCAGTACACCCATTCGGTCCACAACGTCCGCAAGTTCAGTGACGACGTCGTACTCGACGTCGATACGCGTCATGTCCGCGGCAACCGTCTTTTCATGTCTAGCCTCGGCATCGACCAGTCCGACGTGGTTTCCGTCGTCGGCCGCACCATGGCATCCGATATCATCGAGGGCCGTTCCGAGTTTTATCTGAAGGAGCTCATGATGGAAAGCGTCCTCCAAAAGGCCCAGCACCATCGCTTCTTTGGTATCAGCAACGGTCTCGGTTTTGACGGCCTGAACCCCTTCACGCACGAAAAGCTTGTTACCCGCAAGCTCGGCTTCCCCGAATACGCACGCAACCTCGTCCAGCAGCAGCCCGCACTCAGCACCCTCGGTGACAATCCGGCCAGCCTGCTCGCGTCTGGCAAGCGTTCGGTGTGGCCTCTCTCGGCGTTGCCCAACGACTATGTCTCGACCGCCAAAGACCGCGCGAAGCGTTTCCTCGTGCGCCGATCCCTCCTCCAAGAGGGCGACCTGAAGCGCCCCCTCGTCCTGTACGTCGGTCAGTTCCAGTACGACAAGGGCCTTGAGCTCTTTGACCAGGCTGCGGAACTGTTTGTGAAAAACAACATGAAGTTCATCATCATGGGCCAGCCCGGCGACTATCCCCAGGAACGCGTCGAAGCCCTGCAGGAACGCTACCCTGATGATGTCGTTGTCATGTCCACCCCCAAGCAGCAGCGCCAGTGGTCTGTGTTTTGCCGGAGCGCGGCCGACTTTGTGTTTGTGCCGAGCCAGACCGACGCCATGGGTCTCGCTGCCGCCGAAGGTTTGCTCTTTGGCGCGTCCGTCATTTCGAGCGGCGCAGGCGACATGGGTGAGTACCTTGTCGATCGTCCGGAGACGGCATGGACAGACGATGAGCCCAAACGCGACATCCACATCATTCGCGATAAGCAGACCAAGGTGCCCACCGTCACGAGCTCCGAGTACTACAACGCCTACCTCTTCCAGCCCACCACCCTCGACGCCGCCGTCCAGGACGCCGCCGCCGATTACCAGCGCATCAACCGCAGCAAGGTCCTGCGCGAGGAATACGTCCTTCGCATGATTCGCGCCTCCTTCTCGCTCGGTTGGGAACGCGGCGCCCTCCACGGTCCGGTCCACGAATACCGCCGTCTCTACGAGATCGCCATGGCCGACCGCAAACTGCCCCAACTGCGGTCCCACGAGGTCGATGAGGAAGAAGCCCTCCTGCGGAGGCTGCTTCTCGAGCGTCAGCAACAAGCACTCGGCCTTCATCAGCCCGAGTACGACGCCTAAACTCTTGTCATCTTTATTTCCACTATCCTCATCTTCCTCTCCACTTCCCCGCCTCCCGTTTTTGTCATTTTTGTTGTTGTTCTTTCTGCATCCGTGTTGTATTCATTTCACTTTTACTCCTCACAGTCAACCCCATCCTGTATCATACGCACAGCTCAGTCATGGGCTTGCTTATCAACTTCCCTTCACATACTCATTTCATAGTAAGCGCGAATAGTAAATGCACGAAAAAGCTTGGTACTTTTTCGGATCATTCAATAGAACTTACCTGTATCACAAACGATATCTGCTTGTGTCCCATTTTATCCGATGCTGATATTATCATTGTGCCACTGCTCTCCACAAGTGCGAAAATCTTTTTCCTTTCTTTCTTAGCTATTTTTACCAGAGTCACTCTTACTGTCTTCAGTACATGGCTATATTAAGAGTCAAGACGCTTGAACGCATCATGCACTTTATGCGCATGAGAAGGACGATGTGATTAAAAAAAAGATCAAATATGCATGGTACATCATGCGCCTGGATTCACGGATTTTTACAATAGATATGTTCAAAGAACCCAGGAGTGGGGAATTTTTAAAAACAGTGGCTGAACTGTACGATCAATTATCCCGCATTGATGTCAGATGACGGTGGCTCCCTCGTAAAAGTTTGTTTGTGCAATTAATTTCAAAGGGGCCTACAAGCATGCAAATATTGATTTCTCCCGTACAGCAGGTGTGGCGGTAGAAGATCATATCTACATTAAAGTTACAGATCGCAATCTGATTCGGACGTCATAATAATACTTTTCCTTCATATCCCTTCTTCCTTACAAATAATATATCCACTAGCGCGAGCATATCGGGGCGGGGGACGAAAAGAGTATGGCAGATAAATTTCATTGCGCTCAACGAGCAATTTAAATTATGCTAACAAAGTAAATTAAACAATGACAAGCGTGATATTTTTATGTGTTGAATGTGGAGATGTATATGAGCGTGCTAGGAAATGTGTCGAGAGATAAATAAACGGTTATATGATGAGGGGTTGCTGTTGCTATTATGAATTGGTAAACGGATACCAGGGCGGATGCTGTTCTGACGGAGGGCGCTGCGGTTGTTGTTTGTTACGATAGTATTGAGGTGAGCAATAGCCGCTCGTGAGACGAATGGGGGCAGACGAAAACATTTCCTCGTCGTTATCGTCCGTCGCCATGGAATGTTGTTCAGAGGATTGCTGCCTCTTCATGTTTTCTGTGTCATGTGAGGAAGAACAGGTGGAAGAAAGAGAGGGAGGGTACGAAAGTTGGATGGATGGGTTAATCGTGGCTGCAGGTGGCGGTGGTGGCGCTTTGGATGCTTGCGAGATTCCAGGCGAACGCTGGCCGCTCGAGGTGTTGCCTGGGCTGGGAGCAGTACTCCCCGGTTGACTTGCATTCCGATTGACTTCGAATTGGAAAAAGGTCGAGATATCGGAGATAGAGACAGGTGAATCCTGTCCAGAGGGCCATGGTCGTGGCGATGGGCTGCTGCCCACGGCTTCTAGGGGTGGTTGATTAGGAAGTGTTCCGGGTGATGCACCTGTCGCGTAGTTTGGGGTTGACGTATGCTGCAGCGGTGGCTGAGATAAGGTCTGCTGCGGGTCCAGCGTGGAAGTACCTAATGGGCTTTGCTGCTGCTGCTGCTGCTGCTGCTGTTGGAACTGAGACGGCAGGGCATCCATCCCGGGGTTAAATTCGAGCTCCTTGAGGCCTTGCATGCGACGCCATCGGTTGGTAATGCGACGCAAGCTAAAGTCGTTGGTCAAGAACCAAAACTTTTCGAAAAACTCGCGTGGCAACTGCCAGTTGCTTGCGCACACGGGGTCACCGCCATGGAAGACAGAGCCGCTCAGCAGACAGCGGAAACAATCATCGAGGCTGAACTGGTCACGGAACAGGATCATGCGATCCCGCATATGGGATGTAGGCACCAAGTCGATGCGGGGGTCATGGGGGATAGTAAGCTGAGCAGTAAAAGAAGATAACTTAGTACAAAGAATAGAAACTTCGAATCAACAATGACGCACTTGGAGCAGGGTTGGTTGGATAGAAAACGGCAAAGAATTCATCCTTACGCATGCCGCCTGCAAGCGCAAGCGGAGACGAAGGGTCTGGATAGCAGCCAGGTTGGAAGTGAGCGGCTCGTCAGTGAGCATCACCGGACGCGGAGCAGCTGGCTCATCCAGTTGAGGATGGTGGTCTTCCTCGACAGGCGTCAAGTCTGGCAAGTTGGCGAGCGATATACGATTGTTTTGATCTTCAGAAAAACCGCGGCGGGTGTCGGACCGCCAATCCCCTGGAGATGAAAAGGGTTGTGAAGTGTGCTCGTTTGGGTTGTTGCGATGTTTAGGTCGCGGTGGCGCGGGCTGGATACCATCTTCGGTGATGACAATCGAACCCGAGGTAACATAGCGATCACGTTGGTGGCGTCTGTGAGTGGATTTGTTGAATGTCGGGAGCTTGCTCTTGGAGTTGACGTCGAGATAAGTGGAAATGGGTTCGGGGATACTTTGAGCCAACACGGACAAGGCTTGGTCATTGATGTATGGACTATGCTCAGGAATGACAAGGTTGTGTTTGAAGCAGACGAGCTGCAGCGAGAGCACGATGCCCTTGAGATACCAGTTCTCGGACCGCAGGATATCGTTCTCGCTTTTGAGCTGCTCATTCTCTGTACTGAACCGATCGCGCTGCTCGCGCACTTGCTTGATTGCTGACTCGAGCTCCTTGAGATGACGCTCCTTCCGTTCACGAAATGCGCGTTGGGCTGCCCTATTTTGAGCTTTGCGTAGAGCGGGAGAAGCCGGATTGGGTTTTCGACCGGGCTTTTTGCGTATTTTGGTGGGCACCTCTTTTGGTGCGTCGCCGGTCTGTGGAGGAGGACTCGGGGTGTGGTCGGCCACGGGGGACTCTTCTCGCATGTCGTTCTCGTCAAGACCTGCCTCTATCAGGTCAGTCTCCATCATATCGAGATCGTCCTTGTTATCATCCATTTAGAAATGTAAAAACAAGGTAGTAAATAAAAATAAATAAAAAGAAAAAGAATATGATTAATCTGTCGCAAACAGACGCCCCAAACCTAAATGCGGGAGCGAATACCCCGCAAAGCGGGAAGATTCGCTTCGTTATGGAAGCCCAATCATGGAGATGGGTCGTGCCAATTCAAAGCTCCGCTCTTGCAGTTTCATCCGGCCAGGGAAGGCCAAGCCAGCTTGACACGAGGATGCACGGGATGGTCGTAAAGTAAGAGAACAAAAAAAAACCACTACGCCTAAGAAAAGACTATAAGGTTTCGCAAAGACGAAATAATAAAGCGCGGGAACATTTTAGGGCTCTCGTATTATCTCTGTCTTTTTCTTCCCTTATCCAATCAATCCATCATCCCCCCTCTCAAATCTTTGGCCTGTACAAATACGTGTGGGGTCACACGTTTCGTGTCACCTTTTACTGTCGTACAGGTCTGGAGGCTCTTTTGTTCTGACGGCTCCAGATCCTTTGCTGATAGAGAGCGGATATGTATGAATATACTTGGCTTGTATTCGACATGCTTGGGGCTTATATTGACAACACTCTTTAAATAGCTTGTCGTCAAGCATACAAATAGAAAATAGCTTTATAATAAAATGTACTCGAGAGAAGACATGTTCTTTTCTATCTCATGGTATTTCTACTCAGTCGATTGACTGCGGCAGGCGCCCTCGTCAAGGTGTTATCGTCATGCATTTTACTCGCCAGCATGTACTCCGTTGCGGGCAACCCGATCCACAGTGAAGCGGTATCCATCCAAACGATCGAACTGAACATTACACGCACGTTCCTGAACCCTGATTGCTCTAATTACACGGGCTCGGTGCTTCTCATCAACGGACAGCTGCCAGGCCCTACGATCGCTGTGACCAAGGGCGACCGCGTCCGGATCCTGGTGCGCAACTTAATCAAAGGGGTAGTAGCTGATCAAGAGGACATAGAGGACACTGCACTAGGTGGGGCGGCCGATGAAATTTCTATCCACTTTCATGGCATCCGCCAGGTGGGCACCGTGGCCGCGGACGGTGTACCATATGTGACTCAGGTATGGGAAAACTTTAATCGCATCCGACCGACACACGACGCGCGCTCACACAACACCACAACGCACACACATACACTCACACTCACACTCACACGTAATTTACCATTTAGGACCCTATTCCTCCCGGGTCTTTTTTCGTGCACGAGTTTGTTCTTGTCGGTCAGTCCGGTACCTACTTCTACCACGCTCACACGGGTATCAAATCAGAGACCGTCTTTGGCCCCTTAGTCGTTTACGAGTCGTCTGAGGCGCGCCCCCAATCCTCTAGATCACTCCAAGCTGGCGAAGCTTACCGCTACGATGAGGAGCGCACGCTGGCGATCAGCGAGTTTTGGCACCGCACCAATACCGATTATGAGGATTACCTGCTCGGACCCAATTTCACTGGTATTCCCGAGGCCGACAGCGTCCTGATCAATGGCAAAACTGTGTACAACCCCACGAACGATTCCATAAGCGGGTGCGAAGGTTATTCGGTGATCTCGATTCCGGCTGGAAAAACCATCCGGTTGCGTGTCATTGGCGCTCAAGAATTCCGGACTTTCGGCTTGGCAATTGCAGGTCACAACCTGACTATTATTGAAGTGGACGGTGAACTCGTCCACCCTTTTGAAGTTTCGTTCCTGGAAGTCGCTCCAGGTCAACGGTTTTCCGTGCTTTTACATACAAACAAGCCAGTTGCTGATTATACCATCTCGCTTGTGCGACGCTGGGCCGACGGCATCCCTCCCGAAACCAACGGTGCGGCTATTCTACATTACGAGAGCGACGAGAGCGACTGTGACAGATTGACACTGCCAAGCCCCAAGCCTACGTTTCCTACCGTCGACGTCCCTTATTGGTACTGGCCCTCAATTGGGCCTATTCAACGCAACCAGTCATTGCTCAACGACGTGGAGGCCTCGCGTATCATCAAGTTGCGTGCAACGACGGCGGTCGTGCCGGAAAATAACTTTACGCGCTGGTATATTAACGGTGTTACCTATACTGATCCGACAGAGACTGTTCTGTACAGTTTGCTGGGCGGCACAAGAAGAAAACCGGAGCCGTTAGCAGTTCTACAGGATAGACAGAACACTGGCTATGACGGTGAACTTGGTACTTACCCGCTTCATTATGGTGAAGTCATCGACGTTGTCCTCCAGTCCACTCACCCGCCTGGTGAACCCTGCCGGTCCCATCCCTGGCACACCCACGGTCACAGCCACTATGAGATCGCTACCGGCGCTGGCGAATACAACGAGGAGCGCGACGGTAAAACCCGAAACATGCCGACACCCATCAGCAAGGACATCACGATGGTTTATCCCGTCCTGGACCCAGTGGAAGAAAATCGCACCTTGGCAGACGGCGAAGCATACGGCTGCGGCTGGTCGAAAATCCGCCTTTATGCTGTAGGTCGTTCGGCTCGTGATTTTTACTTCGTTACTAACTTTAACGCGCAGGATAATCCCGGCTTATGTATGTGATTCTGTAGAAAACACTTTCGGATATTGACATAACATCGGATAGGGGCCGTTCATTGTCACAACACACCGCACATGATCATGGGCATGATGACCGTGTTTGAGGAAGCGCCAGAGCTTATTATTGCCGAGAATATAAAAAAGCCAGAAGAAACATTTGGAAAGATGGAATAAAAGAGAAAAGGAGGGAGGGGTCAAGTGAGAGATATTTCTGTTATGCTTTTATTGCATACCGCCGCGGAGAGCCAGGACCAAATGAAGAACAGAACCACCTTCTATGCTGTAATCCGTAGCAGTGTTGTCATCCGACCTTTATAAGCGACAACAGTTGTATTAGCAGCTCACTCTCGATAGTATGTGTATTTGAGTTACATTTGCTTGCCACCAAAGATCAAGCGCTGCTGCGGAGGAGGGATACCCTCTTTCTCTTCAACGCGTTCCTTGATACGCGCGATCTTGTCGTTAGGTTCAATGTCGATCTCAATCTTTAAAATATGAGTCATAAAGGTCTTTCTATATCCATAGTTTAAACGAACCTCCTTGCCGGTCAGCGTCTACGACAGAGTAAAAAAGAAAAGTAGGAGGCGAAGTGAGTACTCAATTCTGTGATTACGTCGACGCTGTCAATCTCGAGAGGTTTTTGCAGTGACAACAACTCTTCCACAGTACAGCGCTCAAAGGCGCAGTAGATGGAGCAAGTTTGCTAATTCCTCGCGTAAATATGGTAGAAAGGAGCAACAACTCACCTTGACTTTAATGAGCATTCTGTGTGTGAGTGTGAGGTTCGAGTGAAAGCGTACGCCTCACTTATCTGACTGCGAAACTATAATTTTGGCCAAATGCCATACCCATACACATACACATAGCTTGATATATGCATGTCTAAACTTTACGGTACACTTCTATCCTTCCAAGGGTCCATTTTATTAATATGTATCTACAGTAGCTAGTCTAGTACACGCGAGCAATGGGTGGTATCGACTTGGCCTCGTTCTCATCCAGTGTCGTGCTCGACACTGCACGGTATTTCAGCGTTACTTCTCCAGTCTCGTGGTCCTGCCAGGAGAGAGTGTGCTTCATCCATGCCTAAACAAAGAAGAAGTCAGTAACAGAAATAGATGCACTCTATCCGAAGATACCTTATCATCACGGTCAGGATAATCATCACGTGCATGAGCACCACGCGATTCTTTGCGTGCCGAAGCAGCGTGCATGGTTTGGACAGCGCAGGTCAACGCGTTCTGTAGCTCGAGCGTCTCGGTCAAGTCCGTGTTCCAAATCATACCGCGATCAGTGAGTCCGAGATCTTGGGTAGCTTGCCACACTCTATCAATCTTTTCCACGCCCTCGTCCAGGGTCTTTTGGGTTCGGAACACGGCTGCATCGGACTGCATCGTCTTTTGCATCGCCAGTCGTAAGTCTGCCGTCTTATTTTTGCCCTCTGAGATTCGCAGTGCTTCCATATTCTCGATCGACTTGGACCCAGCATTGGCTGCAAATGGCTTGAGAGGCGTACCCGGCTCGAGATTGTCTGCGATATGATGCGCGACAGCACGGCCAAACACGACGATATCGAGCAATGAGTTGGCTCCGAGGCGATTGGCTCCGTGGACAGAAACGCAGGCTGCTTCACCGGCTGCGTAGAGCCCAGGCACCACCTTGTCATTGCCGTTCTCATCAATGGTCAATACCTCACCGGTGTATTTCGTGGGGATTCCTCCCATGTTATAGTGGACCGTCGGAATGACCGGAATAGGTTCCCGTGTCGCGTCTACGCCGCAGAAAATGGATGCTGTTTCACAAATACCCGGTAAGCGTTCGCGGATGATCTCGGTAGGTAAGTGGTGGAGTTGCAGATAGACATGGTCCTTCTCTGGGCCTACGCCTCGACCTTCCTTGACTTCCATGCTCATGGCGCGCGACACCACATCACGCGACGCGAGATCCTTTGCGGTGGGCGCATACCGCTCCATAAAGCGCTCACCAGCGGAATTGATCAAGATACCCCCTTCGCCACGACAGCCTTCCGTGATGAGACAGCCCGCACCATAAATACCCGTCGGGTGGAACTGCACGAATTCAAGGTCTTGGAGAGGAATACCGGCGCGTGCTGCCATGGCATTTCCGTCACCTGTGCAGGTGTGGGCCGATGTACACGAAAAGTAGGAGCGTCCATAGCCTCCCGTGGCTAGAACGGTCTTGTGTGCCCGAAATCGATGGATGGTGCCGTCTTCCATATTGAGGGCCACCACACCCTTGCATTCACCATCTTCCATTATCAAGTCCATCGCAAAGTATTCGATGAAATATTGCGTATCGTGTCGCAATGATTGGCCGTATAGTGTGTGAAGCAGAGCGTGACCCGTTCGATCTGCCACAGCTGCGCATCGGTATGCCTGGCCACCTGCAATATTATCAGCAATTGTAGCGGCCTTCATCCTTTGATACCAACCTTTGCCATATTTTAAGCTCTGTCCGCCCAAAGCACGTTGATAAATCTTGCCTTCAGCATTTCTAGAAAAAGGTACGCCATAGTTCTCGAGCTCCACAACGGTGCGGATCGCCTCGCGACACATATAATGGATGGCATCTTGATCTCCGAGCCAGTCTGATCCCTTGACAGTATCGTACATATGCCACCGCCAGTCATCTTCTGTCATGTTGCCGAGCGCGGCGTTGATACCGCCCTATGTTACACGAAGGGTGAGCCCAATGTTTATTACATAAAATAACGGCTCTATATTCTCACCTGAGCTGCGACGGTATGTGAACGTGTTGGGAAGAGCTTGGTGATGCAGGCCGTGTTGAAACCTGCCTCTGAAAGACCAAAAGCGGCACGCAGGCCTGCACCGCCTGCACCGACCACAAGGGCATCATACTCATGATCAATAATGGCATGCTGGGCGCCGATTTTCTTTAAGAAAAAAGTAAGATAAGGTTCTGAACACAAATGGATTTGGACCCTCGGATTTTACCATATCCACTTGTTCTGCTTTCAGAGGATTCGCGCTAACAACTCGGAAAGACGGACGGGTCATGTGGATTTTCCGCCGCGCATGCCAACCTGGCAACCCTGTTCCCGGAACAACCAAATAAGGTCAAAATTGTGCCTATTTTGCCCAAAGATACACTTACGCGTCCAAGAAGACTACGGACGAAGAGCAACGTGAGATTCAATAGTAGAAGAAGATGTACACATACTGTTTTCGAATGGGATCTGTGGAGAGCGGTGAGCATCGAGTTGTATGGTAGTGAAATGGAAAAACAAGGCAGTATTTATCAGTTTGCTTGGTCTATTTGTATCCCGCTGGGGGTCCGTTTGATGAATCAGCTTGGCAGTCTTTTGTTCTCACCAACTTATTTCCTGCTCTTACGTAATATTAAAACCCCACAGTACATATACTATGGCAAGAGGCTCTGAACCAGCTGCTCCTAGAAGGAGGTCTCAACTTGGGAAAGACGCTTTAAAGGGCCATGTTGTCAAATCGGTAAGTAACCAGCATGTCTTTATAGATCGACGCGATTTACTGAGATTGACACAATTCATAGGTGATCTTGCCCAACAAAGATCTTGAATTCTGGGAGTGTCCCTTTTGTCAAAAACCAGTATTTAAGATTAAAGTGAAGGGTTCTGTCTTTGAAGAAGCGCGCGATATCATTCAAGATCACATTGACCTGCACAGAAAAGACGTTGAAAAGGCACTAGAGAAATTAAACAAAAACTATGACTGGGTAAGGCTATCACACAGATATTTAATATAGAGATATTAACACAACATAGGAGGAACGCAGAGAAGAGTCAGAGCGTCGTGCCAAAATATGGATTGATGGCACTGTCAATGACCGTGGTCTTTACAGAGAAGACGACTTTTGATAAGATAATACCCCTTCTTTCCTTCTATGTTGTATATAATAGCTTCCCTTCCCATTAAAGCCTGAGCCTAGCGCAAGCATATACCCGAAAATATTATATATCTGTTATGAAATGACTCGGTCTCAAGCTCTTGTCAATATCAGTGTACTCACTATGAGGAGTAATATGATTCCGAAGTGGTTTCACAAAGGATTAATTTATGAACACGCGCTGCAGTCTAAATTACGCACGTACGCAGTAATAAATGTATATATATGCCCAACATACAATTTTATGTGTCACCTTGTTTGTTATAACTGCATACCATTAAAATGTGTACTTAAACTAAAAACCATAGAAAGAAAGAAAAAGGTATCTGTATAAAATGTGCCATAAAATTAAGAGCTCCCGACGCCCGATAATAAAATTCTTTTGTGAAATGTGAGTATATGCTGTGTTGCCAATATATATGTGCGTAAGTTGTAGTAAGTGACAGGTGTATGTAAAGGTGATTAGAATCCCTTAGTCACCGTTATTTGGTGACAATTAGAGAACCCCCGACGATGGCGTCGTACTGTTGCTGGCGGTCATATGTCGTATCATTTCTTCGACGCGCTCTATCTTGGTCTCCAGGTTGCGTATTTGTAGCATAAGGTCATCATATGCCATCAACATTTCGCGTTCCAGGTCATGCTTGATTGCGTCTGATAGCACCTGCTGGGTATCTGTAGCTTTAGACGATGATGCCAATTGCGGCTGTTCTTGCTTTGACGTAGGATGCTGCTTCTTCTTTCGCTTCGTTTTGCATTTGCTTCTCGATGGTCGCGGCGTACTAGGTGGTGCTTGTGGGGCACCGGTCGCGAGAAAGGTAGAGATCTTGAAAGCCGTAAAATCGTATTCAGGAGCAAAATGGTCTTTTGTTAAGTCTGGTATAGTGGTCGCGAAACGCTCTGGCGGCGGCGGTGTCCTTGAGCGACCGCCGTCTCTTTGCAAAGTGGATGACGACATGGGCACACTTGTACGACTCTCCAACACACGTACGCCGCGTGGATCGGTTTCTTCAATTTTTAGACTTGCTGACTGGGGATCCAATGATAGTGGCGGCGTCGGCGGCGGCACCAGTGAAAGTGGTGACTGCATCTTGACCGAGAAATAGGAGCTTCGTAAAAGAGAGTGAATTATACAGACGATAACCCACTCGTCACGGCAGAAGTGCAATTCCTCTTCAAGCTGCTGTATCCGGGACTGAATGATAGGATCCGCGCTTGGAGAAGATGTAGTCATAGAGGGCCTTGTCATTGGGGCTTGGGTCGACTTGGAGGACCGCAAGTCGCGCTGCTGTTCTGAAGCTATGCGTCGACCGTATGGTGCTGGCTGACGATGAGGACGGGGCTGTAAGTAAAACGTTCAAAGCGTAGGGGTGAGCAGCCGGCTGATGAACATAGTGACCATCTGTGCGCATACCGCGTATGTTTGGAGCCCTTGATTCTCGTTAGACTGACTGCCGACAGGACGCTGCATCCATGACTGAACCGCATTGTGGCTATACGTTGCACTATGCTGCACAAAACTAGGATTCGCGTTCTCTGTATGATTGTGGGTAGGCGGTAATGGACGTGCTGTAAGAGGCATCCAACTGTGTTGGTGTGGCCAAGACGAAAAGTGTTGGTGTTGTCCATTTAGCCCTGCATAAGGATACGAGTTTGTATCGAGATAATCGCTGCAAGGTTCCTGGGAATAGTCTACCGTTGCTCCAGGCACGACAGCAGTAGCAGTAGTTACTGCCGATGTTGTTGGCGCGCTTGTTGTGTTTGGATATGGAGGGGCGTGACGGCTCTGCTGATATGGGTGCGTCTGATCACGCCTTCTATAAGCCTCTTCTGGAGAGCACAGTAAGCAGCTATAATATAGTATCTGTGCTGAGCGCTTACCCTGGCCTTCAGAGTCAGAGCCATCCATAAGGTCGTCAGCAGTGTGGGTATCGTCGAAAGGAGTCGTCAACGAAAAGCTGCAACGGGAAAAAAGAGGAAAAGATCTGCCCAAGCGGCAAAAGAAAAAAAATAAAGGAGTCCTGGTACTTATATGGCGATCAGCTTCAATGCTGCCATGGTCTGCTGCAACTGTATTCACTCTCCTGTGTCGCGCGTAATAGAGCCGTTCGTTAAGACAAAACCATTTTAGGATGAAAAGCGAAAGAGTAAGACCCAGAAAATCGCTTACTCGGGGTGAACAGAAAAGTTGTTCTAAAAAGGTATTAGAACCACGTTATACTGTGTGTCTGTTGGGCCTGGCCATCTCTGGCGCAACTCAGGGTCTGTCTGTACTCTGGTAGTATGTCCCTGCACATATGTGCGCAAGCAAAGGCGATATGGAGTACAACGCGGGTAAATTTGATTTAGTTGGTTATGGTCCTTTGGATATGCTTGCTCAGCCCGTGCTATCGCGAAGAATTATGTACCCTTTCACTCCTTTGAACGCTGCTTCTGCTGCCCGTTTATTAAACCATGATACCCATGGTTTACCATCTCTTATAGGAAAAATAGCTGCCTACTCCTTTCTTGGGGACAGAGTGCTTTACCCGTACTGCTTTCTACAAAGGATGCCTATAGAACATTGAGAAAAAACAAAAAAAATGAGACCGTGATTATTTTTCTTTCTTAAAACTAAAAAATTGCGTTGGGCTGATGTTGATATGTGTTGTGCTGCGTGATTATGTTACCTCAATTACCATAGCCGTCTGATTTCCGGCGCTGCTAACATCTGCAGACCCCATCCTCTCATTTCTGGGGGTTGAACACCAAGCCAAGAAGACTGATCAGTAATAGCCCCTTCTTTCTCTGCGGTGCACGGATCTACAAGGTAGTATTAACCTTTTTGTCACCCCTTTGTCATGTCTAGTTATTAGAAGTCTTCTTCAGGGCTTTGTACTTGCATTATACAGCATGTACCACGCTTCTAAATCGTGATTTACTTTAAATTAGTGAAGTCCGTATATAGTCCGTATCTTTCTCACTGAACCCTCGCAGCACATGTACTCTATTCTCTCAGACAGTGATAGCAGATAGGAGA
>VAFG01000274.1:804392-815612 GCA_013461545.1 Syncephalastrum contaminatum | reverse complement strand
TCCCTTTTTTTTTTTTTTTTTGAGAGCGTGACAGCGTCCAATGCGCTCTCGCCTCGATCAGAGTCCGCGAACTCCGACGATGCCTCTACCGAGGAGCAGGAAATGTCGAAGGGACCTCGCCCGAATTCTGGGCGATCTGACTAAACAGGTGCGCATGTGCTCTCATGTGTCAACATGTCTACAAGTTTAGTATTATAACGTCTACTGAACGGTGATATTATATATGAATGCTTCTTCATGCGTCTTTGCATTGACTTTGGCATACACCACATTTGAAATGTGTATGAATATGCATGCATTATATGAAATCCTGAATAATTACAGAGAAATCAGCACTGCGTATTCAAGCTGACAGACGATGTGCACAAACATGGCTCTACTCTGAGAAGTTTCCTAGCGTCCACTTTCTATTTTTGGCTTCCTAGAATGCGATGACGATCAGGCCTTTTTTATGCAGCATGCATTGACAAATCTCGTCATCATGCATTCAAATTACCCTTCGCGTCAAAATGTTTACACTGACAACTTAACCGCACATATAAAAGAGAGCAAAAACCAGTATTCCGTGCAAGGTTAGGATAATAACCTATTATAGACACGTGTTGATCGCATGTCTGCTAGTAGCTTCTTGTGTGCTTCAGAAACAGAAAAATAGCACAGCACCGTCGGCTTTATATTATCCCGGAGACTTTCTCGCGTGGGGTATGTATCACATACGAACAAGATTGCGCGTTGTCATCCTTGAGCCTATTGTCGATCGACTGAGGCTAGTTTCTGCCCTTTTGTGAGTCTACAAGGGAGACACAGGATTTAAAGTTCCTTGAAGCGATCGATTGCATATGTACGTCTGCTTCTACACTAAGAATTGCTACTGCATGTAGTATCTTGCATATCACTAGGTCGGAAGGTTGAGAATGACTGGATGAATTGTTTCAATATCGCCGAGCATACTTATTAAGCAATGGTTCCCGGACGGCGACAAACAATCTTTCCAACTAGCCTAATATAGAGGATCAGCTTTGCATCCATATAAATGTCACACCCTGAAATTGCCACATTCGGAAACTAGGTTTTGTCATAACATTTTATTCTTGTTCATTTCATGTTTACCTGTTTACGGCTTTCGTGTCACTAGCTCAGAGTTGATGCATGTATCCTTTTTACCCAGATTAATACCCCACTGATTTTGTTGAATGCCTTTTATATTAAGGGACAGAGAAATTCAAAATTAGTATTTCTTGCTTTAAACATAATACACATCCCTTCAACTGTGTCAATTAAGCCTCTTTATGTACGTTGGGGCGTATGGGAATAACTGACATGAGTGTGTAGGTGTATGCATTCATATAGCAGGGCTGTCTGAATTCTTCTACCAAGCTCCATGCTCAAATCTGTAATTCACACAAAAATGCTAGAAAACATTTGTCTATATACATGTTAACATTTTACACGTTGAGTATATACATACAGGATATACGTAAAAGCAACAAGAAAACAGGATAACGGATACATATTGAAATAAAACGATACAACGGCTATGCACATGAGCTATAAATACACAGACTTGCTCGCCGCATGCGGCGCTCAAGCGGTCACGACGAAAAGCTAGAAAGGGCAGAGGGAAGTGTGAAACAAAATCAAAATACGGGAGAGAGAGAAAGATAGATAGGGGGAGGCAAAGAGACGGTAGAGTTTAAACCTTGGTAGGCCGCATGAGACCGGCCTGTGCACTAAACTTCTTGATGGCTGAGATGAGTTCAGGGAAGCGCAATGGCTTGGTTACGTATTCATCCATGCCCGCCCGCAAGCATTTCTCTCGGTCGCCAATCATGGCGTGTGCTGTCAGTGCAATGATGGGGATATGTCCACCGTTGCTCGCGATCTGTTCGAGCTCACGGATACGCTGTGTCGCCTTGAAGCCGTCCATGACAGGCATCTGCACATCCATCAGGATCAGGTCATATGCCTTCTCTTGGAATGCGTCGACCGCCAGCTGACCGTTACCCACAACCTTGACGTGATGACCAAATTTCTCAAGGATGCGGACAGCGAGCTTCTGGTTGACAATATTGTCTTCGGCGAGCAAGATCTCGAGACAGGCCGACTTGGCAGCATCACTTGGCAGTGCCACGTGGTTTTCCAGGGCTGGCAGGAGCGCGTGGGCCAGATCGGGGATGTTGACAGGTGAGTTGATATAGCTCGTGATGCCGAGATCGATACAGAGTTTCATGTTGAGAGGATGGATCTCGGGTGTGATAAGAACAATTGGCGTGAAGCGCAAATGCACAATTTCACGGATACGCTCAGCGTGCGTCATCTTGTCGACAATCAGGGTATCAAAAAGCGGAGCATGTTCGCTGCTACCTCTTGCAGCGTTCGCCATGTTGGTCGCTTCAGCGATACTCGTAACCCGCGACGGCTTGAGGCCTAATTGTTCGATTTGGTTCACGAGCTCCGTTTGGTCCTGCTCCGTCTCCAGGAACAAAATGCGTCGTCCCTGGAAGCGGGAAAGTTTCTCAAGCGTCTCAGGAATGCTCATCTGGTACTGGCGAAGGATCACCGTAAAGTAGAACTGTGACCCACGGCCGTACATGGATTCTACCCAGAGTGTGCCACCCATTAGCTGAACAAAATGCTTGGAGATGGACAGACCCAGACCAGTACCGCCATACTTGCGGCTATCAATCAACCAAACATAAGTCTTCTGTGAAATACATGCTAAAAATAACTTACGTCGTGCCACCATCTGCCTGAGCAAATGTATCAAAGATGACTTCTAATTTATCCGAGGGAATACCAATGCCAGTGTCGCTCACGCAGAATTGCACCTTGACATGATCACCTTGCATCTCAACTGCGCGTGTCTGAAGCACCACCTCGCCCCGGTTGGTGAATTTGACAGCGTTTCCGATCAGGTTGGTGATTACTTGTCGCAGACGCAGCGGGTCGCCCACCAGCTGGTCTGGGATAGAGTTATCCACGTTGTAAATGAGGTCTAGTTTCTTTTGGTTCGCCTTAACCGCCAGGGTCTTGAGCACGCTAAAGATGGCTGAACGCAGCGAGAAAGGAATAGACTCAATCGTCATGCGACCAGCTTCAATCTTCGAGATATCGAGAATATCATCGATAATGGTCAAAAGACTGTTGGCCAAGCTCGACACGATCATCAGGTTTTCGCGCTGCTGGCGCGTCAATTCGGTTTCGAGGGTCAGCGAGGTCATGCCGATAATACCGTTCATGGGGGTTCGGATCTCGTGCGACATATTGGCCAAGAACTCACTCTTGGATCGGTTCGCCAATTCGGCTGCTTCCTTGGCTTGTCGGTTCTTTTGGATCGCATCACGCAGGGAGGCCACCATCTGATTGATCTTGGTCTTGAGCGAGTCCATCTCACCCGACGCTTCGACCGTAATCAGGCGCGAAAAGTCGTTCTCGGTGGCAGAGGCAGAGATTTGCGCAAAAGCACGCACTTGCGTTGTCAAGTTGGAGGCCATGGTATTCACGTTGCTGGTGATTTCGCGCCAGACACCTTCCACATCTTCGACTTCGGCTTGAACACCTAGCTTGCCTTCGGTACCAACCTCGCGTGCGACACGCGTGACTTCGGATGCGAACGAGTTCAGTTGGTCTACCATGATATTAATCGTGTTCTTGAGTTCAGCGATTTCACCGTGCACCTCGACTTCGATCTTCTTTGACAAATCGCCCTGGGCCACAGCTTTACACACGGCAGCAATACCACGTAACTGGTCAGTCAAGTTGCTGGCCATGAGGTTGACATTCTCCGTTAGATCCTTCCATGTGCCGTCCACGCCAATGATAGTCGCTTGGCCACCCAGCATGCCTTCCGTACCGACTTCACGGGCGACGCGGGTCACTTCTGCGGCAAATACACGCAGCTGGTCTACCATGGAGTTCACCGTATCCCTAAACATTGCCTGTCAGTCTATCTGCCACTGCCCATATTTCTCCTCCTTACTTGAGTTCCAATATTTCGCCCTGGACTTCGACCACAATCTTGCGAGAAAGATCACCCTTGGCGACAGCTGTCGTGACGGTCGCGATTGAACGCACCTGGGTCGTCAAATTACCAGCCATCATGTTGACGTTATCCGTCAGATCCTTCCAGGTACCAGCCACGCCTTGCACAATGGCCTGACCGCCTAGTTTGCCTTCGGTACCGACTTCACGCGCGACACGAGTTACTTCGGTAGAGAACACACGCAGCTGGTCCACCATGTTGTTGACCGTGTTCTTCAAGTCCAGAATTTCACCACGCGTCTCTACATGAATTTTCTTTGATAAATCACCATTGGCGACTGCCTTGGTGACTTCGGCAATGGAACGCACTTGACTCGTCAAGTTGGCAGCCATGATGTTGACATTATCCGTTAATTCGTTCCATGTGCCGGCTACACCTTGGACGACGGCTTGGCCACCTAGCTTTCCTTCCGTGCCGACTTCCTTGGACACACGCGTGACTTCAGAGGCAAAGATTCGCAATTGGTCCACCATGTTGTTGACAATGTTCTTGAGTTCAAGGATTTCACCGCCACTTTCAACTTCGATCTTCTTGGAGAGATCACCCAGGGCGACGGCTTTCGTCACCTCGGCAATGGACCGGACTTGACTCGTCAAATTGGCAGCCATGATATTGACATTGTCTGTCAATTCATTCCATGTACCAGCCACACCTTGGACAACAGCTTGACCACCTAGCTTTCCTTCCGTGCCGACTTCTTTGGACACACGCGTAACCTCAGAGGCAAAGATTCGTAACTGGTCCACCATGTTGTTGACGATATTCTTGAGCTCGAGGATTTCACCGCCGCTTTCGACTTCAATCTTCTTGGATAAATCACCCAGGGCGACGGCTTTCGTCACTTCGGCAATGGACCGCACCTGGTTGGTTAAATTGGCAGCCATGATATTGACGTTGTCCGTCAAGTCCATCCAGGTACCGGCAACGCCGCGCACAACGGCTTGGCCACCCAACTTGCCTTCTGTACCGACTTCTTTGGATACACGAGTGACTTCAGAGGCAAAAATTCGCAACTGGTCTACCATGTCATTCACAATGTTTTTGAGCTCCAAGATCTCGCCGCGTGTTTCGACTTCGATCTTTTTGGACAAGTCGCCTAGAGCGACAGCCTTGGTGACTTGAGCAATGGATCGCACTTGGGTCGTTAAGTTGGCTGCCATGGTATTGACATTGTCGGTCAAATCCAGCCACGTGCCTGCCACGCCTTCGACCATGGCCTGGCCGCCCAATTTGCCTTCGGTACCGACTTCCTTGGACACACGCGTTACCTCGGCGGCAAACACACGGAGCTGGTCGACCATGTCATTCACTGTGTTCTTGAGGTCGAGGATTTCACCACGCGTTTCAACGTCAATTTTTTTGCTGAGATCGCCGTTTGCGACTGCTTTAGTCACTTGGGCAATGGATCGCACCTGAGTCGTTAGATTGGCGGCCATGGTGTTGACATTGTCCGTAAGATCCATCCAGGTACCGGCGACGCCATTCACGACCGCTTGACCGCCGAGTTTGCCTTCCGTGCCGACTTCACGCGCAACACGGGTGACCTCAGAGGCAAAGACTCTGAGCTGGTCGACCATGTTGTTGACGATGTTCTTGAGATCCAAGATTTCGCCCCGCGTTTCGACTTCGATCTTTTTACTGAGATCACCGCTCGCCACGGCCTTGGTCACTTCAGCAATCGAGCGCACTTGGGTTGTTAAATTGGCCGCCATGATGTTGACATTGTCCGTTAATTCGTTCCATGTGCCGGCTACACCTTGGACAACAGCTTGACCGCCTAGCTTTCCTTCCGTGCCGACTTCTTTGGACACACGCGTAACCTCTGAGGCAAAGATTCGTAACTGGTCCACCATGTTGTTGACAATATTCTTGAGTTCGAGGATCTCGCCGCCACTTTCAACTTCGATCTTCTTGGAGAGGTCACCCAAGGCGACAGCTTTAGTGACTTCGGCGATGGACCGCACCTGGTTGGTCAAGTTGGCAGCCATGATATTGACGTTGTCGGTGAGCTCAAACCAGGTGCCAGCGACACCCTGCACGACAGCTTGACCACCTAATTTGCCCTCGGTACCGACTTCCTTGGCGACTCGAGTGACCTCGGTCGAGAAGACACGTAGTTGGTCTACCATGTTATTCACCGTGTTTTTGAGATCGAGGATTTCACCGCGAGTTTCAACTTCAATTTTCTTTGATAGATCGCCATTGGCCACGGCCTTGGTAACTTGAGCAATCGAACGCACTTGGGTCGTTAGGTTGGCGGCCATAGTATTCACGTTATCGGTCAGGTCCATCCAGGTACCCGCGACACCTTGAACGATGGCTTGACCGCCGAGCTTGCCATCTGTACCGACTTCGCGCGCCACACGCGTGACTTCGGATGCAAACACTCGCAGTTGGTCCACCATGTTGTTGACAATATTCTTAAGCTCCAAGATCTCTCCACCACTTTCGACTTCAATCTTCTTGGACAAGTCGCCATGCGCAACAGCCTTGGTTACTTCCGCAATGGACCGCACCTGATTCGTCAAGTTGGCTGCCATCTGGTTGACATTGTCTGTGAGCTCGTGCCAGGTACCTGCGACGCCTTGGACGACCGCTTGACCACCGAGCTTGCCTTCGGTACCGACCTCACGCGAGACACGCGTTACCTCGGAAGCAAACACACGAAGCTGATCGACCATGTTATTCACGATATTCTTGAGCTCGAGGATCTCGCCGCCACTCTCGACTTCAATCTTTTTGGACAAGTCACCCAAGGCGACGGCTTTGGTGACCTCGGCAATGGACCGCACTTGATTGGTCAGGTTGGCAGCCATGATGTTCACGTTATCGGTTAGCTCGAACCATGTGCCTGCGACGCCTTGTACAACGGCTTGACCACCCAATTTGCCCTCGGTACCGACTTCCTTGGACACACGCGTGACTTCGGAGGCAAACACACGGAGCTGGTCGACCATGTTGTTGACAATGTTCTTGAGCTCGAGGATCTCACCACGGGTTTCGACCTCGATCTTTTTGGACAAGTCGCCTTTGGCAACCGCGATTGTGACTTCCGCGATAGACCGCACCTGAGTTGTGAGATTGGCCGCCATCTGGTTCACGTTGTCTGTGAGGTCCATCCAGGTGCCGTCGACATTGGGCACCATGGCTTGACCACCCAATTTACCATCCGTGCCGACTTCTTTGGCAACACGTGTGACTTCATCCGCAAAGACGTTGAGCTGATCCACCATGTTGTTAACGGTATTCTTGAGATCCAAGATCTCACCACGCGTCTCGACTTCGATCTTCTTGCTGAGGTCACCCCGTGCGACGGCCTTGGTCACTTCTGCGATGGACCGCACCTGGGTTGTAAGATTGGCTGCCATGGTATTGACATTATCTGTCAAATCTTTCCACGTTCCGCTCACGCTGGGGACAACGGCAACGCCTCCTAGTTTGCCGTCGGTGCCGACTTCGCGTGAGACACGGGTGACCTCAGAAGCAAAGACCCTGAGCTGGTCGACCATGTTATTGACTGTGTCTTTGAGATCCGAGATCTCACCGCTGACGGTGACCCAGATTTTCTTGGAGAGATCGCCGTTCGCCACAGCCTTGGTGACGACGGCGATCGAACGGACTTGAGTCGTGAGGTTTGTGGCCATCGTGTTGACATTGTCCGTCAGGTCTTTCCATGTGCCGTCGACGTTGGGCACCAAGGCTTGGCCACCGAGTTTGCCTTCGGTACCGACTTCCTTGGCGACACGGGTGACCTCGGTGGAAAATACCCGTAGCTGGTCGACCATGTTGTTTACGGTATTTTTTAGGTCCAAAATTTCGCCTCGTGTTTCAACGTCAATTTTCTTTGACAGGTCACCCTTGGCAACGGCTTTGGTGACCTCGGCAATGGAGCGTACTTGGGTGGTGAGATTAGCCGCCATCGTGTTGACGTTGTCTGTAAGGTCTTTCCAGGCGCCGCCGACATCTTTGACGACGGCTTGCCCGCCTAATTTGCCTTCGACACCCACTTCGAGTGAGACACGCCGCACCTCTGCGGAAAATAGCGTTAATTGATCAACCTAAATTCATGCATGAATATTTTTCATTCGAGTGTTTCATCCCTTTTTTTGGTGTTGTTGTGGTTACCATTTGATTCATAGTATTTTTGAGTTCCAAAACTTCGCCCTGGGCATTGGCTGTAACCTTCTTGCTCAGGTCACCTTTGGCGACGGCCTTGGCAACCGCCGCAATATCTCGGACTTGATCGGTAATTTTGCAAGCCATCAGGTTGACGTTATCGGTGAGATCTTTCCAGGTGCCAGCCACGTCCTTGACGATTGCTTGTCCTCCAAGGATACCTTCCGTTCCGACTTCTAGTGACACACGTGTGACCTCAGTAGCAAATGTCGACAGCTATGTAAAACAATTGCCTTTTTTAATACGACCAAAAGAAGCGAGAGGGACGCGACGCACGCGCGCGGGCGAAATCTTACCTGGTCGACCATGGTGTTGATTGTATTTTTCAAGTCCAGCATTTCACCGCGTACTTCGACAGTAACCTTTTTGGTCAGATCACCCCGCGCCACTGACTTGGAAACCTGGGCAATGTCACGGACTTGGTTTGTCAGATTGTCAGCCATGGTATTCACGTTATCGGTCAGTTCTTTCCAGATGCCATCGACACCGGCGACCTTGGCCTGGGCGCCGAGTTTGCCTTCGGTGCCGACCTCGTGGGCGACGCGAGAGACTTCAGAAGCGAATGTGTTGAGCTGATTGACTGATTAAAAAAAAAGTTTAAAGTGTGTGGAGTGAATAAGATTAAATTAATTAAGCACTAGCGAGTCTCCGACATTACCCATTGTATTGAAAGTGTTCTTGAGGACGAGCGTTTCACCTCTGACAGGGACGGTGATGGCTTTGCTGAGATCACCGCGTGCGATGGCGGTCGACACGTCGGCGATGTCACGGACTTGTTCGAGATGGTTGCGCGTCATGCTGTTCAGGTCCACCACGACTTCACGCCAGACACCGCGCATTTGCGGATCGCAGCGCGCCTGGACACCGAGTTTACCTTTGACAGCGGTTTCGTGGGCGAGATAGGTGACTTCATCGGTGATATGCTGGAGGTGGTTGGCCATCGCATTCACAGCGTTCTTGAGGGTGTTGATCGGGGCATTTTCGTGGACAGAGGCAGAGCCGAGGCAGCGTTCATGGTTACAATTAATACGTTCGTGCAGCTCGCCAGCAAAGATAGCAGAAGCGACCTTGACGGCTTGGATAACGCAATCGGGGCATACAATGTTGTTAGGGCTGCCACCAGCGGCGGCGGCAGCAGCAGCAGTAGTCACAAAGGAGATGGGCGAATCACCAAAGTAGACGGGAGAAGCAATGGAACCAGTGGGGACAGTGAAGGGCGGGGTGGGCATAGCAGAAACATGGGCGGGCGAGTCAGACGATGAAGCTGTGTGCAAAAGAGTAAAACAAACATTAGAAAATCAAAACAAAAATATGAGAAAAAGATGAGAAAAAGACGAGAAATAGAGAGAGAGAGAGAGAGAGAGAAAGATACGTACGCATGCAGCGGGTAGACGAGAGAGAGACGATGGGGTGAGCGGGAGTCTGCATGCGGTCGATAAGCGAGGCATCCTTGACAGAGGGAATGCCCTCCTCGGGGGTAGTGTTGGCGGCGGCGGCGGTGGAAGTAGAAGAAGAAATGGCGGTATCTTGGTTGGATTCATCGTGGATGTTATTGGTGGTGGTAGGCACGGGCGAAGTAGGGCGAGAATCCGAGCACTCCTGGTCATCTGTCTGCTGGGTCGTGAGTAATTGGTGTTGCTGTTGCAGGGCGATGCGGTAGCGCAAATTCTCGGTTTCAAGCTGGAGCTGGCGCTGTGCGATATTTTTCAGGGCGGTATCGAGCGAGGTGGCGAGGTCGGCATGGTGGGAGTCGAGGGTTTTGAGGGTATCAGGACTGAGACGGTTGGAAAGACACTGGTCTATTCTGCCTTTGTTTAGATTATAGACAATGTCCTGAACATAGTCGAGGACGGTGGCGCTCATTGTGGGTTGGTCCAGAGAAGAACGATGGGTGGTAGTGGCAGTCGCTGGTTCAAAGGCGGAATTAACGGGTGAGGAGGGGCGAGGAGGGGTGTTGTCGTCCGGACGAGAAGTAGTGGTAGTGGCGGTAGGCGAAGGTGCCGGGCAAGACAGTGATGCTCTAGCACAGATTTTCTTGGAGGTCTGATTAGGATCGTTCGTAGGGGAGGAGCGTTTCATAACACCGCTCGATTAAAAAGCTGCAGACAAGATCTCAGATTGACGAGACGAGAAGAAAGAGAGGTGAAGAGAGGGACTTACAGAGACTGTCTTCCTAACTTGGCGGAAAGAGAAAGAGAGAGAGAAAAGAGGGAAGAGAGAAGAGAAGAATAAAGCAGGGTCTTCTAAAAAAGTAAGAGGGAGAGAGCGAAAAGACGAACACAGGTGCGTAAAACTGCAAGGGCCGGCTGGGGATTGGCTGACGGATTGAGTCCAAGAAAGTTTGGGCGGGAATTGTGGTGAGTTGTTTTTTTTTGTTGTCGCGTGTGCAACAGTGCTCGGGCTGAACTTCCGACAATTACACCTTTCGCCTTTTTGATGAACCCATCTTGCTTTTACTTCTCTTTCCCTCTTTCTCTCCCCCTTTTCTCTTTACTCTTCTTCTTCTTCTTCTCTTCTTCTCTTATCCTTTATCCGCTTTTGAGCGTCTCTCTCTCACATTCTATCCATGATGGCCACGCTTCCTTATACGAAATTTCAGGACGATCCACCCTCTTCTAGTATTAACGCCCTGCTCAACCCCGCAGACGCTGGCCCTGACGCTCCGTCTGCCTCGGGTACAACAACAACAACAACAACAACAACAAATGATGATAGCGGTGCTAGTGACATCAGTCAGAGCCATAAGCGCCAAAGTCTGCGCATCAAGTCCCATGAAGGTACCAAAGTGTCACATGTGTGTGTTTATCTGTTCCCCCAATTAAACATGGAATTTTTTGCTCTCCTTTGTTATTGTAATTCATTATGTAGAAGTACCGGTCAAGCCCAAACGCAAACGCATCTCTCCAGAACAATTTCAAGCCCTATCGCAATTGTTTGAACAGACAGACACCCCCAATTTCGAATTGCGCGAAAAGCTGGCTCAGAAACTAAAGATGACCAAC
>VAFG01000274.1:780730-804196 GCA_013461545.1 Syncephalastrum contaminatum | reverse complement strand
AAAAAAAAAAAAAAAAAAAAAAAAAAGAGGAACTCTATTGATCTAACGCTGTATGTGTCACCAGGTATGGTTCCAAAACCGCCGAGCCAAATTCAACCGAGTCCGGCAGCAACAAAGAAACCAACAACTCCAACAACAGCAGCAGCAGCATCAGCAACACCCGCACCCGCAACCACCAATGTGGCCTCACCACCATCAGGACGAGGCCATGATGATTTATCCGCCTCATCCTGGTCCGGCAGCCGCCGCCGCTGCTGCCGCTGCCGCAGCTGCTGCACCTAAATATGTGAAACGCCGATGGGGAGACAGAACAGCCGGCATGCCTACACCCCTCTCACTTCCTTATCATACCCAACAGCAGCAGCAGCAGCAAGAGCCGTCTCCGTGTGACAGTCTGTCCTCGGCCTCGTCTTCTGCCTCGTCAAGCTCGTTACCCACCTCGCCCTACCCTGGCATGTCCGCCAAAATGACCCCCCTTGATATCCTGGCCTTGGCCGCCGACTATGTGCAACGGTGCGACGAAGAAGAAGTCGAGCGCGCAGCCAAGAGAAGCCGTATTACGACCACAGCCCCCTCGATCACTCCTACCGCCACTGCTGCCAGTACTAGTGGGCCCAGCACGAATACAAAGAGCTGGAGACCATGGCTTTAAAAGTAAATGAAATAGGGTCTTTTCTCATGTAAATGTATATAGTCTCCCCCAAAAAGAGAGCACCCCTGAAAAAATATTTCCTCGCACACCCGCAACACACACACACACACTCACGCTCACACACTCAACCACAATAATACTTATCATTTTGACAATTTGAAACAACGTTTGTGCACCAAATGCAGATGCACCGGACCAGCCGCGAGGTAGCACAAACGCGCTTGATCTGGCAGGGGGTTTCTTCCATCATGTCTCACTGTTTTTACCGCCCTCCAAATGCGGATAGGACTGCGAATTCTTTTCTTTTCGTTGTCTATCCACCCCCTACTCTCATAATTTTGACGATACCTCATGGGCAATTCTGAGCTCATTGTAAAAGCCATTGTCTACGGTGGTGCCATCATTGGCACCGGCTATGGTCTCATGAAGTTCACTGTGCCTTCCGAAGCAGAAATGAAACAGGTATCTATAATGTTATATTTTTATTATTATTATTTCTCCTTTTTTTTTTCTCTCTTTCTGCATTATTATGATTACTGTATGTATGTATTGTATTATTAACACGTACATGAAGCGCCTTTCGCCTGCTCTGCGCCGGGAAGCCGAACTGCAGGAAAAGAACAATGCGCGGCACCAGGCTTTGATGGATCATATGCGCGCGGCGGCACAAGAAGAGAAGGCAGCGGCTTGGCAATCCGAGGCACCTTTGGACAATAGCAAGTCTGCATAATCACTACACATGACTTTCTGTCTGTAAACCTTCTTTTTTTCTTTTTTCTTTTTTTCCTACATCATGTATAAAAACGAATATTGGGGGGGGTAGTGATCTACACTTTATATATTTACATATATATATATGTATGATATAAATTACATTTTCTTGGTGCGTTTCTTCTGGGATTTGCGCAGATCGCGTGCTCGCTCCTTCTCCTCCCATTTGCGCTGCTGTTCTGGGCTCAACTTTTTGACACGTTCCTCTTCGGCCTTCTTGGCGTCAGCTTTCTTCTTGGCCAGCTCCTCAGCGCGCTCTTCAGCTTCCAGCTTGGCTGCCTTCTTTTCCAGCTCATCACGGTTCTTCTTCAGCTTGGAGCGGATCTATTTATGCAGAATGAAGTCATATCAGCTTTGTGCATCGCATGGTTCTCTGTTCTTACATCGCCCGTAACCTGGAGGTTGCCGACCGAGTCCGCCACCTCGCTCACGAGTTCAGCAATCTCTTGGCCGGCAGACAGGGCAAAGTTCACCTGGAGACGCGTCTCACCATCGCCCTTGTACCTGTGTACCAGTAAGTATATTTTAGGCAATCCTTGTTATCCCCTCTTCCGATTCCGAAACATCCCATGACAGCTTACTTTTCGGGTTCATAATCCGTCTGGCTCGAGATAATAAGTGACTCAAAAGCAGGGTGCTGCAGGAGCTTGCCAATTTTGGCATTCACCAAAGACTCTGTCAATTTCTGAGACTCGGAATACACAGTGAGGTGATCGGGCACATTGGCCGAATCCGACAGTTTGGCAAACGTTTTCTAATACGAGACACAACTTAGCCGCTATTCACCCACGTCTTGTCTTCTTTTTTTTTTTCATACCAAGTCCCATCGATCTTCACGCATGTTCTTCGCCTTCTTTTGGGGCAGAATGGCAAACACAAACTGGTTCGTGGTATCCAAGGTGGCATCAGCACGCTATAATGAAGCAAAAATTGAAATCAATGAGTGTATAGCCTAATTGCAATTGATAGAGACGTACGACGCGGTCGACAGGAGGCTGAGCATAGCCAGCAAGCGAGAGAGCAAAAGTAGAGAGGAAGGTAAAGACATCTGTTCTGGGCTTCAGCTTGATCCACCAGTGGACAAACTTCACGTTGCGTCTGCCAGACGAGTACACCATGTAATCCGCAGGACCATCCTTCACCAGCACCTTTTGCGCACGGTCGTTGCCAAGCAACGCATACTGCGACTCCAAATAGTCTGCATTATCATTCAACCTGTCCCATTATGAGCACCCACAGACCACTATCCCTTTTTGAAATCCATTACCAGCGCTTGGCGATACTCTGGTTGGTACGCGAACCACGCCACCAGTTGATGAGGAACAAAAGAAGTATCGATGCCAGCACCATCTCGGTCTTGAACTCTTCCAATGTCCATTCTATTGATTCAAGTCAATATACAACGAATGAATACGCTAAAGCAAGCACTTACTACGAAGAACAATCTCTGGTTTAGCAGGAGGGGTGGTGCCGAGATCTACACAATGCGGGGATGAGTATAATCGAGACTAAACGGAGATAAAAACGTGCCTTCTTGCTTTACAGATTCGTCTGCAAAAGAAGCAGTAGCCAAGGCAAGAAGCCCTAGTGCTGATGAAGCTAAGAAGCGTGAAGCCATCGCGCAAGTCAAGAAAAGAGAAGGAGAGGAATAAACTCTCACGCGCGCGGTCTACAAAATCCAATCCCATCAGTTGGATCCAAAGGGCGATTGAATTTTTTCCTAATTTAATAGCCTTCTTCTACGTGCTCTTATCTTCATGGAGTCCTTAACGCATATTATTTATGCTGATGTTAATTGCTTACTATTGTTGTTGCTGTTGCTGTTTCATGGTAAATGGTGGCGGTAGCCTCGTCGAAAATAGTTTCCCTCATAAGAGATGAAGCGATGCGGCATATGCTTCGGCTCGTTTCGCGTCGCGCTATTACAATGCTCTTCTTTTGACAAGCGAAAATGCGCTGTGTGTTGGATCGGTGGTTGCATGAAGCAGAACTATCAGGTGTAGGTATTTGTGAGACGATCAACAGCAATTCTTTGCCGCTCGACTTCTTTCAGCTTCTTTCGACAGACGACGAGACAGACCTGGGGTATTGTACACTCCCCCCATGGTTGCAGGAAACGCAGCACTGCCATTTGGAGAGTTTATATTTTCCACTGGACTACGCAGAAAGTAAGGAAGGGTGTCCCTGTATTTCACTGCCAAAGAGGAGCTACCCGCTTCACAGCTATGGAGTATGGCACAGCGAAATCGCAAGCATCCAGGTATCATAGATAATGCGCAGGGCCTGCGTACGTATACATGTCCCGAGATAAGGCTGCTTCTGCTCTTGGCTATTAATGCCTTTGTGCTGCCAAAAAGGAAGCATTTCCAATGCGCAGAATATATATATATACATTGAGCGCTCGTCAGGTCGGTCGACTAGGTAAGCCGTGCACGAGTGGAATATAGAGTGAGTCGACATCTAGTGAGCGAGACAAAGCGATATACACATTCCGCCAGTTTTACCTAAAACAAACGATGATATAGCACATACTGGTGGAGATGTGACTTATATTCTATTATATATACTCTCAATGGATTGTGGATGGCTGGTTTCAGAACAATGCGGGTCGTGCAAAATAGAGGATCATTGTGGGTTTAGGAACCCGATTTCTTGCTGTCTTTTTTGCACCTACACTCACCTCCATATACACTCACACATCTACATATACTGATCATGGATGACGGTAAAGGAGAAAAGAGAAAGATTGTAAAGCGATATTAAGTCAGTCGTATGTAGAAACTTCTTTTATGAAACAAAGACTTGCTCTGGACGACCGGCCTACTCGCATTCTGAGCAAAAAGGTCAACACCTGGCTTACAACCCTCCCGACCGAATCCGACGAATCATTGCAAGTAGTCTACGACACCTCAAAGCTATTCAGCTGACACACTAGGCTTCTATTAGACAAAACTCGCTTGAATCGCTCTTAGTTTTAGCATCCAGCTACGAAGTTTCTGTTAATCGGCATCCTTTGATTCAACGCGCCAACCTGGCCGATATTGACAGCTACGGGAATGTTAATGAGAAAACAGGTACGATCCAGTCTTGGTGGTTTACGATCCAGCTGTTGATTTATTTTGCGCCCTAGCACACATTGTTGCCAGCTCGGCAGGACAGATCGCGAATCTAAAGGATGAACTCAAGGAGGCACAGCGCATACGAGATCACAAACTGCAGTACGACGTTGTGGCTCGGGAAATCATGACGCTGGACACACGCGATGGATATGAACAGTAAGTGGATTGCTTTATATAGTGGGCGTATTTGCTGATATCATCCTGTCTCAATAAGGTCCATTGGCGACCTCGAACGCGACATTGAACTGCTCAAGAATGAAAAGTTAAAGAAAGAGCAAGCCTTCGTGTCCAGGCAGCAAAAGTACTCTGCACTTTTGGATACACTCAAGAACCTTCAAAGAGACATTGAGCAAGAACGAGAAGAGAGCGTAAGTTATTTGTCAATGAAAAAAGTATGATGAGCGTTTAATGTATTCCTTTGTTTGCTTTTAGGCTGAAATGGACAAACGGTTGATGGAAGCAGACCGCGACTATCAGTCATCTGACGAGGAAGCCATGTCTGATACAGGAGAGGAGGAAAATAAGGAGGAGGAGGAACCAACGGTCAACGGAACCTCGCATCGGTTTAAGGAACGTAATGATGACGATGAGGAGGGTATGGATGACGAAGAAGGCATGGTCGTAGACGACGAGGTTGCTGTAGGGCGATCATGAAAAATATTTCCCGCGAAACACACTATATAAAGGAGAATGACTATCTTTGGCTTTTTCACATCACTTCTTTTATTTTTTCTACAACTTCCCGTGTATTTTCACCGCTATGCTCCAGAAACATCTCACCTCTGAATCCGCCGTTCGTCTGCATGAAGAGAGACGAGGCAGAAAGCCAAACACGGATATGCAGCTCTCATCGCTCGCATACAGCTCGCGCTACGCCACGCAGGACGTGCCCAAGTATGAGATCCCCAAAGGCTCAGTTGAGCCGCAAGTCGCGTACCAGCTGATCCACGACGAGCTCGAGCTCGATGGACGCCCGGCCATGAATTGCGCCAGTTTCGGTAAGTCTACATTGGTCGCATCCCATTATCAACTTTTCGAGTCATATTAACCAAATATAGTACATACATGGATGGAGCCTGAGGCTGACAAGTTGATTATGGAAAACATCGCCAAGAACTTATCAGACCAAGACGAGTATCCCTCGACCATGCGCATCCAGGAGCGCTGCATCTCCATCATTGGAAATCTCTGGAACGCCCAAGAAGCCATTGGCACTGCCACCGTCGGTTCTTCCGAGGCCATCATGCTCGGCGGTCTATCCCTCAAGAAAGCGTGGCAAAACAAGCGCAAGGCCCAAGGCAAGGACGCAAGCAAGCCCAACATTGTCTTTGGCAACAATGCACAGGTCGCGCTTGAAAAGTTTGCACGTTACTTTGACGTCGAAGAGCGTTTGATTCCTGTCTCGGCCGATAGCCACCATGTACTTGACGTTGAGAAAGCCATTGAAGCGTGTGACGAGAATACGATTGGTATCTTTATCATTCTTGGCTCCACCTACACTGGCCACTTTGAGGATGTCAAGCGCATGTCGGAGCTCCTCGACGAATATGAAAACAAAACAGGCCACTCAATCAACATCCATGTCGATGCGGCTAGGTAAACAGCACCGAGGATGATATCATTGTCTTCTCATTTTCTGTACTCCATAGTGGCGGTTTCATCGCACCTTTTGCTTTCCCAGCTCTGGAATGGGATTTCCGTCTGCCCCGCGTGGTTTCCATTAACGCGTCCGGCCACAAGTTTGGCCTGAGCTATGCCGGCATCGGCTGGATACTGTGGCGTTCAAGCGAGCACCTGCCCAAGGAACTCGTTTTTGAGCTTCACTACTTGGGCGGCACTCAATACTCGTTTAACCTCAATTTTTCGCGTCCGGCATGTTTTATGGTACGTCATTCAGCGGTCATGCCAAGCCCGTTATTTGGATTCTCATCTTGTTTTCTTTTAGATCTCTCAGTACTACAATCTCATTCGCTTGGGTGCGGAGGGCTTTACTCGCATCGTTGAAAATGACCTGTCCAACGCACGTCTGTTATCCGAAGCACTGGAAGAGACCAACATTTTCGATCTCGTGTCGGATATGCACCGTGCCGAGGGTGTGTTTGGCTGGCAGCACAAGCTGTCGACCAAGGAAAAAGCCAAGGAGAAAGGCAAAAAGTCGGGATTGGCTAACTACAACCCGTCTCTGCCTGTTGTGTCGTTCAAGCTGACCGACGAATACAAAAAGAAGCACAAGGTACGTGGAATTTTAGTATCTTATTATGCCATGATCTCATGCGCTATTTATAGCATGTCAAGCAATCCGCGATCAGCACCTTACTGCGTACCAATGGCTGGATTGTGCCCAACTATGCGCTGCCGCCCAATGAAGAGAACATTGAAATTCTGCGCGTCGTGGTGCGCGAATCGCTCTCGCGCGATATGGTCCATCGCCTCGTAGACGACATCCTCCAGGCCGTCGAACTGCTCACCAATGTGGACTCGGAAATGCAGACGTCGGAATACGCACCGCTTGAATACATCAGCGAGGTCAATAAGCGACCCCGCACAGACAATGATCATGTGAAGCCCGAGGAAGTGAAGAAGCCACGGACCTATGCCCGTACTTGCTAAATCCGCAACCCTACTGTTCTTTTCTTTCTTGCGAGAATCGACTGTATTTTTTCCCTTTCTTCTCAATACATAGTATAATCGGATTTACTCCTTCTTTTCTTCTGATATAAAGGTGACTTGACCACGAGGTCCAACTTGAGCATAGTAGGTTGGTTTGCCGTTTTCGCTGATGCCATGGGCAAGCACAGGAGGTTGCTTCCTCTTTGTCGCTGCTTGTTGATATGCAGGCTGGAACGTTTCGGCAGCGCCTGCCGGGAAAAGGGATGAGTGCTCGACTGCACTTTCGAGCGAACCGTTCATGGCACCCAGTGCGTTCATCCTGTTAATGTGTAAGTTTGAATACCCCCTTCGGCATTCTCTTTGTATGACTTACAATCGGGTCTTCTCGAAACGAGGCTCGACTCTTGACGAGATAAAGACGTCGCCTGGCCCCTTGAGCTTCACAAAGTCGGGTGCACCGAGCAGGTAGTTGCGCGCTGTTTTTACCACACTGTCAATATACTGGAGTTTCGGTTGTAATGAGGGGCTGTCGACTACGTTGCGCACAAAAGTGAAGCGTCGAAGCGAAGAGCGAGGAGATGGCACTTGAGGGTTGGCGGGATGCAGCTTGGTTGGGTTTGTTCGGATATCCCACATGATGAGGTTTCTATTTTATATCAATTACGTGATTCTCGATATCATAATTCTGTTACCTGGGATTGACAAGGTACTCCTCACCGGCACCAAGTGACAACCGGTAGAGACCACCATAGTGTGAGATGGCGACTGTGCCAGGTCCGGATACGGTGTGTACAAGCTTGTTGTTGAGACCCTGTGGGTACCCAGTGAGTACAATAGCTGGGAAGAAAAAGAATCAACGTACAGAGTTTTTGCCCTTGACGCCCTGCAAACCGATGTCAAGAGACACCTTGCCTGTCTTGGCCAGGAAAGCATCGCGACGCAGGGCATATTTCGAGCTTCCACGGATATCGACCGTAGCAATCTCGCCTATACGCTGAGGGGCGACCAAAACATCACCAGGAGCTTGCTTGGTATAGAACTAACAAGGGAAAAACCGTCAAAACTGTACTCGATCTCTGTATAGCATTGCAAACCTTTTGATAAAAGATGGGATCCCCCACGAACTTTCTGCCAACGGCCTTCACTATTGAAGTATCGAAAGACAGTTTGGAGGAAACCTTGAAGTAAATGAGTATCTATTAACTAATAAGAAACAACAAAATACCTTGCTCGAGGAACCGATAGCTGCACCGGTGGCTGTCGTGATCTCAGTCTCGGCCGGCATCTAATTCTACTATAAACATTTGTTCTTTCATCGTATCATATGTCTATCGCACCTTGACCAAAAGAGCCGAGCCTATACAAATTCCAGTCAATAAAGTACTGTATAGATATTTTCATGAAAAAACTTGCCTACGCCCGAAGAAACGACCTCAAAGACAGGGACAGCCTCGTTGGTAGCGACACCGTCTGACCCATATAAAGAAAACACGCGTCAGGTAAATACAAGGAAGATAACAGATAACAGAGTATTACGTGAGCCAACGGAGGTAATGCCACTCGAAGCATTTGTGCTGACAGCAGCCTGTTGGAACGATTTGAGGTTGCGATCGACGGTTTGAACGGTTGCAGCTGTATTGGCATGTTGAGGTTGTTTCTGGGCCGCTTCGTGAAATGCTAAGCCGACATATGAACGTTTCACTGTCACAGTCGTGTTGTTTAGCCCTCGTACAGAGGACAACAACACACGTCTATGTAAATGCGGCATGGGCAATCCACCACCAGGGCAAACGACAGTATTGAGTTCTTGAAAAAGAAAAAATCGTGCTGGACCAGGGGAATTGAAGGCCTGCAACCGCGCCCCATTCAAATTCAGTCACAGCGTATGTGAGTACCTGTATAATAAAGTCCACTATATGGCTTCACTCGATATACTACTACTGCTACTACTACTACTACTACTACTATCTTTCTATGTGTATCTAACCTTGCTCTTATTCTATAAGTTTATATGTATATCATATTTAGATGGTTATTTATGAAGATTGCTAAGGCCTTGGTGACGCAGAACACGTGGGTATCATGGCATATCGAAAACACCTTTTCCCTTACCGCCGATCGACAGTCAGCGCTATTGTATTAGCACTCAGCGAGTTATTTGTATATAGGTTGGACCATAGGCTACTTAAAAGGACAGACACTAGACACTAATTTGTGATAAGAAAATAATATGGCAGAAAGTGTAGATGAGGATGAATCACCGACACACGTCTCAGCCCTAACGCGCCCACGTATCTAAACCTTCTTCCCCTTTCCCAAACGCACTAATAATTTAACATGTCTTCAGTAAGCATCAGAAACGAAGCAATTAGACCAGCACTGCCTACTTATACAGCTTCTTATATCCATTTCTCTCTATTATTTACTTTAGCAGCTGCGGGGATCCCAACTTGAGGATGTGAGAAAACTCATGGAGTTCACGAACCTGAGTGAGCGTGAGGCAACACGGCGCCTCAAGAATGCCAACTGGGAACTTTATGTTGCCCTTAACGAATATTACGAAGGACAGAGCTCTACTGGACCTACGCCTCAAACGAACTCTTCACAAAACTTCAACCAAACACGCGCAGGAGCTCTCTTTGATAAATATAAAGGTAACTTGTCTATAAGTATTCGACTAGCTAACTCGTTTCTTACATGAAACAGATCCCGACAATCCAACCATGATCACGATTGACGGAACAATGCAGCTCTGCAGTGATTTGGAGATTGAGCCTACCCAGATCGAGTTTCTCGTGCTATCTCACTACCTGGGCTCGGAACGCATGGGCGAGTTTGAGCGTAACAAGTTCCTGGCAGGATGTGCCTCCATCCAATCTGACTCGGCTGATGCACTCAAGAGTAATATTCGATCGCTGCATAAGCAGATGGCGCAGGATCAAGAAGTCTTTCGAGATATTTACAACTATGCCTTTTTTCTCGGTCGACAGAACGGACAGAAGAGCCTGTGTAAGTTGACCAAACGAAAGGCTACATATACTCACAGATTTCAATCAACACTAGCCCTCGAGGCCGCTGTAGAACTATGGAGATTGCTGTTGACAGGCAAATTCCCGCTGCTGGAAGATTGGATCAACTTTTTGGAGGTAACATTTTCGTGGATTGCATCATCGTGGATGACTGATCTTTATGATATTAGAACAAGCATGGAAAGGCTATCTCAAGGGATACATGGAATCTTGTATGTCCTTGACAACAAAACTCTATTGCCTTCATTATACTCATTTCGTCCGATAGTTTTACGACTTTGCCATGCAACCGCAGTTTAGTCCCGACGACCATGATGCAGAAGGCGCATGGCCCATCCTGATTGACGAGGTATGTGTAAATAAATACTGGTGCCGTGATACACTAGAAACTCAAACAATGGCGATCTCTTCTTTTTCCTGTTTTTTTCTGGCTCGTCAGTTTGTAGAAGAATTGCAGAAAAAGCAATGACATGAAGCATACCACCCCTCGACACATATACAAACAGAAGAATCTATTTAAGAGATATACGCATGATGCCATGACGATATGCGACTGTCCAACAATGGTATCATTGATAAAGAATAGAGACAGATGCAAGCTGCGCATTAAGCTCAGACAGAAGGAAAGAGAAAACACACAGAAAAACAAAAAAAAAAACGCCAAATGTCGAATGGGAGGGAAAGGAGAATGGAAGTGAAGGATCCTGTTTTTGTCACAGACTGTACAGCCCAGTATCCTGATGTGGGCGCATCCTTTTTATCCTCTAAAACATCTAGTGCTCCGCAAAAACGTCAATCTCTTGCTTTCTTTGTGGACCCCCTTGACCGCAAAAAGCGTAGCCCCGTTCCCCTGGGCGCCTCCGTATGTATTATTTCTTGCTCTACTTCCTCCTTTTTAGTTCTTTTGTTTCTTCGTGCCCATTTACCATAATACTCGTACCGTGCTAGAAGGGAATTGCAGCCCGCCCTTTACCCATGGAGCCAAACAACTCGCCTTCGAAGCATGTGCCCAACAACACCATCTCGCACACGACTCGCCACCTAAAGCCTACCCCCATGGCAACCGCCGTCGTGGCCGAGACTCCACGTGTTTCGTTGCACAAGGCGCCCATTTCATCTTCCTTTGCTACGCCTTTGCACACAACACCTTCCACACCACCCACCGTCATTGGTGCCAGCAGTACCGCCGCTCTGTCATACTTGCCACCTTTCACCCGGAACATGGCCTCCACAAGCACATTGGCGGCTAGCTCACCCGTCGTGTCGCCTCATCTGGCCCCAGCTGCTCTTATTGGCGGCCTTATCGGCGGACTGGCCGGCCTGATCCTTCTCTGTCTCGGTGCAGTGGTGTTCATGTACAAGCGTGCTCGAAGCGGATCACGTCGTCGACACATGCACAACGACGAAGACTGGCCGACCGCAGCCTCATCCATCCGTGAGCCTCCCCCGGCTTACTATACGACGCCTAAGGATATGAAGCGTCTGACAGCTGATACACTCGTCGACAGCACCCATAATAACCGATCCTCGCTTTCGTCATCCTTGATGGCGAGCGCCAACAAGCAGCAATATGCACCTCAACTCGCCTATAGTCCTAGCTTTGCCAGCTTTGCTCGTCGCCATGAGGACGACGGCATATCGCCGAGCAACACGCTTATTGACAATGCTGGCTATTTGACACACACGAGTAAAGACGACGAAAAGGGGAGCCAGAGACGCACCTATCAACCCCAGCTCCTCGGTGACGACGATCGCCTGACAGAAGACTACCAGGATTATTACAGACACCGTTTGTCGCCTACGCCGGAGCAGGGTCACCGTCTGGATGAACAACGACAGGACGGGGAGAATCACGAAGGGGAGGCCGATCCTCATCGGCACCGCTAGCACGAAAATGATCAGAGAAAAGGACGAGAAAATTTATGCTTATCTACTTAGTATACACACACCGCGAAACCGCTTTCTACCGAGAATATACGTAGTCGTGTCCTTTTACAATAAAAAAGAAAGGGATTTAATTTAGTACATGTCTGTTGCCTATGGATAACTTTGGTTCATGCTCTTAAGGATCGGAAATGGGAAGATATGCATCTTTGTTGTTTGGTAGGATATGACGAATACATTAGCAGTGAGACTGTTCTTCCTTATACTCTGCGTATGTATTCATGGTAATGCAAGTTCTTTTTATGAACAAATCCCGGCTTAGTCTCTCTCAATGCTGATGTATATATATAGAGAGTAAGACTTTTATGGGATCAGATACGGCAAAAACAAAACCCAGCGAGCGAGCCGTTATATTGGTCTGGGGACTATAGTAATGAAGCCTAATACAAGATAAAGAGAGGTTCTCGAAAGTTGTCGGGAACAAAGGAACCACCCGGCTTGGCCGGAGAAAGCTCGCCGAATCGTTAAACACCATTAAACCAAAGGCAGCCCTCCGCCCCCCACTTCCGTTACTGTGACTTGTTGAGCGAGAGAAGTCTGAATCCAACTCATTCCCACACACAATAAAAAAGCAACGAAAAAAAATCAGCTGGTGATGAACAATAGGTGAATGAGGACAAGCCAATGTGTAGAAGAGAATGTTGTGTGACGATAATATATGTATACAGTGCGCGGGCGATGCTTAAATGTGAGTTGCGTGATACAAGCGACAGTCCGATACCGAACTACACACAGGAATAAGAACAGAGATGCTATGAAAAGGGCACGGCTGGTACACAATATAAGAAAAATGGTACGTCAGCTTATTATTGCCTCAGCCTTTCGGGTTCCCTTTTGTGCTTACCAATAGCGATATTTTTTTTGTGGTCTACATAGTTGACAAATGGTACCTGTCTAGCCGCATGCTAAAATGTCATACCATTTTAATATTCTGACAGATCTTTTCTATCCGACTTTCTTTGGCATGCTTTGTTAGCATTTCTATGCAGAAGAATTTTTTGTTTGGCACTGAATTTGGCACATGAAACTTTGCAAAAAAAAATCGTACCAGATTGAATACGAAAATGAGGTGACGGAACATTGGCCAATCAAATTGAGTCCAAACGACAAGTGGCGTGTTCCAGGCTCATAGACATAAAAATGATGAGTCTGTCTGAAAGTTCATGTCTAGCAAAAAAGAGAAGACACCCCATTATATCCAGATATGCAACATAACGACTTTTACTTTGGGCAGCCATCAAGTAGTTTACTAGCCAACGACGACGCCCTCGTATTCGACTGGGAACTCCAACAAGACTTCATCCTGCCTAGTCGAAGCAGCAGCAGTGGTAGTAGTGGCAGTGGTTGCGACAGCAGTATCAGCACAGCACCCACTCCCACTCCCTCCTCGCCACTCTCTGATGATACCCAACACCCTCTTTCACCACCCGTCCTCGTCCCGGACATGATACCCGGCATTGCTATACCCGCTACCCCTCTATACGATGACAAATTGAACTGGCTCAACACGGTCCAAGACCCCCACCAGTCAAATGAGCATGACCGCAAACCGCGGCCGTGGGACTTACTAAACGAAGACGAATTCAACCATGATGGCAAGTATAAACTCATATCCCAAGAATCTTAAACAAAAGGAAACAGGATGCTGACACGGATACGTACATTTTCCAGGCAAAAGACGGAAACGCGATAGCAGCAGCGGAAGCAAAGACATGGCACCCGACCAGCAGATGAAAAAGGTTGCCCACAATGCTATCGAAAGGCGGTATCGCACGAACCTCAACGACCGAATCCAAGCCTTACGATCAGTGGTGCCCAGCCTCCAAGATGCCGCCGTCACCGAGGCCGATGAGAAGAAGCTCAATAAAGCAACAATCCTGCGGTGTGCGACCGAGTACATCCTGGACTTGAAGCACGCCAACGTAATCTGCAGTCAGGAAAATGAACACCTGCAGCAGCTTATTGCGTCTCAGCCGGGCGGCGAGCTCATTCTGGCTCAATTTTTGACGCAGAAGCAGCAATACCAAGCGCTTGAAGCCGCGCGAATGGCACAGGAAAGACAGGCCCAACAGGAACGCGAACGTATGGAACGCAAGCGAATCCTCAAGGAGCGTGCAGCTCAACGCGCGGCGCTTGCACGCTTGTTTATGCCCAACAGCGAGCCCAAGCGCCGTCGGTCTTCCCGCCGCAAGCGCAACGACAGCAAAAACGACAGCGAAGATCTTCAGGGTTCTCGAGCGCTGATGGCCCTCTTTGGTCTGTGCCTGACCCATCCACTCACGCAGGCATCCGAGTCGGTCAGTCTCAATCTTGCCTTTGACTGGTGGTAAGCAGGTCTCAAACGTCTCTATTCTCATTCTTTCTAACATGCATGTTCCTACAGGCACTGGCTGCGGATAGCCCTACTCCTTGGCGGCCTCGCCTATTTCATGGTGTGGCCGCTCTATACTTCTGCATTCTCTGACAAACACAACCAACCTCTTGGCCACGACCACCATCGTGATTATACCCATGCTAGCAGGAGCAGCAGTAGCGAAGACGAATCAGACGCAAACAACGTATGTCAATACGCTCACCCCCCTCGGTCCAGTACTACATCTCATCAGAAGCCAGCGGGTCTGACCTCACCCTTAATTCCGCCCGCCGCGACCAGTCAACAAGTCGTGCACTATCTTGCCGAACTCGAACTCCTTCAATGCCATTTTAAGCAAATTGTGCTGAATGGTAACAAACACGCCGATCAGACGAACCAGCCGGCGGTCGAGTTGCCCAAAGCGTCTACCCCTTTTCTGCAATATTGGGTTGATCTCGCTGCATGGCTCCATCACCACGACGCGTCCAGTCCACTTCCGGCTGTCTGCCCCGGTCTGCGCAGATCTTGGCCCCATTATTTTGCTGCCGTGGAACAATCTACTGTGATGGATCAATGGCCAACCGTGCCCGAACGACCCCTTCTCATTCTCTCTCTTCTCGCCGTGCAACTCCGAAAGACAACCCCAGAAGCCTGCACCTACCTTTTTGACACTGCCTTCAATTATGGTCTGTTGACCATGCAAGATATAGATCAGATCAAAGCATCTTCCCAGTATTAAAGTATATATATATATTTCCAGTTTGTACGCACAATCTATACCGTAGTCTCCGTGGTATGCGTCTCCTCGTCTCCTCTTTCTTTTTTTTTATGTGTATGCACCTTGATAAAAATGGGTTTTACGCACAATCTGTCGGTCAGTGCATGCAGCCGAAGACAAGCACAAGGTACTCATTTTCGACAGGGGTTCGTGAATGGGTCACCTGCCCAACGAACTGCATATCCTGCCCGTTCTTTCCTTCCTACCCTGCCCTACTTTGCCCTACAATGTCCCATACTTTGCCCTGCTTATCATTTTGTTCATTATATCTTTCCAGCAATTTCTTTCATTCTGCTCAGCAAGCCCCGAGTACCGCAATCTTCAGGCAGTCACTCAAATCGTGACGCATGATTTTTTTGACGCGTCCTTTCCTCATCTCGCACTTTTTACACGTGCTTTCCTGTATCAATGCCTTAAGATCCGAGCTATAAGCCTTCATAGATAGGCTAGCAGCTGATGTAATTCATATCAGGAGCCCTTTCGAGAAAGACAAAGCAAGAATAATCTATAAGGGCTACGAACATAATATATATACTGAACTCATATGGCAAGGAAAAAAAGTAGTAGTACTATAGGGAGGGGAAAGGGAAAGACGACGGGTGCGGTATGATACAAAGCAGAGTGAGTAGGGGTGATACGTAGATGCGCAGGCGCACCTTCTTTGTGAGCGAAGCAAAAAAGAAAAAAGTAGACGTGAGTTAATTAGGGCTTGCCACCGCGAGACGAAGCTTGGGACTGTTTCTTTTTTCTACGGCCTGGATGAGCAGCTCCTTCTACAATGCGACGTACGAGACCAAACACGCCTTCAGACGAGACAACGATGTCTAAAAGTAAAATTAAATAAAGAAAGTGAGCAACGGGTATTAAGGCAAATGGTCCTAGTCACCCCCGATTTATATGAGGACACCCCTTTTCCTCTATTTTTTTCCCGCGCACGCAACAGAGACAGATATACACGCGGGAGCGCGCGTGAGTACTTGTGTATGTGTCGGTCTGCGTCCGGACAAAATACCCGCCCCCACTCTTCGTACTACTTACTTTGAACCATATCCGCCATGCAGTATCCGCCGAGATTGGCCTGCCAAAAGTAAAAGTCGGGAATGCACGAACCGGATTGATAGTGGTTTTCGAGGTCGCGTTGGTGCTTCAGCGTGAGTGGATGAAAGTCTTGGTCTTTCATGACGCCCCATTCGGCGTGATACTGTTTGTTGCTATCCTGCGTGGAGTTGGACTTGTCATCCCCTAGCGCCGCATTCGTCACCCCCGCTGCACCACCAGCAGGACTGGTTGCAGCGGCCGACACAGCGGCTGCGGGCGCTGAAGCAGGCGTTGATGCGGCTGTTCCTGCTGCCGAGGGCGGCGGCGGTTGTTGTGGTGAAGTTGGTTGCTGCTGTTGTTGTTGTTGCTGCTGCCAGTTGGGAGGTCCGTTAACGGCAGCGGCAGCGGCGGCAGCTGCTGCGGCTGCTGCCATTCGAGGATCACTTGAAGGCGGCATATAGCCGAGGGCTGATGGGGGAGGAGCACCATGATGGTGCGGCGCCGGAGGATGGTGCTGTTGGGGATGGAACTGCTGCTGTTGTTGTTGTTGCAACATGGGCTCGTTGGGCCGAAAATGGTGGTGAGTGTAGGACATGGTCGCGCGGGCGTAACGTCAACAGGGTTGGCTTCAAGGAATTATAGTACAAGAAGAGGTGATAGAAAAGTCAAGATCATAAACGTCGAAAGCAAGAGAAAAAGAGAAAAAGAGAGAGGAGAGGAGAGGCTCTATAACTGCGCCTTGGTATTTAAGGTTTTTTTCCTTTGTGTGTATAGTCAAAAAGTGCAGAAGGGGCATAGACAATGATGGGAGATACTTTGCTCACGATCATCGTTCATGGCGGAGTGGACCGTGCTTTTTACCACCCTTTACTGCTCTCTCGGCACGTTAGAACCCAAACTCAGCCCTTGGCCTGGACATACGGGGGTGATGGGCAAACGAAGTGGAAGCAGATAGAGACGCCGTCAACCCCTGAGCTGCTTGTTCTCACCCATTCACTTTTTTTTGCCCTGACGTTTGGCACATTACTGGCAGGATACCTGTTTTCTTATAACCGAAGCCCTTAAACCTCTCTAAGTTTTGCTCTGATAAGATTATTTACGCTCGATTGGGAAGAAAGGCGTGAGGGAATTAAGTCGCGTAGGGGTCATGATAGCGGGGCGTCACCGCCAAATTTACTACATATGAAGCGATGCTGATTGAGTATTACATGCAAGTCGGCCCAGCAACCAGTCCGGTCAATGAAATCCCCAAGTCAGCTAGCCCAGCCAAGAGGGATCGGCATTCACGTTGATCCCGTGCCCCACTTGTCTTTCCTGTCGCTGTCTTTCTGTCCGCCCCGTGACCCTTTGCAGTGCCCCATCACCGCAACACGCACAGATCCTGCACGAAAATTTTTCTTCTCTTTATAAATTATATTATTATCGTCTTTTGTCGAAAATGCAAATGATAAGGGGCGGGGAACTAACAAGAAGTACTAAGAAAAAAAAAGATGGACATACATTACAGGCTAACGTGTGGGACTTTTTGCGCAAAAAGAAATAAAATAAAAAAAAAAGAATAGCTATGTACAAGAAATAAGGGAAAAATGGCTTAGGTGCTTTGTTGTTGTTGTTGCTGTTGCTGATTTTTGTTGCCCTTGAGAACGAATGATAGATGTCGAATGAATGGAGCGCCTATGCGTATATGTGTTGTTGATTGCTGTTACGTTGATGCGTATGATTGAAGATTGGATTGGCGGTTTCTTTTTTGCGGTTTCTTTTTGGAATGGTGGGTTATTCATTTTGGGGGAGCAGGGGGTAAAAGCAAGACTTTTTGTTGGCTGTTGATCGACGAAAGAAAAGAAATGTGGAAGGTCAAAGTACTGAGACGGAATCCGCGGCGTGAGGGATGAATGCTTTTTGTTCGTTGCTGGATGTACGTATACTTTTACTTGAGCAGCGGACAGCTAGGTCTCTTGTGCCCGTATTTGCCACACCAGGTGCTATATAATAAGTGACGCATGGTCAATGAGTAAGCCATGATGGTCCACGAGATATGAGATTCCAGGCAACAAACAAATATAACTCACCATTGGCCACCTTGCAAGTTCAGCGGTTTAATTGCGAATGACATTGCTATGTAGAACTGGATGAGGGTGGAGTGGATGTGGTAACTTTTTGGAAAATGAAAAAGAGAAAAAGTAAAGAGAAATTGTTGCCGCGAACAGCCTTTTTTATACGATGAGTGCGACGATTCTCGAAGCTTGCGCCAACAGACATCATTTTGGTTAGGGCCGTGTTGCCGGATCACTGGCTACTCTTTGGGGGGGAGGGTAATAGAGTGAATGAGAGGCGAATTAGAACAAGTTTTAAAACCCCCATTCACGGACCACGGCACTATACTATCATCGGAACCGCGCACACGCATCGCCCAAAAGAGGATATTTCTTTGACATGAAGTGAACATTTGGTTGGTTGTGTCATTTCAGCAAGACGTGCGCATGTTGCCTGCTAAGCTACCTAGTGGGACGCGTCGTCAATATTCTTTTCCGCACTAAACATGGCAACGGCTTGAATGCTTGGTGAGATGACCTTTTACTTTTCCTTTATTTTTGTTATTCTGGAACGTGTTTCTGTCCGGTCCGAATTGGTTCAGCTGCAACAAGAAGGGGAAGGATAGCAAAAAGAAAAAAAAGCAGAAACGCGCTGGGGGCGTCGGCGCCCAATGCACAAGCAAAGAAGCAGCAGCATTTAAGAGACACCACACACACATACATGTATACGCACTTCATACATAATACGCGTGCAAGCGCTTCGTCGATGAATTGTTTTTCTCGCTGAGGTACTGACTGCGGCAGAGACTGCGGTTAACACTAGAGCGCACTTTCTCTCATAATCCTAAACAAAAACGAAAAAGATAAAAATGTATTCATCGCTCTTATTCGTTGGTGAGGTTGTCAGATTAAAATTAGACATGCGAGTCGCACATACACAACACCTCGATGTTCGAATGTGTGTAAGTCTGTTTGCATCCAAGCACGATATATGTGCAACGAGACACTCTTTTTTAGTTATCGCCACGACCTGGAAATTCAATGTATTTGGAAACTTCTGGAGCGCTATGGCAGCTGCAGTATAGCAAGTGCCCAGAACGCATGCGTTGCACATGCTCTTCCAAAAACTCTAAAATGACATCTGTTTCACATCATCATATTTTTTTTTTCGCCTTCCGGGAACACACTTCCGAAGAGCACAAGAAAAAATAAAATAACCCATGGCCTTTGTATAAATGTTGTGTGCTACTATTTCTTTTTTACGACTACGGCGCTGTACAACCACACCATCGTCCGACGAACTGATGATGTCTGCCAGTTTTTCGGTCGTTATTCGACTTTGGCAATCCCGAACGCCACCCGTGCGCGTTGCTCGATCGAACATGGTCCCCCGGGGATGACAGGAACTGTGAAAAAGTCTTTTGTGTAATCTATTTCTCTTTGAGTGACATGAAAATGATAAAAAAAAGTTTAGATGTATTGATTCTCTCTTCTGGCTGTGCCCTGTTGCATAATGCGCGCACAGTATCATCACCGGCCCTGTGGCTTCTTTTGTGCAGTCCGGCCGGAACGTGCCCGTCAAACTATAAAATAAAACGTCCTGTTATATCTGTTTTAGGTGTGCACACACACACACACATACACACACACGCACAAATTTCGTGCAGCTAAATTTCTCGCCATGTCATGGGAACACTTTCAACCCGCGCAGACTGCACAGGTTGACATGTTGCGCTAGGCTCGGAATGGTTAAGGAGAAAAATACGAGAATGTCGACAAGACGCCGCCGCTAAGTAAGTAAGCAAGCAAGCAAGCAGAGCACGCGTTCACTCCCCCCCCCCCAAACAACGATTAAAAGTAAATAACCGGAACCATCCTTTTAGGTCCGTGCTCAAACAAGAAAACAAATGCCCTCCACCTCCTATTACCTCGGTTGCTCATAACCCACGGCTCCCCCGTCGATCCACGCAAGGGGTCCGTGTTCAATGTTATGCGTGTGTATGTATGACGGTGCTATCGATGCTTTGGTTACAGGAGATCAAATTTCGGACCATCCTTTTTTCATTTTCATAAACTTTAAACGACGGGTATGTGTTGGGTCTATATATCAAACAGATGCAAAAGAATAAACGACTAGTATAGTATCCTTAAATACATACATCACGTGAGTGAGTGAGTGAGTGAGTGAGTGAGTGAGTGAGTGAGTGAGTGAGTGGGTGGGTGAGTGGGTGAGTGAGTAGTGAGAGAATGTGTGTGAGTCTAAGTGTGTGAGAGTGAGCGAGTGAGAAGATGTGTGAAATAATAAAAAAAAATGAAAAACTACAACTATTAACAGAAGCGGTTCAAAATACCGACAACAAGAAGGAAAGCAATGGACTTGACACGCAGGTCGCTGCAGACTGCTTGAGCCCAGCGTTTCCATCGGGACGGCTTCTGCAGAGGAGCAGCTGCTGCCCACTCTTCATCGTCAGCCTGCTGTTCCGGCTTGTCTTCCGTGCTGTCCCGGGAGGTGGGCAAGAGGGGCACATCCTGCTCATTGCTTTCCACGCGTGTATAATCATTCTGCTGATGCTGCTGCTGTTGCTGCTGTGACACAGAGGGCGTGCATATCCATTTGGTAATTTCTCCCGTCGTCCGATTCAGGTGGTGACACACAAATATGAAGATAATAGATGACAGGGCCAGGTTGAGCCACCAACCCAGAGTACCGTTGCGTGCCCAGGCAGGATCGGTCAGGACGACGAGAAGACCCTTGGTATCGGCAGCAAGCCACATGTGGAATTGGCCGATGAATGTCTCGAGCGAGCACTTGCCGATGTATTCATAGAAACCGGAGGTTGTGTTGCGCAGCAGAACGGTGGCGTTACGAAGCACGACGAATGCGAGGATCGGGATCCAGGAAATATACGGATGGTAGATGTTGTACGTCTTCTTGTCGGGTTGGGACAGCTCGAACCAAAAGTACCACATCGTGGCTAGTGCGGACACGATGACGGCAACCAGTTTGGCGATGGGCCACACCCGGTTCTCGCCGAGCTTGTGCTCGTTAAACTTGATGGTAGCAAAGGCGGCGAGCATACCAACGTATACGACCCAGGCATCCAGAGCAAGCCGGAAACGCCACTCGGGTGCATTCCAGTGGATGTTGAACAGTACCTGAAGCGCGTCAAATATAGTCTCGAGCACACCCGGGGCATGGATCACAGCTCCGGTGGCACAAGCAGCGATCGCCATCTTGATCATGATGAACCACCAGTATTTTTTGTTGAGAGTGTTGCCGACATACATGGTGAGCCAGATGACACCAAACCAGAACGAGACGAGGGGTGTAAAGTAGTAACTAAGGTAGTCGGTGGCCATAACATATTGCAGCACAAAGGTGAGCATGTTGAGGCGGACCATGACGTTGAGGACTCGCTGGATACCAAAGTCGCCCTTCTTGTAAAAGAAAAAGAAGTGACCGTAGCCCGTTTGGAAGAGGTAGGCGGCCACGAGGATGCGAACTGCGTTGTAAATGCCGGCTGTTTGGGAAGCACCCATGAAGTGATACACCAGGATAATGATCTGCATCCAACCCTTCCATTCGTCCGTCTGTGCGCGGTTGAGGAAACCTTGATCGCCTTCCTTCTTCCGACGCAAGGTCACAGCGCCACCCAGGAGAGTCAAGATCATGAGCCAGGTAAACGTCGATGCACTGAAGACTTTCAGCGCCTTGCCAAAAAGGTGTGTGCGATCGCCAAAGTACATGTACGTCACGCCCAGACCGAAAACGAACAAGGCACCCAGTACCGGGGTTTCATCGGGATAAAAGCGGCGCATGAATTTTAACAAAGAGCCTAATAATTATTAATTCAGGATCAGCGATCTTCCACCCTTGACTTCAGGCACACCAACAGTATACTATTTCTTTTTTGGTGGGTCACTTACCGTTGCTCAGGACATAGAAACCGAGAGGTACCCAGGCCAAGAAATACAGTAAAAATACATTCTGGTACCATGCCGGAGTGGGATAATGATAGCAGCAGGTATCTGCCATCGGGAACTGCTTGGGGAGCATGTCGTTGCAGCGGTAATTCAGTGCGAGTGATGCTTGCGTGCTCGTGACGATGGGATGGTAATGAAGACCATCATCAGTTTCGTTCAATGTACTGGCAGCTATCGTGTTCCATGCAAAAGGGACGACAAAGGGTGTTTCGGTGTGTTGGAGTTCCTGCTCGCGCACCTTGAGGTAGTCATTCATCATCTTGATCTTGTCAGTCGTGAATGCGCCACGTCGCACCGGATTGAGTCGATTGAACTGCGGGATCTCGACAGGCGAGAGCATGACAGCATCCGCAACATGGTTCGAGTTTTGCACCGAGTCCAACACCCGTTCGACCGCCTCGCGCCATTCGTTAAAGAATTCGTCTTTCAAATGGCGCATATACCAGATGCCGCTGCCAATCACCAGCAAACTTGGCCGTTCGGTCGGGTCAGTCACTTTGAGCATGTTTTGCGTGCGTGTAGAGTTGATGTAAGGGTCCCACCAGAACTCGAGCTCGAGTCCGAGCTCCTTCACGGTGTACTTGCGGTCGATGTGCAATGCACCTTTAATATCCAGAGGACGAACAAAACGAGTCATGGAATAGAATTGTTCGCGCATGATCGAGTCGCCGACATAGAGAATCCGAGAATGGTTCAGACACTGGGCAATTTCGTTTTTGGTATAAGAGTGGGGCATGCATCCCGAAGGCTGCCATTGCGTATGGTTTTCTTTGGACCACCAGCCATCGTTAAGCATGCCATGGCAACGCGTTCGGTCTTGAGGCTCTATGTCCAAGTAAAATGGGATGAGTTTCATGAAAATAGGAAACGACGTCATTCAGTCGTACCGGCCACGAAGCGAAACGACGTGATCAACACTACAACGCAAAGCAGGAAGCATGCGAAAAGCTGGAGTATTTTTGAACGAGTGGAAGTGGATTGGCTGCCCATAGGCAATCGAGACTCAAGGGTATGGAAACGAAAAAGAAAAGGACGAGGAGGAGAGGGAAGAGAAGGAAAAAGAAGAAGAAGCGCGGGAAGAGCGAGCGAGAGAGGTCCAGTTCAATGTTCTTAACAGAAGCGAAACAATTTGGTTCTTCGACCTTGTCCATATTT
>VAFG01000274.1:769407-780542 GCA_013461545.1 Syncephalastrum contaminatum | reverse complement strand
TTTTTTTTTTTAAAAAAAAAAAAAAAAAAAGAAAATAAGAAAAAGCTGGGTTGTTTATTAGATTACTCCAAATAAGCTTCTTGATCTTCTGCGCCTATCCAGACATCATTAATTCTGCATCATCGTCAAAACTACGCCCTGTAGACGACGCTCTGCATTTTTCCATATCTCTTTGGTCAGTATGGAACAGCCTGTGTCTTGGCGCAGAAGAATGACATTAACTGATACGAGGTTGCACATCAGTTAATTGAGAGAGCGATCCAAAATCCAAGAATTCCGACGAGGTCTCATCGAAAAAGGCTAGACCAAGACATTCACTACGGCCTTATTTTCTTGTTAATCCCCCGCGCTGCCCTCTCATCCTTCCTGATCATCCCTCTATTTATTTAAATTGTTCTTTTTATATCTGATTCACAATCCAGAGACCAGGGAATCTGGTGATACTCTCACTTTAGCTGTATGTAGCGATATAGATGCGTCGTATAGGAGAAACACACAAAGCGGACGGCCTCCATCCAAGGAAATGGATATGTTGATGATGACATATGTATATAGGGGAAGGATAACGTCGGTGGCAGTTGTTGGACAGATCTGGTAAGCAACGACGTCAACGTCCAGGGCCCTTGTGAAGTCCCAAGTAATCCAAACACGCCAGTTTGGCCATCCTGTTCATATGCTATGCAAAATCTGGATAACTTTGGGCGGTTCCAAACTGCTACCAATCATACCGGAGCCATATTTCATACCTTTAACTTAATGAGAGCATGCTCATAACCCCATTGCACACATTATTAAATAACAAAGCTTCCTGCTTCGGCAACACATTTATACCGTATAATACGAGACGAGAATAATAAAGTAATAATATAGCTCTTTTTCGTCCAAATCTGCTATTTATGGCACGTTTGCACCTATTGCAAGAATCTCGCACGCACATGTGTGCAAAAACCTGGCGTTGAAAGAGCTGAGTAACTTCTTTCCGTAAGGTCTTGTTTCCAAACAAGTTCTAGTGCTTTCGGCCACATCCCCGCCTTCCCCTTTTCCCTTCATCATTTGCTCCTACTCTTTTCAGGTTTTCACTGCATGACGAAATAACGCCCAGCTGTACGTGTGTCGCCGCGGCTCGAGCGGGTTAACATGGAATATCCCCTGTATACATATGTATTAATGTGGTACCAATTCTTGCAAACTTACCAACTGTAACTCTTGACTTTTTTTTATTCAGACCACGTGAGGGTAACGCCAATGGCAATGATATCATGAACGCCAACACGGAAGAAAAAAGTGAAGAAAAGAGAAGCAAGCAGCGCGGTATAATCACTTTTATTTTATATATGACAAAAAGAAGAGAGGAAAAAGACAAAGAGAGAGAAGGCGGAAAAAAGTTTGTGCATTAGGCGGTCTTTTGCGCCAACGTGATCTTGTCACCCAAACTCAATGCGATACCCTGCGTCTTGCTTCGGATGCGGATATGACCGGTGATGGGGCTGTCGCCTGCGCGCTCGATGCTCAAGTTCGCAAGTGCGTCCTCGCCAAAGATACTGCGTGCATACATGTTGGCCGACAAGAAACCACAGTCGCCCTCCAGCTGCTTCTCCGGCGTCAGGCAGCTCATGTTGGTTGACGCCATGATGTGCTTCAGGTATACTCTCAGGTCACTGGATAGATTATTTCATCAGCTTCGCTTGCCAGGAATGCAAATAATAGTGTACTTACGTGATGTTGGTGTTGACGTTCACCTTGTTCTCCCACTCGAACTCGGTCCACATGTTGCGGAACTATAGAAGTGTCAAAGATTGCTTTTTTCTTTACTATTCCGGCGTCTCTTACCTGAGTCTCAGTGCAATAAGCAGGGTTAATATAGTCCATAATGTCAATGTGAATGTCGTTCAGCACCACAACGCTGCTGTTCTCATTAGCTGTCTGCGAGTCATAAACAATGTTGCCGAAGATGACACCCGTCTCGGTCGACGACACCTTGATCGGGGCTTTGACGGTCAGGAAGGAGTGCGGTGCCAGGTTGTGTGTCACAGGTCGATCCACCAACTTGAGATCGCCCAGCGTGGCAAACTCCACAGTCAGATTCTGCAAAGTCTCCGCCGTCTGATTGACGATCAGGACATCTAAGAAATAAGGGGCGTGTCAGATTTTCTGCTTCATTCATTCATTTACGAACGCCCCCAGTCCTGCCCACTTGGATTGGCTGCATCCGAAAAAAATCCCACTTACCCATAAGGATATCATACTGGTGCACATTCACCACAGCCTCGGCGTACACCGAGTCAGAAAAGCCAGTCAACTGTACGATACGGCTCAGCTTGGACATCAGATCGTCCTTAGCGTCCAAGGTGCCGGTCGCACGCGACAGATCTTGTTCGTACTCGTCCACAGCGCTGTCATTTGCCTTTTTGGAGAATTGTCGGAATACGATAGCGTCATCCACTTGAACCTCGACCGTCTTGTCCTTCTGCTTTTCTTCGGCTGCACGCTTCTCTTCGGCCTCAATTTGCTTGGCGAAGGCATTGCGACTTTCCTTAAGGTAGACGTTATCGATCGACGGGTTGTGCTTGCCGACGACGCGCAGATCTTGCATGATACGGTCGTAGGAATCCTCATCAATGTGGTGCGTGACAAACTGGGACTGGCCGACGCGGATGATGCTGGTCATGATCAACATGGCCTCTGCCCGGCGAGCGTTCTTGAGCGACGTGTCCGTGGTCAGGCTGCTGAAGCGCAGGACTAGCTTGGCAAGGGTGGTGGCAAGGACGGAGCCCAAAAAGTAGTCGCCATTGAGAAGGAGGGCGCGAAGCGGAGGCTTCGTAGCGGCCTTGACGGCGTCGAGCTTGGCGGTGCTCGCGGATGGCTGGACAGTGTAGCTGCTCTCGGTGGCGTAAGTGCCATCGGGCAAGATACGGCGCGGTGCGGCAGTAGACGATGGGACAGCCGCCTTGTGTTCATCCTCTTCGGGCTTTTCGTTGCTCTCTTCGCCCTCTGCCGCATCCAGCAGGCGCTGTTCAGACGCCAAGATGGGGATCTCGCCGAGCGCCTCGCGGATCTGCTGCCATGCCTCATCAATCTCCTTGGTGCTCAGGCAATACTCGCCAATGATCCAAAGAGCACCGCGGAAGACCTTGCCTGATTTCATGTCTGCAAAGGTGTTGAGCAGCTTGTCAAGCACCGACTCGCGCAAATCGGGGAATTTCTCCATGACTTCGCGCACAAAGGAGACGACGTCGATGGCCGAGGGATTGTTGGAGTCGCCCAAGAATTCCATCAGCACATGGACAACGTTGGCAGCGACTTCGGAGAACTTGACCGCACACGAGTGAATGGACTGCACCAATAGCTGGCGGTATTCCGTGTTCTTTTCGTATTCCTGATCGTGGGTCTTGACCAGCTCCTTCTTGAGGAACAGGATAACCTCCTGGACGTTGCGGGACGAAACGAGCTCCATGGCAATGCGAAGGGCCTTGCGGCGGACGTCAATGTCCGGGCTGGAAAGCACACGCAAGATATCCATAACCAAATCATCCAGAGCACGCTCTTGCTTGGACAGAAGGTTGTCCAGACGATCCAAGACAATAAGCTTGACATTGTTGTCGGACTCCTTGACAATAAGCTCGATATAGCCGGACGCGGCAGCTTATTAAACGAAATAATCGGGTGAGTCAGGGAATGCGATTCGTAGGTTGAATTGAATTACCTCTGACAGCAGCAGGGTTGTTGGTCAAGACCATGAGGATGTTAGCAGCCTCGTATTTGACGGAGTGGGACACAGCCGTCAAGAGTTCAGAGACACAGCGAATATAAGCACCCTAATGAATTACAGTTGAGACCATTATCCTGAAAGACCATTGTGTAATCTGACCTTGTTTGCCGTGTTGGTCTTGCTGTCCTTGCGGATCAGCTCGAGCACAGCAAGCTGCAGGAGCTCGTCAAAGCCGGGGATGAGCGGGAAGACCTGCTGCAGATAATCGACGGCCAAAGGACGATCGATATTGCAAAGGACAACAAAAGCGTTTCTGCGGCAGGACATGTCAGCCTCGCCAGACAAGAAGGTCTGAATGATCTCGGGGGCATCGGGGAACAAGTGATCAAAGTGACGGTAAATGGAACCAATGGCGAAAACGGCATTCTTGCGCACATACGAGTGGCGGTGTTCCTGTCATACGATGGCATATACGTGTCAGCGCCAGAAGTAATCCATACGACACTAGTAGAACATACCAAACACGCGCGCACACTTTCAATCAGAGGTTCAAGCACTTCAGCTTCGCGAATCTTGCACAAGAAACGCAGAGTTGCACCACGAATGTACTCGTTGGGATGTTGCAAATCGTTTCTCAGAGCATTGCTAAAGAAGAATGGAATAAGTTTAGTTTATCAGGTCCTCATTCACGTTGCTCTTTTGTTACTTACCAAACAAGAATGAATTCTTCTTTAAGTTTACCGTCTGGCTTGGTCTTGGGGCAGATTTCCCAGTAGAAATGCAAGAGCTTCTTGAGCTGCTTGTTTTTGGAAGGCAGAACAAAACGAATGACGTGCAGGAGGAGTTTCTCCATGGGATCCCCGTTGAGCATGATGGTCAGCAGTTTCTGCATGGTCTGAATGCGCACTTCATCCGATCCTTTCTCTAGAGCGCGCTGGAAATCCTGCAGGGTGGGCTGCTCTGTCGCGTCATCTTGATGTACGAGAGTATAGCAAAGGTCAGTCGTAGCCATGGCGTGTTATGGTGTGATGACAGAGGATGGCAAAAGATGATGAGGTCCTCGGCTGTACACCCAAACAAAACAAGTATTGAGTGAGCACACGTTTTATAGGAAGACCTTTTAAATCTAACGCGACCTACTCTCTCTGTTAGTCTTGACCCCTTTGGTAAGGAAAAATAGGTGCTTTTCCGTCGCGCGGTTGCTCGAAACGAATCGATTGCCCTCTCGGGGTATGAATTCTTGGCCCGACAAAAATAGGTGCGACAACCATCGTCTATTGTCCACCCATTAAATCGATTGATCATGTCTTTTTAGCAATACCCTCCTCTGATATACACTCTGTATCATGCATTATTTTGTGAACATTTGATACTATAATTAAGCCCATGTTCACTGAGCGAAATATATGCATGGTACATATATCCGTGGAAACGGAGGAAAATAAAAGCCATTACTCTGGGCAATAAGATTATCTCCTTGTATGCGTATGCCACTAAATATATGTATATTTTTGTATCATGTTATATAAAAGGGAAGGTGGACCTGTATCAGGGCTGAAAACTGCCTCGATAAAGCAGAATAAAGGAGAATGAAGACCGTGGTTATTTCCAACTATAATTGATGTAGAAGAATATCTTCATTTGAACATATCGATATTTGTGCCGATAATGTGTACACTAATAGTAGCCATTAATAGGTATATAGAATCTGATGTAGTCCATTCGCAGCAGCTGGAATTAGTGGAGACCTATAAGCGTCGCAAAGATACAATCGACCGTCAGAATTAGTAGTGGCATTTCCGGCATCGCCAGATATGTATGTGCGCATCGTATGAGGCTAACGTCACAAGCTACGTCTTAGTTTTATATCATTTGTCATTCATGTGGTGTACATGTATGGCTGGCCTCATATCTATCGCGCATACAACTTATTCTGATAAACTTTAACCACTGTAGACATGTGCATGCTGCTATACTGTTGTACATCAAAACGAAGGCGAACTACATAGTAAGGTAGCTGCTGCGACGAAATATACTCAATATATACAGATATGTATCTAAGCAAAAGTTATGGGATGTATGTTTGCTCGTAAGCCTTGCGAAGAACTTTGCCTAGTAAAAAAAAAAAAAGCGGGGACAGTACGATAGATAGATAATGACTCCGTAAAGCTGAAATTGTTTCTTTACACAAAACATGGACATGTCTTATCAATGACTGTCCATGTCCAGCAACAGCCAGATTGTCAAAAGTGCTGACTACTCACGAAAGAGTCAATATGTTTTCAATACATATGCAGGGAAAAGTACTGGTGCATATCGAGTGTGATACACAATGTGCGAGTAAGAGTCCGTAAATGTTAAACTGCATTACGTACCACCATCAGACTTTTACATGGAACGACCAATATTAATGAGTTCAACAACATACCTTGTCCTACGTTATGTATATTTGGAAGACCTATCTCTTTGGCATTCATAATCCGAGCCATACGTGCTCGTATGACATCGTCATACTCATGGAATGTGAGCTTCGTATCCTCGGCTGTTCCTGTTACGCGTGGCGGAGAGTCTTACTACTAGCATCTTGCCCATGGATTCAATATGCAACCTTGGTGGGAGAACCCGATATCTTTTTATCTTTGAGTGTAATCACCGTACTTCGGAAGTTTCTTGGGGACAGCACAGATCTAGACCATTCTTCTGCATCCCCTGTTTAAATATCATGGCAGTTGAAGCTATGTTCCTGAATTGACGCGTGCTGCAAGCTTGATAGCCTGCCAACTAATCGCAGCAGTATGCATGATGGATGCCTTTTCAATTTATCCATCCTTTGGTTGACGTTGCAAATAAACACCCATCTATCGTGTGTTCTCACGGTACCCTTCTATTATATCCGGCCCGTTCACGTTAGTGCAATCATACCGTCAACCTAAATACATACTGGCGCGCGGGGAAATCATCGGTGATTTATTATCTAAACAACCTTGTTTAGGCAATATAAGCCAGATAGACGAGCCGCCATGATCCGCACAGATGAATTGAATTTTGCAGGACATAAAAAATAAGAGAAGAAAATTGTGTGTGCCACGAATGGTAGCTACAACTCGCAGTGCGCCCTGGGTAGGGCAAGCGTAATTTTCCCACGATACATGAAACATGCATGCAACGTGGACAGCATGGACTTAAATGTGGCATTGTGCGCTTGTCGAGACTTACTTGGCAGTGTCTTCGGGTTGGATGAAATTCATTGTTGGGGATATGCCTATCCCCGACAGGCCGGATCGTGGGAAAGCCAGCTGTCCAGTAGGAGCCATCGGAGTCGGATCTTTGACAAGCTATCATCAATTAAAAAAATCTTGTCAAAAGATTCCCAGTTTTTCCTTTTCTTATCGTCCATTCCATTATCATCATGTCGCCTACCGCAGCAACAGCAACGGCCAAGAACACTACCAAGAACGTCGTCTATGACATGACCAGCGACACCGCTACCATTCCTACCGATGATATGTTTGATCTCATGAAGACCGCCTCGCGCGGCGATGATGTCTTTGCTGTAAGAAACATACATATTTTATGCTTGCAATAGTCTAACGACATCGCTTTTTTGCCAATGTCTCTCTTTTCTAATGGATGTGTAGGCGGACAGCGATGTGAATGACTTGGAAACGTACATGGCAGAGATGCTTGGTCAAGAAGCAGCCTTGTTCTGCGTGAGTGGGACCATGACAAATCAGCTCGGTTTGCGAGCCCTGCTCACCGCCCCGCCGCAGTCGGTGTTGTGCGACGCTCGGGCACACGTCCATATCCACGAGTGTGGTGGTATTGGCTACCATTCGCAAGCCATGGTGATTCCTGTCATGCCCAAGAATGGCGCTCACTTGACGGCCGAAGACGTAGAGGCAAACATCAATGCCGACGAGCTCTGCGGCGCACCGACTAGAGGTAGGATGAATGTGTTTGTAAGCATGTTTATATACTGACAGGTTTATCTCTGTTTGCTGATAGTGGTTGCACTGGAGAACACATTGAACGGCACGATCATGCCCTACGAGGAAATCAAGCGCATCCGTGCTGTGGTTGACAAGCACGGCATCAAGCTGCACCTCGACGGTGCTCGTCTCTGGAATGCAAGCGCTGCCACGGGTGTGTCCATGTCAGACTATGGCAAGTTGTTTGACACAGTCTCTGTGTGTCTCTCCAAGGGCGCAGGCGCGCCTATCGGCTCCATCATTGCCGGTCCCAAGGACCTCATTCGTCGCACACGTCACCTGCGCAAACTCTTTGGCGGTGGATGGCGCCAGGCTGGTTGCTTGGCCGTCGTGGCTCGTCACTGCATTGACACGGTGGTGCCTAAGCTGCCGGAGACGCACGCCCTTGCTGCTCGCCTCGCACAGCACCTCCAGTCTCTCGGCGTCAAGCTCTTGCTGCCCTGCCATACCAACATGCTTTTTATTGACGTGGCGCCCATGGGCATCATGGTCGATGAGCTGGCCGCTGCATTGAAGCAGAAGAACATCAAGATCTCTGCTTTCGGCGGTAGCACCATCTCGCGTGTGGTGTTGCACTACCAGATCACGGAGCAAGCCATCCAGGACTTTATGGACGTCGCTTCGGAGCTTGCCGCTAAGGCGAAAGCCAACGGTTTTGTATATCAGGAGCCAAAGTCGGACGCGGAGAAGGTCGAGGAAGCCAACCAGGCAGTCGATTTGAGAGCAGCATACCCATCTGGCAAGGACTAGAATAGGCATATTTCATTTTTTCTTTCATACTTTTTGTGTTTTATTTTATTTGGACGCTACAATGACAATATTACGTGGTGATGTGATAGGGTCAAATAGGGGCCATATCCAGACGCCTTTTGTGGGTGTATCGGGATAGTGCGCGAGCGATTCCTTTAGGTAGAGCCAGCGGTCGACGAGGACGATGCTTTCCAGTACGGGGGCGAGGAGCGCGCGCACGGTCCACAGCACGGCAATTTGCTTGTCGACCCGCTTCTTTTTATATGTTTCATAATATGTCTGCGACTCTTCAGCCGTGATGGCATCGGCGGGCAGACCGAGCCGTTTCAGCGCCGCCGCCACATAAACAGGGAATGAAGTAAAGTCCTTTTTCTTGTTCAATCGACCCAATACAGGCGCTTTTTGTGGTGAAGCGAGTCTTTTTTCAACCATGATATACTGCTGTAGTGATGAGTAGCCGGTTCGCAACCTGCAGAGTCTTTATCTTACCTGCAGCAACGCACGGAAGAAGTGATGTTCAAATGACTTTAGAGTTTCCTCACGCCGATCGGCCCAACGTGTCGGTGTCTGACAGGCGAGCATTTGGCCAATGGTTCCCATACGATACTGAATGTCATGCTTGACGTAATTGGACATGGGGAACCCTTCCTGTGAAAGGAAATGATAGCAGCAGCCTACGTTGACGAGTGCGGATAGATTTTCGGTAAACAAGCTGAGCATCAGACTGGATAAATCACCGCAAGCATGCAGGCCGCAGACGAGCCAGGGCTCGTTAGCATCGCGACTCCAGCGTGACAGTAGCGAAGACACGTTGTCTTGTGTCACATGATCGGTGACATGCTCTAGCATACTCTGTTCGACACCTCGTTTGACAGCCAGGGTATCGAAACGCTTAGCACCACACGTTTGGACATTTGACCCGTCGACTGCAAGCACGCGCAGGCCATATTGGTATGCCAAAACTCTCGATAGATATCCCTGACCAGCACCCAGATCCATCACCGATCGAATGTGGCGTTGCTCAGCAATGCTATGCACCACTGCACTCATGCAGTTAACCTAAACAGCCACCTGAAAGTCAATCGTAGCCTCGTTTTTGAAAGTTTACGCACCTCGTGTAGCTTCTTAGCACTCATGCCCGGCCGCAGACGCTTATCAATGGTTGCCTCCTCATCGACGACTGTCATGCATGGTACGTGATCGCGTGAGTTACCATTTTTGTTGCATGCTCCTCTGCATCTTACCATTCTCTAATCGTGTCCTTGGCAATGCCAGGTCCTGCGTATCCTTGACGTAGCTTTTCAGGCTCTGCGGCCAAGTGTCCTGAAGATTATATATTTAGACAAGCTCTCTTAAAAACGATAGGAAGGGAGATCTATGCAGGTAAAACACACAAGAACCAACCTGGCTGGTATTGGCAGCAGCAAGCTGCACGAGGCCCGAGACCCAGTGGTCGTGGTCCTGTTCTTGTTCTGGCAGGAGAGCGTCACGCCACTCGGGATCGAGAAGTTCCCATTGGTTTTGTGTCAAAAAGTCAACAATGTGGAAGTCGAACAAAGGTCGAAAACGTTCTGCAAAGGAGATAAGAGAAAAAAGGTATTGCTGTGGAGTTGCATTGCTGAAAGAGTGCGGAAGGTTGATCTCAGGTGGCCATGCTGCCATTCGGCCAACAAGAAAAGTTTCTTTTGACAGCGGAAGGATTTTCAATGAATGGATGGATGAGCGCGGGGTTTCAGCAGCAGCAAATAGTTGATGCGAAATATGGCCGGTAGTGGCCTTGCTGGTGTAACTTATAAAGCTGTGAGTAACAAAAGAAGAGCAGCATCAACCTTTTCGATCGCAGTAAAAGATATCCATGTTTTAAATACCCATAAGCAGTAGCAACGGTGATTCCGAGCTCCTATGATTAATATTGTACTTTTTCAAGGATAATATCTCTTTTGTGATGTTGCACTTGTTGAAAGGCGCGCGGCTTTTGCTAAGCCATTATGTTCATCAAAACTATAGAATCGAATGACCCAAAGGACTTTACCATATTTAGTATCTCTCAAGTAGGAGTCTGCACGCAAGAAAGAACCGGGGCTGACTCTCGTCACCATCCAGTATCAGCTCTACGACACATATGGGTAGAGAATGCGAAATTCTGTTTCTGAATAACATTGTAGGAGAGAAAAAGTGGCAGCACAGCTTATCTATGAAGCTGCTATTGTTGCCCTGCTAAATAAAGTGTAGTAGGCTGCCAAGCATGAAATGCCTCATTTTGTGTGAATCAGCCGTATGCTTATCATCAAAATAATGAAGCGCCTTGTTGGCATCGCCCGGACGGTTTTATATATTTGGAAAGAGCCAGCTGTCAAGTAGAGTGAAAAATCCGCCGTCCTGGAAAAGAGTAGAAAAAAAAAAGAAGTGGATGAGCAAAATCCAGTAGAGATTGTGGACTATGACAGTTTGGGGTGATCGAAAGTCGCACAACGAGGGACTTGGCATAAGTCAGAACGGCACGGAAGGATTGAGGCCCAAACTCAGGGGCTTCCGAGCGCATAGCACCGGTTTTACGGATGAGAAGCAAGAAAAAGAAAGACCAGCGTCCGTGATGCGACGCACTACTTAGAGTATATGTACCTAACGCGGAACAACGAAGGGGGTTTGAACAGGTAGATCATGTGTTGCAAAAGAGAAAAAAAAGC
>VAFG01000274.1:736114-766545 GCA_013461545.1 Syncephalastrum contaminatum | reverse complement strand
GGCCCTTTTTTTTTTTTTTTTTTTTTTTTTTTTTTTTGTGAACCTGCTGTTTGGTGGGTGGACCTTGGCTGGGTTATGTGACCCGACCAACCGACCGACCTGTCACTCCAACCACCGGATGTGCATAACATATAAATCCGACCTTCCAGACTTTTTGGGTCTTATTTTCTTCTCTTCTTCCTTCCTTTCATTACCCTTTACATACACACATACTCTCTTTTTTTTTTCTTCTTTCTTCCTCACTAATAACGCTGTATGATGCACCACCATTCCCAACAGCTGCGAGAACTTGTTGCTCAGTGGCTTCAGTCTATCACTCGACGTACGACCGATTCGTCCTCCAAGGCGCAGGACCATTTTTGCAGCGCCCAGGACATTACCGAGTCCGCTAACGCAAGTCTGACCGTCTTTGAAAAAACCTACGTCTCCTTCCCAGACTTTGACGATCATTCCTGCTCGCCTTTTGCCGGTGCTGCTGCATACCATCACCACCACCACCACCACTGCTCCTCACCTCCCTCTCGGCCTTCGATGGCCTGTTAACCAACTTATACCATACGTTTCTAATGCGCCTATACACACACGCCCATACATACACACGTTCTTCCTTGGATTACTTCACCACCTTATCACCCTACACCTTTATTTTCTCACCGAAATCACTCTCCCACCTCCCATCCCCTTCATCCTGCAACGCCTTTCTCACCTTTTGTCTTTTGTTACGCACTGTCTAGTTCCTTGTACATTTTATCTATCCCTCGCTATTGTCCATACACCCAATTCATACCACACAGCCTTGATAAACATCCTCATTACATACTTTTGATCATTACAGAAAAAAAAAAGGAAGAAAAATTGGGGGGAGAGTTGCACTAAGGAATGTGCACGATGATTTCGAGTGGATTGTATTTATTTTGAGGGATTATTTTCATAAGTTGGGCACCGGACTGCTATGATTCGATGGGGGTGCAAACTATATCGACGTATGAGCTCGCGTTCTGCCGTCATGCAGCGTAATACTTACATAGTTACTTGGAATGATACCGATGGCACCATCTGCTTTTCGTGCCTGCCACCAGTTGCCTTTCCGATCCACTACATCGAGCACTTCGCCCTTGATAAAACTCAGCTCGTTGGGGTCTTCAGGGTTGGCTTTGTCTATATCATAATAAGGAAGAAAAATGTAATTATAAGCATTTTCTGTATCATTCTTCTGTCTGCCTGTTTAGACTCACATGCGTGCAAAGCCTCAACCTTCTCACGGTACTCGGTAGCAGGTGGTAGGTAATGATCTTGGGGCGGTGGGGTGTGGGCGGGCACCATGGTGGCTGACTGCGGCTGTTGGAGGTAGCTGTTATTGGCCTGATAGGTAGGCATGACAGTCGTGACAGGCTGCATTCCATTGGACGCCAAGCGCTTGTCAGCCGGGAAGTCAAGGTGCTTTTCTCCCATCACCGTGGGTGGGTATGTGCTGATCTGCTGATGCACAGAAGGCACTGCTTCACTGGCACTGCTGATCTGTCCAAACTGGCCTAGGTAGCTGTTGGGTTCACTACCAAAAACAATCACCCAGGTGTACTGATGACGTGCCAATCCAGAATCAGGTAAAGATAAAATGATGAGCCATTTTTCTCTCTTTCCTCTCTTTTTCTCTTTTTTCCCTTTATCTGCCATTTACCTGAACCGTGATCAGAATGATATAGCCGACTGCATATGCATTGGCAGGGTCGCGTGGTACGGAAGGTTTCGTGTACTGAAGGACATAATCGACTTGTATTGTGAGCAGTGGGATGCTGGCGGCGATAAAAGTCAAGAGCTGCATCGTTGGTGGGTTGTGTGAGCTAAAAGCAGGACGTATAGATAGAGGCAAGCGCCATATTGATACATACCACAAGACGGTATTGCAGAATGCTATCGGACATGAAAGCAAGCGTGGAGCCGCAGACCAAGATGGCTTGGTACACCACAACCCACCAAGCACCGTGGAGATTTTGTAAGGCGCATGCACCGCCAAAGGTAATAATCCAGCCGCTCTATATAGTAATAGGATGTATGTGGGTCATGCGGCATTCACGTCATTATATGTGTATAATATTTTGGTGTCGGATAGCAGAGTTGAAAACCTACAACAGCAAGAATAGTGGTAGCCAAGACAAAGCGATTCTGAGCAAGTGTGCTGGCCGCGAAGGTCGACATTATGCAGTGTATCGTTTATAAGAATGGAGAGATATATAAGGAATGTGAGGCAATCGACGATATTGAACGAATGGGAAGGACGCAAGTTGCAGGATAAGAAAGAGAGAAAGAGAGAAAGGAAGGAAGAGAGAAAGAGAAAGAGAGAAAGAGAGAAGATAAAGAGAATATGGCGATTGATCAAGGGGAAGTAATGGAAACCATTATAATTATTGCATTCTCGAGACAAGAGGAAATCGGCAACCAAAAAGTCACAGAAAAAAAGTAGAATAGAAATAGGCTCCTTACGTACCTGCCTTACTCGTCCTACGCTTACACTTTTGCCTTTTCGCGCATCTCTGCCTTGGGACCCCTTGACTCGTTCGTCATGTCGATTCAGCCGGACGTCCTCGATCACTTTCTCGTCCAAATGGTCGACCAAGGCTTACGCACAGGCCACTTGTCCAACTTCATAAGACAACGAAAGTCTACCCCTTCTTACATGTCGCAATCCGCTCTTGACAAGGCCATTGTGTCTGCTATGGACAAACAAGGTAAACTATAACTATTTTTTGATGTGTATCATTGTTACCGCGTCCTGCGCAGTCTCCTTAATCTGCTACTTTTGGAAGAACGAATACGTTATTCAACGCTGAGTTTTTTTTAGGGAGACTATCCGCTTCTGAACTTTCAGGGTCACTCGACGTCCCACTTCAAGCCGTTATTCATGCCTGGTCTGTGCTAGCCCCGCAAAACGAATGGCTTGTCATGGATGATGTTGCTCTTACTAGGTATTTATTGCTTTTATTTATTTATTTATTTATTGATTCTAATTTCTCATTACATGTTTATCAGTGACTATGTGTCAAAGACAATCGATCGTCTTCAGGCACAGATCCGTGACGCCCGCTGTCTTTCCATGGTCACTTTAGCACAGCAACTGAGCCTTCCGTACGCGCTGATCCAAAAGGCAAGGCACGAAATATGCAACCGTTCGCCCGTCATTTCTCTGACCCACTCTTACAATACGGTTAGATCCTCGGCCCACTCGCGAGCGCCGACGATGACGATAGTAGCAAGGACTTGATCATTTATCCGCAACTGTCCAATCTTGTCCTGACTCGCTGTTACGTGACAGACGCCAAAAAACGCCTGCAGGGAGCCCTGGATCAAGCGACACAGTAAGCGAATTACTCGCGCCCACGTGTGTGGAATGTCTGATATCTTTTTTTTTTATTATTATTGCCCTGGTCCCATAAAGACCCCTGTCCATGTTTAAACTGCAGCGCGATATTCTGTCAGAAGAAGAATCCCTGTTTTATGGTACATACATACATACAAAAAAAAAAAAATACGCCACGGCATGCATAACGCTAAAGCAAACTTAGTCTTGTTGGATACGATTATCAAGCGCAGCTCGTCAGCCGGCGTGTTTCGCGGCCGCCAGGACAAGACGGTCTACGTGCCTCACAGCTACAGGGATGCTCAGTTGGACCTCATCAAATCACTCGTTGCTGCTGGAGGGTATATAGGTAAGCACAACAGCTGTCCATATTACTGCTATCATCAGCGAGACGTTAACGTTAGTTCACTTTTTATTTCAGAATACGAGACGGTCGAGCGGTCATATCCCTACAGCAATCCAAAAGATTTGCTCTCGCGCCACTTTCCTGATATCATATTCTTACCCACCTGTGCAGTAACGCCAGCCTGTTTGGATGAACAAGAATCACTCGCAGAAAGCGCCCTGGAAAGCAAAGAGGGCTGGTGCGATTTCTCGGTGAGCAAACGCCCATTTACCTGCCTCTGAATGCGCAATTGTATTGTGGAACACACGTGCTGATCGCGCTTTCGTTCTTTTCTCTTCACTAACAGCAAAATGTGCCATCCGCCTTTGCTACCACCGATGTGACCGCTATGATAGACATGGTGTTCTCTCGCCTGGAGGAAAAACATAAAAAACTTCAGCGACAACAGAAACGCCGACAGAGTGAAACCAAGACATCCTGCAAAGAACCCGTCCTGCTGGGCACGCACTTTCTGACCACCACAGACTATTTGCAATTTCTTATCGAGTCCACACAAGACAAGCTCGACCAACGTGCGCAACATGAAATTCAGCACGTGAAAAAGCAACACAGTGGCAAAACCAAGAAGACGGCTTTGGCTGATACAATGCGCCTGGATCAGGAGGAGGTGCGTGCGAAATTTCTTCGCATGAGGTCGTACTGAAATTGAGCGCGTCCTTGTTTTAGGTGAGCGGCTATTTGACAGATCTGGGCCTACCGAGTGTATTCGCCGAGGCGGCTGCACCTGCGCTCGTCAAGCCCATGACGGAAGCCTTGCAGCGCGCCATTCGTTCTGTCTACGTTCCGGCTTCGCTTGTCAACAATACGTCACCATCACAACAGCAGCAGGAGCGCGAGCGGGCTTACCTCCGAGACGTGCGCCAACGCATTCACTATACCCAACAAGCAGTGGCTACCCTCTTTAAGCAACCCGACGCCGTAAAGAGTCTGGAGAAGTATATTGCACGCCAACTGGGTCTCGACCTCGTGTACCATGTGGCGCTTCTATCCTACCTAGAAGAGGGCCCATCTGCAGCAGGAGAGCGGGGCATCCAGCAGGCTGAACTGGAACATCCCGAACGCACGCCGGAAGATCAAAAGCGCAAGGTGGTCGAAACGTATGCTGCCGAACAGGGCAAGGGAGACGCATTTGGGAAGTTACTCAAGAGCAAGGTAAAATATTTTTACTTGAGAATCTTGGCCAATCCTAATCGTGGCGCGCTATAAGAAAACGGATGCTCTGATGGAGTATCTATCCTCTCTAGATATACCCGATGCAGAAAATTTAGATGACGATGTCGTCAGAAGGCAAGTTTGTCATGATTATTTCCATGAGTATGGACTGACCCGTACTCTTTTTTCTTTTTCACTTTAGACGGCTGAAGCAGGAGTTCAAGAAGTCACTTGAGACACAGCTTGCGACTACGCCTGTATCAGTAACCACGGCCCCCTCCATCCTCCATTTGACTTGCCTCTTGTACTTTCAGAGACTTTTTGATCAGCCACTCTATGTTTCTGGCAAGTATGTTCCACACATTCTAGAATTGGTAACATCTCCTTCAACCTCGCTCGACGCTGAGGTGAGTGAGCGTCTTCGAAAAGCGCATGATAATGTCATGGCGAGTCGCAAGGCGCCCGAAAATTTTGATTTGACTCTGTTTGAGCAGCTGAAAGCCTCAATAAAAGACGAGGTGTAATCAACCATGTAGGCTTAAAGAATGGATGGCGCTTTAGGCACACGTGTAACTTCGTAACACAGGAAGGCATACGAGGGCATCAATTCAAGAATGTGTACATATATGCTGACATAATACCATGCTTGCAAATGCGAGCAGGTAATTACCGTACTGGACGAAGAATATATCTATCAAAAGGCATGAGAATCACGTCTTTTCAGTGAGCTGTTTATATCATGCGTTCCTGGCATAATGTGCGAAATGTTTCGGCGATTGAAACACGCGTGGCACCATTCAAAAAATCATAAGCGTGTTCCAGTCTCTGTCTTATATTAAGCTTGTCGTCTCACCATGGACGCCAACAATCCTTTTCTCGCAGATGACGCTGCATCTCCTCCTCCGCCGCACCAGCAATGGGACAGACGCTATGACGAACAGTCTTATGGATACCCTCCTCAAGACGATTATTCCGATATTGCAGGTACATTATCAACTACCTCTTTGTCCTCTTTGCCTCCTTTGCCTCCTTTGTTAACCTCACTGGCATCTCGCTTGAAGCCGTTCTCGACGAAATTAACCACGAATGGAATTTTATGCTCGAGGAAGACGTAATGTATTTGACGGGTGTCAACTTGGGGAGACTCATCGTTATCCACTGTAGTTTGATCCCGTCACACTTGCCCTTGCCTTGATGGATGACAGCTCGGTCGGCAAGGGCAAAGACTATCGCTCTTTTCAACGCGTATTGCACGACCTCGATTTAGCTTTAAAATCCATTGTGGATGGTACAGTCCAGCCATGAAACATCCGCCTTTCGCTAAGACAAAGTTCAGACTACTACCAGGGCTTCAATAACTCCATTGGCACCTTTGGTGGCGTGCTCCAAAACATCAACGGTTAGCCCCACATAGCGACCACCAGAATGGCAGACTCACTATGAATCAGACTCTCAACATAGAGTGGCTCAGATGAAGGCTAATTTGCGCAAATGCAAGGGCGAGCTATTGGAAAAGCGTACGGATCTCCTGAGTATGTGGTTCAAGAGCGAGCAGCACAAAGAAATGCTGAGCTTATTGGAAGCCATGTATGTATCACGACTGATTTAAAGGAAAATACCTATCTCATGCCACAACGTCTAGTGAGGATATCCGTGCCACTCCCGACAAGCTCGAAGTGCTCATGAACAGCAAGCACGTTCTATCCGCTGCACAACTCGTAACAAAGTCCTTCAAGATGGTCAACAGCAAGGACATGAAGCAAATTGGTGCACTCGATGATCTACGACGCACGCTCAGTGCCCAGAAAAACGTAGGTCTGATGAGTATACTTATCATTGTACCAACATGCTTCTACAGACTCTCTATGATCTGCTCATCGAAGAGCTTCATAACCATCTCTACCTAAAGAGCCCGTATTGTGATACCCGGTGGGCGGCCTATGTCCCTGAACAGCAGACACGTAAGTCCCCAAGTCTTTTCTATCAGCCGTGTTTAACACATATACATGGTAGTGCCGGAGTCCGCCATCAAACCGAGAAGGTAAGCGAGCGAATGATATATTAACTGAGACAAGGCCTAACTGTATATGATCCACATAGCTTCGGTATGAACTCCCCATCAAGTAAGTTAAGATAGAGTAAGGGGGTCCAGGTCGTCCTAGTGACACTTTATACAGATACAGACGAAGCGGAAGACATGTTTGCCGTGGACGAAAATGATATTGTAAGTACATGAGAAGTTTAAAGCGTTCCATTTATTCATTACCTACAATAGCTGAGAGAAGACATGGACAAAGACCCTGAGACCGACTCTTATTACTACATTGAAATCATCATGGAAGCGCTGGCGGTTCTTGGTGATATTCCCAGCGCTTTGGAGGTATGGTGTACGACAAACAAATAGTCGCTATGTTGATGGAACTTTTATAGACTATGTGTGAGCGTCTTCCGCTTGAAGTGCATCGCTTGGTCGACAAGACGATTGGCCAAGTCGAAGAAAGGTACGAACAGAACTGATGGAACCGACTGTACGTTTAACTGGAAATTAGACAATCGAGTCTTGCGGTGCAAAAATTACCCTCCACAAAGACCACGGCTGACTCAACGGACATTTACTGCCTGGACAAGGCAAACAGTGAAAGCAAGAACGAGGTGCTCAAGGATCTCTTGTGGACTCTCTTCTCTAAAATGGAGGCGGTGCTTCGCGGTTTCCGCTTTACGGAAACGTGTGCACGCCGGATCAAAAAGGTAAAATCAGAAAGAACAACGAATTATATGGTTTGCTTATACACGATGACAGAGAATGAACAATATGCTCGAAAGCGAAGGTAAAGCAGCATTCCCCCTTTTTTTCTATTTCAGTATCACTCATAAGCTCGACATAGGCCTACCGTTGCAAGATTTCACGGTATATCATTTCCATGAGATCTGGCGACCTGTTCAAGCAGAGGCAAGTGAATCGTGAATCCTTCAACTTCGTCTATCTCACTGTGTATCCAGATACGCTCCTTACTGCAAGATTATCTTACTAGTGAAGACCATACCCCAGCCAATTTGCAAGTCGATGATGGCATTGGCAAGAGCATGTTTGGCTCCCGCGAAAGGTCACGCCAGCTATTCAAGTTTACAGACACCCCAGAAGACAACAGTCTTCAGGAGGCGTACAACGAAGTTCAGCGAAAACTTTTCTCGTCTTTCAAGAAACAATTGCCCGGATTTGACATGAACGAGAACTCCAAGCTCGATCCGCTGCTGCATTCGAGTATTGTGGACAAATACGCGAGCGACATGGCTTCGAAGAGTCACCGTCTTCTAGTCAAGCCGGATGCGTACAATGTCAGCGTCCTGCTCAAGCCGACAATGGCGTTCCTCGAGCGCTTGCGCGAGGTATTTCCGAACTAGTAAGTGATTTGTACATCTGCATGAGCGCGTTTTTGACTAGATATGACAGCGACGATCAAAACGAGGAGGGCTTTGGAAGCTTCCTCGACGACTTTGCTATCAATGTCTTTTTGCCCCAGATCGAAGAGAAAGTCATGCAGCTCATTAGCCATGCTACCGTCGGTACGTTTCGTAAAGACAGCTCGTCGCTTGGACTCTCATTATGCATAGGTCTCGACGCTTTCCATGATGATCGCAACTACAAGAATTTCTCCAAATACCCTATTGTGAAGGTAGGAATCGCTCAAAATTTCTCATGTTCGATCTGTTGATCCACCTTCTAGAGCGCACTCGCTCTCATCAGTGTTATCCAAAGCTTGTGCCGAACCATGCACACTATGCCCTTCCATATCGAGGAATATGTGCGCATGATCGAGGTCGTCCTGCTCAAGTATTATGAGAAATGCTACCAACGGTTCTATTGTAAGTCCTTGACTGAAGCAAATGGCATGACCTCTGACTCGTTTCTTCAGCCACGGTTGCAAAGGGAGGGGCCTATGATGACAAGGAGAAGAACACGGCCGATATTGACATCTGCACGAGTGGTGACTGGGCACAAGACGAGAGCCTAGTTGCGCTGTTGGCGCAAAATCCTTACTTCAATGATGATACCGTGAGTTTCCATGATATTGAAGTAAACATCGATCCTAAAGTCTGTCTTTGCCTTAGAGAGCCGACTTTGAGTTTGTCAAGGCGCTCAACCAAGCTGTAAGTGCGTCGCAGACTCCTAAAGAACCCTTATTGACATCAGCTTAGGAAATCGGCATGGAGCTCAAGCTGAAAGAAGACAAGCAGATCGAGACAGACGAGCTCATCTTTGAGCCCAAGCGACTTGTGGCCCTCGGTCGTCTGTACCACAGCTTGGTAAGTGAAAGATAAAAACTCGCACATCGTGGACGTCTAACATGCGGATATAGAAATGGTTCGTTCGTGAGATCTGGGAGCTCCGTACGCCAAGTCAGCAGAATAAACTACCCACATCCACATCTGTGGCTAGTCATCTCAATCTTGCAAGTGAAAACGATCCCGCGACATCAGTAGAGGTAGGTGAATCTGGTTTATTATGCGGGCTGCTTTGACTGAAACATATGCAGGCGATGAGTAACCGCCGGTGGTCGCTCGACGGGGTACCGAGACGGTCATCTGTCGACGACATGGGTCCAGTTCTTTTGCCTTTGCGGGGCGAAGCTGCAAAGTAAGAATATATTCTTGTCTGGAAGATTGTTGAACTCACTGTGAATTTAGACGGTATGATACGCTACTTACGACGTACCAGCAACTGGCAGAGACCTGCCTGTTCACGCTTCGCTTGGAAAACCGCTGCCATGTCATGTACTACCTGGAAATGGCTGTGCGCGAGGTAAATATGAGATACATATATTTACTTTGCTTTTATTTATGCTTTGTTTTAGGGCAACTACTATCTCGAGGACGAAACCTATGAACCGGATCCGTATGTCATTACGCTGAACCAGGACTTGATGGACATTGATGACTGTATCAATGCCTCGTTGCCGCCCAAGGACGAGCTGTAAGTCAGAGTGTTTCAAGCAAAAAGTGATTGCCCTAATCCCTATCTCGTACTAGATTCGCCTTTGACGGCCTGCCTGCACTCATCGTTCATCTACTGATCACCGAGGCAACCTACATTAAGCGCATGAACGCCAACGGCGTGCAAAAGATGATGCGCAATATTTTGGCGCTGCAACAGAACCTGAGCAACTTTGTGCCGCCATCCCAGAGTTCTGTGATGGAACGCGCTCGCGAATACTACCAGCTTTTCAACCTCGGAAGCGAAGCGATGATCCGTAGCATCAGTGAGAACGGACCACGTTTTACATTTGACGAATATCGTACTATTCTGGGCCTGATCCATGATGTCAAGGCGGAGGGTGAGGGCCATGAAGGAGCACCTCCGCCAGAGACGGAGGAGAGCCGATCGGGAGGGACCTATAGCTCTTGGCTATTCAAATTGGATGATGTGATGGCGAAATACGAGACGTAAAGTAATAGTATATATATGCATAAAAAGTAGAGTGACCCCATAGCATTTCTGGTAAATGAGTATGTGGCTGGCGGACCCTGATTGATGCCAAATTCAAATTCTTTTTTTGTTTCCTGCCAGCTTCACTTTTTTTCTTGCATACCTTCAGTAACCTGATCATACCATGAGACCCTTGACCACCACCGAAACCACCACTCTCTTTGAGAAATTAGCCAAATAGTATGTGATTCATTCTAATTCCAATCCTTGATCTTGTTCTCACTATCCTTTCTTCAAGCATGGGCTCCAACATTAAGCATTTGGTCGACCGCCCCGACGAGCCTTACTGCTTCCGCCTGCAACAGAGCCGTGTCTACTATCTGAGGTTAGTCATTTCGGTATGGATCGGAGAATGGTACTCACTCATGGACATGCAGCGAGAAAATGGCACGTTTAGCTGTCAGCGCTGGACGCGATCACCTCGGATCGGTTGGCACTTGTTTTGGCAAGTTCTCCAAGACCGGCAAATTTACGCTGCACATCACCGCTCTCGACTACCTCGCACTCTATGGCACAGTAAGTGGAACGGAATAACAAGAGGAAAAGAGTATACTCACAGGCAGCTAGCACAAAATCTGGGTCAAGGCCAACGGTGAGATGCCGTTCCTTTACGGCAACAACATTGTCAAGGCCCATTTAGGACGTATCACCGACAACACGCCCGAACATACTGGTATTGTTGTCTACTCGATGAATGATATCCCTCTGGTAAGTTTTTGAAATAACAAAAGGAGAGAGGTACAGAGGGCTGATTTCTGGTGTTTAGGGCTTTGGCGTGACGGCACGAGCGACGGCGGATATGAAGAACCTTCAGCCAACCGATATGATTGTATTCCACCAAGCCGATGTGGGCGAGTACCTTCGTGACGAACAGAACCTCTTCTAAGAAGCATATCATACATACACACACACGCGCGCCCAACACACATACTGTCACTGTCTATCTATCTATCACTCGTTTCCTCTCTTTTCGCAACATAACAAACCAGCATTACTTGTATTACTCCCTTTTTGATTTATTGCATCCAATCTGATTAGAAAAAAAAAGTAAAGCACCAACATTCATGCCATTAAAGCATGCTTCTGCTCGGATAGCGAGTTCTGTGGGATGATTCACGTATTAACCGGATGAAGCTTCAGCACCTAGTAAATCCGTACTATTGAAGGGACCCGTTGTCGTGTTGGCAGCTCATGACAGCAAAGGCTGTCTAGCAAAAAGGTATACTTTGTACAAACCCTCTATTTATCACTGTCATGGTGGTCAGCCTAATAAATAACCATAAGAAAAATCAGCTCCAATCCAAAAGCAGGGCATCTCGATGTGAACTTACTTTTAGTATTTCATTCTGATAAAGCAAAGCAGGACGGGTATTGCCCTGAGGATCATAGTGAGTGGTGGCCGAGATGCCGGGCAAGAGTTGCTTGGCAGCCTCGTTGAAAACAAGTGACTTGAGCATAATGCCTTCAATTTGGACCAAGCCAAGGGGTACCCGGCTACCCGAGAAAGCACTCAGGAGAAGAGGCGTAAAGGGTTTATGGTAAGGTGTTGCCAATAGACCAATCGTATTGGTGTCATTTGTATGTCCTACGACAGAGCCCACCAAGGAACGCAAGTGATCAGGAGTGCAGCCCTTTTTGACGTTCTTGCACTGGGTGAGGATGTCGGGCTGAATACCGGAAGGAAGCCGAGGAAACGTCGTCGAGAGAGGCCAATAGCCACGCAAATCAATGCCACGGTCAGAGCGACCGCCGACATGGTCAAGTGCCATGCCTAAAGAGGATTGAAGGGCTTCCCGAGTGTGCCATTCGAAGAGAGTACCACGAAAGACGGTGGTGTCAGGATCCTTGTTCAGGGAATTCTTGACAAAAGAAGCGAGGCCGGGGGAGACAACGCGGCGGGTCATGGAAATATGTATTATAGAAGTAGCCGCTACTTTTGAACAACATTCACATACGATATATCGGTTGTATTGGCTGTCACTGCGCTCTTTTGCCCTGTCGGGACAACAATTTTGCCCGTCTCTTCTTTCGCACACTCTTGTTCCGCTGCTTTTTGTTTGTCTTCCTTTTGTTCTTCTTTCCCAACCCCTTTTTTTATTATTATCACACATCATGAAAGAAGCCATCTCCAATGCTAATTTTCCAAGAGACACCGAGGGCCGTGTTTATCATATCGGGGTCAAGTATGGTGAGGTCGCCAACCGCATCCTGACCGTCGGTGACCATACCCGGGCAAAAGCCATCGCCAAATGGCTTGATACCGAGCAAGAGTGCGGCCACCCGACCTTTATCCATCTCAGTCACCGTGGTTTTCTGACCATCACGGGTCGTTACAGAGGTGTTCCTGTCTCCATCATGGCCATGTAAGTTTTTATTACACATTCCCGTTTCAGCAGAAAATAGGAAAAATTAACTTTTCTGTGGCATGATCTAAGTGGTATGGGTAACCCAATGATGGACTTTTTCGTCCGTGAGACACGCGCGATCGTCACAGGAACAATGGCCATCGTCCGATTTGGCTCGTGTGGCTCAATCAACGAACGTATTCCGCCTGGGTCGGTCATTATTCCCCGGGGCGGCTATTGTATCCGCCGCAACCTTGACTACTTTTGCGACCAACCCGTGCTGCCTCAAACCAGTCGGCAGCCTTACCATATCTCGGGCGTCTTCCATGCCGATGTCGATATGAGCGAGCGTCTCTCCAATGCGCTGATCAACGTGCTTGCTCCCTTGCCCGACGTGGGACCCGTCTTCGCCGGCGGACTGAATGCCGACGGCTGCTCCTTTTACTCTTCCCAGGGCCGCCAGGATGCTGCCTTTTGGGATGATAACGAACTGCTGATCAAGAACGCCCTGGCTACCCATCCTGATACAGACTCGCTTGAGATGGAAACCAGCATGCTTTATCACCTCGCCAACTGTGCACGCGGTCAACCCGTCCGTGCCACAGGCTGCATGCAGGTCTTCTTTAATCGTCTTACAAACGACGCTATTCGTCCCGAGACCGTCCAAATTCTCGAACCCGCTGTCGGTCGCGCCTGTCTGGATGCTCTCGTCGATACCAAGGTCGAGGGCGAAATGGACCCCCAAGGCACCGTCTGGGAACGCCTTCCTGCCGCTTCTTCCTAATTCTCTGGGCTTTTTTCATCTTTGCTAGACTTAGGCGCGTAACAAACAGAGGTGTTGTATACCTACTATCGCTACTCTTGTATATTAAATATATCTCTTTTCCTTTACATGTGTGTTTGCTTACTCAGACGCAATTTTTTTTTTCCGAGGATGGGTCTTGCATCAGTCGATAACCCCTGTTATCCGTGCACCTCCCCCCAACATCTAGAGCCCGTTATGTGCCCATAAATGAAGATGACGTGAAGGGAAAAAGTTGTAGCCGGGTAAACGTACTTTAAGCAGCACCTATGATAATGTAAGAATACTGTATCTAACGTATCATGATGTTCCAGCCCGTCATGATATGATGTGTGGGTGATGAAACATCAAGTAAAGGGGGTTTGATATTCCCCCCCGGCAGTATAAAAGTCATACGCGACGCGTATACCATGGGCAACACATCTTTTCTACTCTAGTTTAATCAATATGCCTGCCAAGGTTGGAATTAACGGGTAAGATGATTCTACCCACATACTCGTGTCGTTAACGTTGATCATGCAGTTTTGGCCGCATTGGTCGCATTGTGCTTCGGGCCGCTCTGCTCAAGAAGAGCAACATTGAGATCGTGTCCGTGAACGACCCGTTTATCCCCGTTGAATACATGGTCTACATGCTCAAGTACGACACCGTGCACGGCCGTTTCCCTGGTACCGTCGAGGCCAAGGGCGGCAAACTCGTCGTGAATGGCAAGTCTATCATTGTCCACAATGAGAAGAACCCGCAGGATATCAAGTGGGGCAACGATGGCGTCGACTATGTCATTGAAGCCACCGGTATCTTTACCACCAAGGACAAAGCGCAAGCCCATCTGGATGCGGGCGCCAAAAAGGTCATCATCACCGCGCCTTCGGCGGATGCACCCATGTTTGTCTGTGGCGTCAACCTCGACGCCTACAAACCCGAATACACCATCATTTCCAACGCGTCTTGCACGACCAACTGCTTGGCTCCCCTCGCCAAGGTGATTGACGACGAATTTGGTATCGTCGAAGGCCTGATGAGCACCATCCACGCCACGACTGCTACCCAAAAGACTGTCGATGGTCCTTCCCACAAAGATTGGCGTGCTGGCCGTGGTGCCAACCCCAACATCATTCCGGCCTCCACGGGCGCCGCCAAGGGTAAGTCTTTCCGCTGCTGTGTTGAACTTTCCTGTTAATTTTGATCATTAGCTGTTGGCAAGGTCATTCCTCATCTCAACGGCAAGTTGACCGGTATGTCTTTCCGTGTGCCCAACCCGGATGTGTCTGTTGTCGACCTGACCGCCCGCCTCCAAAAGGGTGCGTCGTATGACGAGATCAAGGCCGCTATTAAGAAGGCTTCCGAGGGTCCCCTCAAGGGCATCCTGGGCTACACCGAGGACATGGTAGTTTCGAGCGACTTTATTGGCGACGAACACTCGTCCATCTTTGATGCCGAGGCTGGCATTTCGCTCAACGCGAACTTTGTGAAGCTTGTCAGCTGGTACGACAACGAGTACGGCTACTCTTGCCGTGTCGTTGACCTCTGCGAGTTCGTTGCCAAGAAGGACGGCAAGGCTTAAAGGAGTTGTATATAATAGCTTTTCACATGCTCTCTCCAATTTGAAGTGTATATATGCCATTGGGCGAGATACTTTTTTTTTCTTGTTTTTTGTTGGGTTGGAATGTGTCTGCGTGTTTCTTGAAAAAGGAGTTATAGATAGTAGGTCCATTACTACAAGGTATGTACAGATATTAGAAGGAAAAGAGGAGCAAAAAGGAAAGAGATGAATAGAGGAGGAGGGGGTATCATCATGTTTTCGTAATCATCAGTAAGAGAGGAAGAGGAGGAATAAGAAGAGGTATTACTGAGGGCCACTACTACTGCTACTGCTATCACTGCTGCTGGTGCTGAGCATGGCTTGTCGACGCCCACCGGGGTGGCGCAACAGACCAGCAGGTGAACGTGGAAAGGTGGAGTAGGCCGGAGGGGAATGCGTTGGGTACTGGGGTCGCGGGTGTTGGATCGAAATGGGCGTCTGCTGCTGAATTTGGATGAGTGGCTGCTCCTCGTCATCTTCGTCATAGTGGCGTTGAGATGCTGATATCGAATGTGTGCTGCTAGTGGCATCCCCTCCCATCGAGAGATTCGCAGGAGTGCTATTGATACCGCGCTGCAGGAGCAGAGAACCTGCCTCGTACCCATACGCAGGAGGTGGGGCGAGTGTCCCATGCATGGGCGCTAAACCCCATTTTTTGACATTAGCTTCGACAAATACAAAACCTACAGACAGTCAGTTCTGTCAGTATTCTTTTATCGGTGTCTCATTCTATATGTATATATACCTCGCTGACCCAAGTTCACATGGATCTGGCATGGGCCGTTGGCACCCAGGGTCGGAAACAGGTTCCAGCGCAGACCCGAGCAGGCATCTTCCAACCTTCGCCCGTTCCGTGTAAAGAAAATGGTGCCCGTGCGGTGGCGATAGCCGACGCCGACGACATCGCCTTCTTGAAAGGTCGCGCCATAGGGTTTACCTTGGAACGGGTTATTAAAATGCTTGTGGCCGGTGTTACTGAAATAGGCAAGTGAATGCCGGTTCCATCCTGTTCCAACCGATGCGTAAGCTTGTTTGTAGGAGGGAGATTCATTTCCCTGTTTTTTCCACTGATCTTACCGGGCAGCCGGAAGTGAGGGTACGGTTTGGTTGCAACGCCTACCGCCACGGTGGTGTTGACAGGCTTTTCAAACATTTTGGCCTAGCCCGAAGCGTAAGCGATGGGGTGTGCCATATATGAGATAACTAATTGTTTACCTCCCAGTAATAGACGTCTTGGTTCCTAGGCAAAGGCAGATTGGTTTGCACGCAGGATTCGCCGTGATAAAATTGTATCTCGGTACGAGCAGACACAAACGTATTCGATTCCATGTCCCACTCAAATTCAAAGGCAGAAACACCCTTTTCTTGTATCGACACGTATTGTGGTAGGGTGATATCGGTTGGTACACTGTCCGGCGGGTATCTCTGTTGAAATACTATTAAAAAGGTATTAGTTTATTGGTACTTCCCCCAAAGAAGTATGCAATTGCCTTTTGCTTGCTCATAGCTGATGCGAGCATCTTCGGAGAGGGATGCCAAGAGGTTAGGTGTCTCGACAATTTCACCAGCTCCTTCGAGGTCGTCGCTGCCCCCGAGAAAGAGTCTTTCCCCGCCAGCTTTGGTGAAGCATAGCAGCACAATGATGACGAGGAAAAACACAATCACACCGACAATGAAGATCCACGTATAAGTGTTGTCCATTAGGACGAACGTAAAGAAACGAGAGCAAACTGGGAGACGGGGGAAAGAGTAATAATAGAAGTGAAAAGAAACAAAAGAAGCAGGGTGAGTCTTTTTTTTTTTTCCTCTCTATAAAATAAAATTCCCATATTTTGCTCACAGAAGCTGTGTCCACAGCATCTGGGCATGCTCCACCGCCTCTCGAGGTTTATCTTTAAAGTATACAAAATGACCCTACGTGACGCAAAACGATCACACATATCAAAAATCAGCATCCATGGCTTTCGCCTGTGAAGAAGTTGATTTACCTGAAGTCCGGCTGTGCTGATATGCTTGTCCTTGACACGGGTCACAAACGCATCCTCCAATTCCCGATGGTCCGTGCCATAGAAACGCGAAAACATGGCTCGCACTTGCTCTTCTGTCGCATTACCCAGATATTCCTTCATGTCGACGCGTCCAGGTCTGATCAATGCCGGGTCAAGGTTTTCAATATGGTTCGTGGTGAGGAAAATTATACGCTCCTCTGCAGATGCAACACCATCCAATGCATTCAGCAACCCACTGAACGTAATCATTGATTGGTATCTAGAAAACACCGCTTATATCAGAACATTACGTAGAGGACAAGTCATCTCTTTCTGTTTCTTTACCCTTGCCGGTCGGTCTGTGTTCGCTTGGAGAAGGCTGCGTCGATATCTTCAAGGAGCATTATGCTTCTTTCTGGCACATTACTCAGGAGGTGGTTTAAACGGTCATCCGTCAAGCCGCGTTCTGATAGATTAAGAATGCAAATATTGTATTCGAGCTCGCCCTAGACGCATGCCAGATCAGACGGTCGGATCACAAGGTTTTAGGATCATTAAACTTACTGCAAGCGCTTGTATAAAACTACTTTTGCCAGAGCCAGGAGGACCATATAGCAAGTAGCCCCGTCTATAAGGAATACCTGTGCACCAAAAAAATCAATCGTCAATCATTCCATGTTCATCCACACGCCTATCTTTGGGGAAATGAAAAAATAAAAAGGGTCATTTGAAACATACCTCGTTCATTGTACCACTTTCCGTTTCCAATAAAAGCACGCACATCGTCCACGATGCGCTCCTTGGTATTGCCATCCAAAATCACCGAATCAAGCAAACGGCGACGACGGGGCATACCGAAAGGCCGCCATTCGGGACCGTACGACGTATAAATTACGGTCTTTCCCTCCTGCTTCTTCAAGGCCATTTCTTGTGCCTCCCGGAGCAGATCCGTAAATACATGGCGGTCACGCGAGAGAGTTGTCACGGTGATCGTCTCCCATGGACTGCCCGTGGTAAGATCCATCATTTTGCCGTCGCGTTGGCGCTGAACCTTCATCCATACGCCTTGCCATTTAAAAAAGTGGATGCCAGGACCAGGGACGAGACCAAACGTGGTGGATATACTGCCATTATCGTGTTGTTTATAGCTGGTTTCGACTGCCAAGTGCTGCATATGGCGTTTCGGAGCTTGCTGTGACATCCACTGCAAGAACCACAGGTACGACTTGTCTTTTGACGGAATCTCGAGCGTCACGAGCAATCGACGACGTACGAGTCCTGCGCCGGCATTCAAACCTTGGCGTAAAAGGGTAAGACCCGCACCCACGCCAATGAGGCCGAAGCCAGCCGAAAAGTACGGATTGGAAGTAATGTTGCTCCATAATCCGCCGGTGGCTTCTGCAGAGCCCGTTGTGGATAAAGAATCACCACCAATGTCGGACTGATCGGACAGCAGCGAAGACGATGGTTGCTGTTGTGGCTGTTGTTGCTGCTGTGTAAGGGCGGGAAACGGCATGCTTTCTGCCTCGATGAGTGTGTTTTAAGAAACCTGCGCTTGATTGTCAACAACATTTTTTGACAACCGACAAATTCTCGGATTTTGACTGCGCAAGTACAATGCTCTCTCTAAAACACACAGGTTATCAGATTCTTTCTTCTCTTGCCTCTGTGGATCTGGGTGCTTCTCCGTCTCTCTCAGTAGCCCATGGATCGAAAACCCACTCCGTAAACTAGCTCCAGCGCACAACAGAGCAGCTGACTTGCCAGGTTAACCCTTGCTTGATTGTATCGGGTTAATGCAAGACATATTTCGGCAAAATCAATCCATTTGAGAAGTTGCTTTTTATCAGATCTAAAATACTTTATGTATTTCTTCGTTCATAGGTGGGCAGGAAAAAAGAAAAGAAAAGGAAGATGATACGGAGAAGCCACGGTACATGTAAGCGAAGGTAGCACTGCAGAAATATAGCCCACATGAGTCAGCCGTCGCACTTGACACTCATTCACGAGTCTCTCTTGCGCTGCAGCAAGCCAAGGAATTTCATGCACCTCGTCCTTATTAATGATAAATCTTATCTCCTTTATTGCTTCTGTATTATATTTGCATTCATTTACGTCATCCTTGCAGTTTTTATTTTTCCTCTTCACTTGAGGGCTAATGTTCGCTAGACTTGGTAAAAATCTCGAGTCATGGTATCTCTATGGTAGATTGAGACAAGAGAAATGGCTGCGGGAGAACGAGGTGGGACATGTGTCACATCGATCGCCTGATCGCTGACCTCGGGAATTGGCGCAGTTGGAGGATCACCAAGGGCTTTGGCCAATATGCACGTATCCCTTTGGCCGGATCAGTGCCTTAACTTTCCCCCTTCAAACATGAAACAGTGTCAACTATAGTGATTGTATTATAGATGAGCGTTAGTACTAACTTTCTTTATGTAGATGTAGTAGATGATGATCCAATCGCACATGCATGGCGATAACAAAAACACTGGTACACACACAACAGAAGAGAGAGAGAGAGACTTTTTCTTCTAGATACGTATACGATTTCCCCGCTAGTCTGGTCGGTGATGATTACCCGATAAACATTTCACATGCGCCTTGGTTGCCCGTGCGCTTGGTCGCCGATTACTTACCATTATCGTTTCGTGAACCAATTTTTTTTTGTACGAGTGTCTCTTCTTTCTTTTCCTTTCTTCTTTCATACCCTTTCCTACAATTTCTTTATCGTTATGGATACCGGTCGAGTGTCACTACCACCCATCGCATCCATGCTGGACCGCTCCAACAAGACCAATACTCGAATAAACCCCGGAGCCATTGCCGCTGCCGGTATGTAAAGAAAGAAAACCAAGGCTTTATCTTCTTCTTCAACAAGAATGATTAATAACATCATTCTTTGAACGCGACACTATCAGCAGGAACAAGACAAGAGTTGACTCCACGGGTGGCCGAAGCGGCGGAGGTGGGTGCACGAGTTTCCTGGCTGCAATCAGGTGAGCATCCGTACCTGCGACAACAACAACAAAAGATCTACGGTGACAATATCGAGAACAACGCAATACCGGACCTGCACCCTCAAACAGCCATGTCAACTCTGCCTTATAGCATGGACAACACCAACGGGCCCCAGCCAAATAGCATGTTTCAGCGCTCCCGATCCGTGCAAAATCAGTCCTATCAACCCGAGATCTGCACAGGAAAGGAAATGCCGGGCGTTCCTCCTCCTCTGATCACTCAACAGCGACACCAGCAGCAGCAGCAGCAGCAGCAACAACAACAACAACAGCATCATCATCAACATCAGTCAGCCACCGCTTATCCGCTCGGGCCGTCGGGTGTGCCCGCTTTTCACCATCCGCTGTCGACGCCGCCGCCCCCTTTGCAACAGCATCCACCCAGGGCGGCGGCGGCGGCGGCGGCGGTGGCGCCCTCGTTGCTCGCGCGGCGCTCCCGTTCTGTCGATAAGCACTACATGCCACCGCGACACAGACGGGCAATTTCAGCCGCCGCAGTGTCACCGGGTCTAACAGCCGATCTCTTCACTGACCTTGCTAAAAAAACCACAGCAACTGCTACTGCCACTTCGACAAGCAGCATTTCCTCTCCTCCCCTTCCTCCAGCCATAGTCCCTGCCACGCAGGCAGGAGATACGCACACAAGACAGAACCCACCACAATCACCCACACCGCCGCCGTTTCAACATCCACAACACCAAGAAAAGTACAAGTGCACACGGTGTCCAAAAACGTTTTCCAGGCCCTCGTCTTTACGCGTGCACATCTACTCTCACACCGGTGAGAAACCACATGTCTGCCCCCATCCTGGCTGCGACCGACGCTTTAGTGTACAGAGCAACATGCGCCGTCATCTCCGCGTGCATTATTGTTCCTCCTTCCCGGATACGTCCGCTGACAAGGACTCGGATAACAAGCCCATCGAAAAACGAAAAGAGGTGCCTCATATTTGTTACGACTCTGACGAAGAAAAAGAGCTTCCTTCACATCAGCTTCCGTTCATCTAAAAGCATACATATACATGAGACGAAGAATAAAAAAAAAGCATACCATCCATCTTACATACAACCTTCTATAGATATAATAAAATGTAGCATTTTTGAAACGATTTAAACAGTTCTCCGCCGAGAGACATAACCTCCAAATCGTACAAAAAAAGAGTAGGTATAAGTGAGCAGGTGGCTTTCTACTTTCTCACGCTAACGGCGTGTTGTCTGTCTTTGGCAATCAGTGCTCGAGCATCTTCTTTGGGGCGTCTGCATGCAACGGTCCGTGCGCTTATTCGGGTGTAGATCTTTGGTCTACTTGTATAATAAGAAAGACTTTCATACGCTATTTACAGAGCTAAATTAAATTCTCCCTTCCCTTCATAATAGACTTTACATATTGGCCAAGCCTAGCAGAATATGCGAGCTCGTGTTATTTTCTTGTATGTGATGATTAAATACATCTACGAAGACTTTTCATTCGGAAGGCGGATGGCACGTATACAGATTATCAGTTCGTTCAAACTATCTGCTAAAGCCGTGCTATGCCGTTTCATGACTTGTTCTAAGCCCTTGATTATCTCGTTTCGTTTGCTTTCCGTCATGTCATCTTGTTTTTTAGCCCACTCGCGGCAAGAGTGATACGCGTCGATAATCATTTGTGCGTCTGTCGCTTGCTTCCCACTGATCGTACCTAAATATTGGATCGCAATAGAAGAATCTCTCTCTAAAGTAGTTCTTAGTAAAAGAGAAGCAAGGCGTCCGTATTGTAATAACCCACCTTGCAGCAGTGTTGTTGGTACTAAATCATCAAGTATAATCTTGATAGCCTTGTCCTCCTCTTTAATGTCTCGATACAGCTCGACTGCTTTGATGTAATCACCCTGCGCGCGAGCAAATGCGGCCTACATTACCAAAATGAGTTTCGGCTCTAATTCCACATCTTTCAACGTACCCTTGCTTTCTTTAGCCAGAGCTCAGGAAGTTGAATACCGTGCGACACAGCTGCATCGTGGTCGTAATCGACAAAAGAAAGTAGACGGACAACATGGTCGGGATCGGGTTCGAAAAGGGCAGCAAAGAGAGCGGCCCGAGGCAACTGCATCCGCGCCAAGTGCAGCGACCAGCGCTGCGTCCAGTTCTTTGCAACACCCAGCTCAAACGCGTACTCTCGAGTCAGCCGCCATCCAAGCGACACGGGGCAGTGCGCTAAGACAATCTGGGGTATAATCCGCGGCGGTGGGTACTTCTTTTTACCGTCTGCGTACCGCGTGAGCCACCACCACTGGATGAACTCGACGTAAGGCCGGAACGGGTCTTCTTTTTCGCGCAGGTCGTCTTCGCGCGTGCGTGAGCTAAGGTAGCCTCGAATTAAAGTGTCTACGGGCTCCTCAGCTGAGCGAGTGCTGCCGTGGAAAAGAAAGAGGCCAAATATCATATGATAGCGCAGGGTAGTGTGGTCAAGTGTTGCGAGTGCGTCCTTCAAATCACCGGTCAAAATGCGCCATATGCTTCGAAAAGAAGCAGGTCGTTTCGACCAGGTCTTGTCTGCTTTCCATTGTGTGATTTGTTGCTTCAGCTGTTCTTGGACGTCGTGTGTCTTTGGATAGGGTATCATAGTGGCTGTAGCATGGTCGCCAAGGCGGGAGGCCGTCAGTGTCGCTTCGCGTACATTGCCTGTACACAAGTATTCCAGGATAGTATCATACGAGTCTTCCTTGGAGTGGAGGTCGTCGTAGGCTTCGGCAAACAATTCGCGAAACCACTCCTTGAGGTGGGCCCACTGTTGCTTTGGCCGTATTTCTTTGTCAAGCAGGATCAAAGCGAGCTTCCACCAGCGCTTTTCTTCGCCTTTCAGTGTGTCATAACCATCCAGTTGGTCATAGCCCCACAGGTTGCTGATTATGCCTGTGCGTAGTTTGATATGGGATATCTCGTCCTGGTTCGTAATGCTGCTTTGCTCTTCCATAGTTTGCATTAGACTCGCATAGAATCGTTTCGCCTAGAATGGCTGCGTCAATAGCTGATCCAAGCAGTCTCTGTCATTTGCTTACAGGATAGTCTTTTTCAGTTGTGCTGGATTCACGCGATCTGTTGTCACTGATCAGTCAGTGTTCCTTTGAAATAGCCTTTGAGCTTACTCTTCATCTTCTTGGGAGCGCTTTGTTGCAGTTATTTGATCACCCGCTGTTGTCGAGAAGGTGGATCGGACATTGGACGCGTCACGAAGCATCTGTCTAAATTCGGGTGGTATAGGTTCGAGCATGGCTGTGGAAAAAGGAAAAAGAGCTTGAACTGCCTGAGTTTGGAATCCTTCTGTCGTTATGGTAAATCTTTGGTCCTGTCAAACAACGCGATGCATTTCACATTGTAAGAGATATTCGTTATAAACGTCACAATCACTTGGTATAAATCCTCTACGTGTGGTATCTTATAATGCTACTTTGCTACACATGCTTTTTCACATATATACATAATTCCCCACATATACAGTAGTCTGACTCTGTATGTCTCCTACTTCCTGCTACAGCAGTCAGGCCGCTGCTACATCTGCAGTCTCATATGTATGATCGTCACACTGTCCCTGAATAAATTCTAAAAATATAAGCCTCAAGGCTACTACCGCTTATGTGAATGTAGCTTTTCACAAAGAAAGCAACACGCCTATCTGCATATAGAAGGCAGAAAGCGTAGGTACACACGCGTATTAATGTGTTACATTCAATTCGATAATGACGTCGCTCTCTGTGAGGTACGAAGTAATGTCGCATTTTATATATTTAAAAGACTGGAAATGGCAGTTATCTTATAAGCTGTCCGAATGCATTATGTACGCGTACTATAAAATTGTGTATATGCATGTATGTATCTATAATGACATATAACAGTAGTAACTATCCTCGGTTTAATATTCAGAAGACAAGAAAACGAACTGAGTTATTGCTAAAGAAATGCTAAGCACGTACTACATACGTGCTTAGGTGGATAGTTTCGCCCTCTCATGTTCTTGCATCACCCATGTGTAGCCTATTCAAAAGATATGCGAACCTGAGAAGATGAAATGTTATGATTGAAATGGTGGCATATCCAGGGACATCCGGTTGCCATGCAAGGCAAGTTCAAAACGACTTCCGAAATTAATGTGGCGCAACGAGAATTCGGTGTCTGCTTACGTGTAACGTGGCTAGTGCGCTCACCTGAGCCAACGTGGCGCTTGCTTCGATGACCTTCAGCCCCAAAAAATACACACTTACGGATACACACGTACGCAGTATACAATACCTTTTCAGATGTTTTCAGCTTTATTCTTTTCCTATATAAGCCCAAAATTTTGTGAAAATGATACAAAAGTACGCTCCACATCATAATTTATTACGTGGCCAGAAATGTTCGACGTCTCCCCACTTCTAATTGCACTCCCTTGCGTATTTTTCGTTTGCATGATACTATTGATCCTTTGTATCCGTTCCCGAGATACTGCCGCAAAACAACCTAAACCTGCACGAAATAGAGGCACATCTACAGGTTAGTTTCTACTATTACAACCATCAATATGTACAATCTGTATTCCATTCGAATTTTAAAACCTTTAGATTAATAATTTCGTACTGTCAAATCTCATACTATAGGTAGAGACAACAGAGGAGCACCAAGAGACCCTCGCTCTATCCCTAGACGGTCGGAAGTATCCGAAGTATCTCAGCAGCCGCACGTTATTGTTAACATGGACGGTGGAAGATCGAACCGTGATCGAGGTGGACTGCAGAGAAGTTCCAACAGTGGCCAACAACCTCAGCAGGAGAGACGAGTCATCGCTACTACTACTAATCCTACTATTGGGGTCGGCGATGCTGATAATGACAGGTCTCCCGTTATATCTGAACCTCTCCCCACGTATCAAGAGTGTTTCAACAGTGTGAGACTGCCAACATATAACGAACAGTTACGGGAAGATTGACCGACATGATCCAATACAAATCATTCTTACATATACAAGCGTATGCCAAGCCTAGATGAATGGATACATAGGTGAATATGACGAGCATTAATGTATTGATACGTACATATATGCATATTGCTTTAATATAAATATATCTGAATGAATCAGGTACATACATAGCAAACTCCACAGCCTGTTTTCGTACTATTTGCATCGATGATTACTTTTCAGAGACAGCGGTACGAGTGTTTTGAAAAAAAAAAGTAAGTCGCTCTTTATTGAAATTGCTGGTCATGCTATCACAGGTGTTGTTGTTTTGGGAGTTGTGGGGCAGGGTGGGGGTGGGGAAAGAAAGAAAAAAGAAAGAGGGAATGCTCATTGGTGTTATTTTCTCGTTTTTAAAAATGTTCGACTTGGAAGGTCCAGGTGCCCGTCTCCGAATCATAGTCAATGAATTTGGCACCAGGGCGGCTTTTCAGCTTTAGGCTAAACATCTGGGCGCGGGGATGGTTAGGGTCTTTGACGAGCTGACGTGTATCCTTGTCCGTCGCGAAGCAGTTCTCGAGCTTGCAGATGGCACGGGTGTTGAGGCCTTGGCCCACTGGTGGCTTCTTGTCGTTGTCAGGGTAACAGATCACGGTGCGTTCTTCAATGATGACGATTTTGCCAAGGATATCATGCAAGTCCATGTTGGAGAGGTCTACCGCACCCTCGAATCGGATCTCACCAACACCATGGCGGCCGACCATGAATCGATCCACATGGCTCAGTTCCTCTTTGCTCATCGACAGCAGGGTCTCGAGAGTCGGAGAACAGTAATAGCCGTGCTTGGCCGAGACTTGAGCATATGCTTTGGGTGGTGCTGAGCCCGACGTTTCGGCCGGTTCTGGCGACGCGCTCGCGGTCGGTGGCACGGTATCTTGTTGGTCCGTCTTGGACGAGATCAGCTCGAGCTTGGGGTCAAAGAGCACGCGCGGCTTCTCTTTCTTGCCCACGAGGTTACCGACGTCCGCTGTGCTCACGTCCTTGTCAAAAACGAGCTTCTTGTTGCTGGGTCGGGGAGTGAATGCGCCAGCGCCGAGCACGGCATCATCGTCAATGCCCTCAAGTGAGCTAAGCTTCTTGGTGGGTTGACGGCCACTGGCGTTGAAGGAAAAGCCGCGGAGCTTGATGCGGGACACGACGCGAGGAGAATATGGGTAGAGAGGGGACGAAGGCTTCTTTTGGGCACCCTCGAGCGAGACGGCACTGGGACCCGTCTTGAGACCACCCGTGGCGGTTTGCTTGCTAGAATCGAACAAGGGATTCGTGCCATACGGGCTCTTGTCGACCGAGGCGATCAATGGTTGCTGTTGACCGGGCTGCAAGCCGCTCGTGCCAAAGGAGGTCAGACCGCCTTGTGCGGGCAAGCTGAAGCTACCCGTGCCTGCACCCTGTTGCTGGCTACCGAAACCACCGCTGCCACCAAAACCGCCAAAAGCACTGCCCGTCATGGAGCCAAAGCCGCCACCGGTCGTCGCTGTGCTGGTGGCAGGCTTACTGCCAAACATACCAGTACTGCCTCCACCGAAGCTCATGCCACCACCGGTCTGAGCACCTGTACCAAAACCGCCAAAGGAGCTACCTGTCGCAGGCTGTTGCGTAGCGCCACCGAACCCGGAGGGTTGAGACGTGGCGGGCTTGTTTGCGCCAAAGATGCCAGCCGTTTGCGGCTGTTGAGTGCCGAAACCACCGCCTGTTGTACCGGTGCTACCGCCAAAACCACCGCCAAAGCCGCCGAAACCTGTCGTGCCTGTCGCGCCCGCGCCGCTTGCCGGAGTGCTGAAAGAGAAGGAGGTAGCGGGTTTGCTAGCTGCTGCACCGCCAAACGCACCCGTGCCGCCCGCAGTGCTGCCGAAAGCACCCGTGCCAGCACCGGCACCAAAGGCGGGAGTCGTGCCGGCTGGCTTTTGACCAAAGCTACCAAAGCCGGTGGATGGTTGCTGGGTGCTCTGGCCAAAGGCAGAGCCGCCCGCGGCGGGCTGACCAAACGCACCTGTCGATTGCTGGGGTTGGCCAAATGCACCGCCAGTCTGCGCACCGCCACCGAACATGGGCTTGCTCGCAGCACTTCCAAAGGCACCTGTGCTGGCGCCACCAAAGGCCGAGGTTGTGCTAGGCTGGCCGAAAGCGCCACCTGTGCTTGGTTGACCAAAGGCGGAAGTGCCAGTCGACGCGGGCTGACCAAAGGCAGAGCCCGTCGCAGGTTGTCCAAACGCACCCGTGGATGGCTGTTGACCAAAGGCGGAGGCACCTGCCGCGGGTTGGCCGAACGCGCCTGTGGATTGTTGAGGCTGACCAAAGGCAGAGGTGCCAGTTGTGCTACCGAACGCGCCGCCTGTTGCTGCGGTACCAAATCCACCACCCATGCCAGGTGCGGCTGCACCGCCACCTGATTTCCGTCCTTGGGCGTAATCCTGCATGCGCAGTTCTTCGAGGGAATAGTTCTTGTATTGAGGCATGGCCGTGATGGTTTGAAAGAAGTTGTTTACGCCGGAGGACACGTCGCGTTCGTGTGTGGGTTGAAAGTCGACGGTAGCTGTGCCTTGATTCGCGGTCTGTTGGCCAAAGGCTGCGCCTCCAGTCGCACCGCCGAGACCACCACCAAAGGCCGAGGTGGTCTGAGCGCCTCCGCCAAAAACGCTTGGTGTACTGCTGGCACCGAATGCGCTGGGTGCTGCGGACGTGGGAGCGCCAAAGGCGCTTGGACGGCTCTGGCCAAAGAGGCCGCCGCCGGCAGCGGGTTGAGTCGTGCTGGATCCAAAGGGAGTGCTGGTTGCAGCGGGAGCTGAGAAACCTGGCTTTGTTAGACCCGTCTTTTAGATATCGTAGTAACTTACCACCAGAGCCAAAGGCACTTGTACCTGCGCCACCAAAGGAGGTCGAGGGCTGGGATTGACCTATACATGAATCAAAAATAAGTTTACCTTGTTGAAAAAGGCATCGTTTTTCCTGTAATCACCTCCAAACGCGGACGTGCCGCTACCAAAGCCGCCAGGGCGCGCTTGTCCAAAGGCAGAGCCTGTTGTTCCCGAGCCAAACGCTCCTTAAAGGAAATCATGAGTCGATGCATGGAGAGGCGATCGCCAAAAAGAAAGATTAGAGACGTACCTGTAGAAGCACCTCCGAATGCGGAGGGTTGCTGCTGTGCTGGTTGACCGAAAGCGCTCGTTCCTGTGGCGGCACCGCCGAAGCCAGTACCGGTGCTGCCAGAGCCAAAACCTATAAGCATATTAGGAGGATCAGTTTAATCCAATGGAATGCAATCAACATGCAACCGCGCACGCGCGATGGGGAGAGTTGTCGATTGATAAAATGGAGAATCGTTGCCATTCTATAGAGTCATACCTCCGAAAGCTGATTGTTGTTGTTGCGGTTGCTGCTGCTGTCCAAAGACGGAAGACTGTTGCGGCTGTTGCCCAAAGCCTCCACCGCTACCGAAAGCGCTTTTTCCAAACATTGGGTGAGGAGGTGGTCAGAAGAAAGAACAAAGGTGGGTTTGGTGTCGCAGTTCATCGCTAAAAAAAATATGTTGGATTTTCTGGCTCAGCCGCGCGCTCTCGCGTCCATCACACGCACACGCACGTACAAAATTACCCTTTCTTTGCTTTGCTGCGGCACGCCATGGACACAAAGAATCCCTGCCTTCCTATCTCGTGATAGGGAATAACTAAATGAAGCAGTCAGTTATTCTGAATTCCAAGAAGAAAGATTATAAGGCTGTGCTATCCACTCATTCCAGATACATGGACAGCCAACTGCCTGATTTTATGATTTTCTTAAAATCATGCTTATCAAATAATCCATGAAAGCTTTCCTGCGCACTTATTGAAACAGCTGCTTTCAATTATATTCATAGGGTGCCGTTCTCCAGGCATTTTCCTTATTATATTACTACACTTATTTGCACAAAGCCCATGATAGGCTTTTATTAAGGTGGATCCCAGAATGTATCTTCTACGAAGGAACAAAGAGAAAAAGGGCTCCATCTTCTTATTTTATAATAGAAAGGGATGGGGATGTCGAAATAGGGATAGAGAGAAGGGGGACCGATATGTATATAAAAAATTTATACGGGCACAGCGCCCAAACTGCCGTTCTTATGGTTAGTCCCTGTTCATTTTCATCTATTGTTTGACTGAAGGAAACTATCGGTTTTCGCCTTTCCCCAGTTGCTGGCCACTGCTGGCATATCAGGTCGGAACAGTACTCATTGACACGTGCCATGGTGTAGCTTTTCGGGTTCGCAGGTCGACAGAGCACATATAGGACCATTGTTCCCATTTATGCCTTTCCGTCTTTTCTTACACCCCCTCCTCCTATCTCGCCATGCCCCAGTGACATAATTTGTCGGCGTCGCCAACTTACCTCGCAGACGTGGACAGCGATTGACTGGTGTGGTCCGGTTGTAGCCATAACGTACCTGTATGATTATAAACTGCGCTTGAGCCAACGAACAGCGTGGTGAGGGCAATGGAACATACGCGATAGGCCGTCGTATCAGGAACAGGAGAAGTTGGTTGAGGTGGGTGGAGTCGACAAACAACGAGATTTTTAAAAATATTCATGCGTGTGACTGATTTTGTGGACTTCCGCGCTTTACCTGTTTTTCTTCTATTCATTCGACCATGAGCGACGAAATCACCGAGAAAGACGTTGAGAACGTGACAAAGGAACTCGAAAAGTCCGAGATTGACTCTCCCGAGACTATCACAACTGACGCTCCTACCGAAGGAGCCGAGAAAAAGAAGAAGAAGAAGAAGAAGAATAACAAAAAGAAGACCCCGAAGGAGCAGACTGAGCCTCCTACCGTCGGCCTCTCCCAAATCTTTGTCAATAAGGTCTACCCTCAGGGTGAAATTCACGATTACCTTGATGAGTAAGTAGATCGCCTTGAAAAATGCGTTTTATAACACGTACTTTTCCACTTGGGCAGTAATACGTGGAGAACCACGAGTGAGGAAAAGCGGGCGGCTGACCATCTCAAGGAAGACGAATACAACGACCTCCGCAAGGCCGCTGAAGCCCATCGTCAGGTAAAGAAAAATTTGATGTATAACGGAACATATCTGATACTTTGGAACAAAAAGGTCCGTGCCTATGCCAGAAAGACGATTAAGCCCGGTATGTCCATGATTGAGATTACGGAGCTTATTGAGAACGGCACGCGTGCTCTGGTGGAAGAGAATGGCCTGGAGGCTGGTATCGGCTTCCCTACCGGCTGCTCTCTCAATCACTGCGCTGCTCATTACACACCCAACGCGGGCGACAAGACGGTCCTGAGCTACGACGACGTCATGAAGATCGATTTCGGCACTCACGTTAATGGTA
>VAFG01000274.1:678654-735904 GCA_013461545.1 Syncephalastrum contaminatum | reverse complement strand
ATTTTTTTTTACCAAAAAAAAAAAAAAAAAAAAAAGGTCGCATTATTGACTCGGCTTTCACAATGCACTTTAACCCCAAGTATGACAGACTCATTGAGGCGGCCCGGGAGGCTACCTATGCCGGTGTCAAGGAAGCAGGTATCGATGTCCGGTTGTGCGACATTGGTGCCGCTGTGCATGAAGTATACGACTCGTATGAGATCGAATTGGACGGCAAGACCTATGATATCAAGCCTATTCGTAACCTGAACGGCCATACCATTGAGCCCTACCGCATTCACGCCGGTAAATCCGTTCCTATTATCCGTGACTCGGGTGATGAAACCAAGCTCGAGGTAAAATTCTTGTTACACGCTTCCGCTCAGAAAGCTGACATTTGCTTATAGGAAGGTGAGCAAATCGCTATTGAGACTTTCTGTTCCGTAAGTTGGCCGTTTTTATTTTTTTTTATTTTGCTGGGGTCCTAACTGTGTATTAGACGGGCCGCGGCTACGTTGTGGAAGAAGGCGAGTGCTCGCACTATGCTCGTGCTTATGACGTCGGTTTTGTTCCTCTGAGGTGAGATCCCGTGCGCTTATCTCACTACTAGCCGTGTCACTCATCAGACTTTAGACTTCCCCGCGCCAAATCACTGTTGGCTACTATCAACAAGCACTTTGGTACGCTGCCTTTCTGCCGTCGCTATCTGGATCGCATCGGCGAAGACAAGTATCTCCTGGGTTTGAGAAACTTGGTTACTAACGGCGTCGTGACCGCCTACCCTCCTCTTTGCGACACCAAGGGCAGTTACACTGCCCAGCTCGAGCATACCATTTTGCTCAGACCCAACTGTAAAGAGATCTTGTCCAAGGGTGATGATTATTAAAATAAAAAGTATAGTTGCAAGTACAAAAACAGCAATAGACAGTTTTTTTTCCCTTTTTCTTCTCAAACGCTGGAGGATAATATGTACAGAGAATTTGCTTGGTTAATACCATTTGCCGGTTCCCATGGCTTGTTGTTTAGGTCTTGTAGGGATCAAAGACGTGCGAATGCCATATTTTTCAATGATCGACTGGTGAAGGGTGAGATAAAGGAGTGTACCGTACAACTTGAGCTTACCTTCCATAAAGCCATGTCGATGTTGATCACTTTTTGTGTGCGTGATAAGCCTTCTGCGAGTTCATTAGCCGAGGGCTTTTCACACGTGTCTAATAGACGTGTCAGTACTTCCCATTAGCACGGTCCAAGTACTTACTCAGCATGGGTTGACCGCTCGAGTCATCGATTTGAGCTACGCCTGTGCGGATCAAAAATGAAACATAAAAGGTATTTTCAACCGTCTGCGAGAACGACTCTGGGTTCGTGATGAATTCAAGATAGTTCACCGGACCATGGTCATCCAGAATTTGGTATATTTTGCTGACATTCTTTGAGGTTTCGTTTTCTTGCTGCTGCAAATCACCGCCCTCCAGCTATATAAAAGAAGTGGGTAAGAAAATGAAGTCATGTCGTGAAGGAGACGAGCGAAAAAGCGTACCTTGTCAGGCTGCACGAGGTCTTCTTTATTCTTGATCAAACGGACAGAGCGGGTGACCTTGCGCTGTTTCTTTTCGACCGAGAGCGGGCCGAGCATGAAATCCATGGAATGCGCACGCTTGCCATAAGTAGCGGAGCGCATACCAATCTTCTTCCAGTCGAGCTCTCTTTCTTCAAAGGCATCGTCGGTAAGGTCGCCTGAGCCAAAACTAGTGATCTTGGTCACAAACTCGTCCACATTGAAGAGCTGAAAATCCAGCCGCATATTTCGAGCCTTTTGGGTCTGAATCTCGGCGGCTATCGTCAGCAAACGCGAATCGAGGGTCGCCTCCGTCGGGTTGCGCACTATTTTGATGATGCTGTCAGTCAAGGAAGGCACTTCGTAGATAGCAATTTTTTATATGACTACCTTTAGAGAAGATGTCATCGGCTTTTACGAGCGTTTCTTGAAGGCCTTTGTTCCTTGTTTGGGTGTAATCACGACGGTGGCCTAAACAAGAGAAATGAGCGAAACGTAAAATTGACATTATAGAAATGGACCTTCAGTGTTGCTGATTAGACTGCGATAGGCTTTTCGAACAGCCCGTCGTTCAGCCTTGTCTTGTGAGGGATCGTACTTTTTGCGATCGGTATTTTGGTTAATTTGTTGTGTCAAGGTATCATAATCAGGGTCGATCTCTTCGTCGTCCTCTTCGTCGTTTTCGTCGTCTTCGTCGTTTTCGTCGTCTTCGTCCTCCTCAGCCTCGGCTGAAAGGCGATCTTCGACAGAATGCAAGGTTTCTTCTTCTTCTTCAGAGTAAGAAGGCTGATTTATGATAGCGCGAGAGGAGGAAGCTTCTCCTGATTCAGAAAGCGCCATGTTCAACACAGAGAAAAAAAAAAGAGTATGAGACGAAACGCGCTATTTCCGCGTCTGAAATTTCGCTGGCAAAAAGATAACTCGAACGCGTTTGTACCACTGAATAGGAAACTCTCCTTATCACCCCTTTGACATTATTCGCAAACGTGCTATACAAGAGAAGTACCGTGAATTCATTTTGTATGAGTACAATGAAGCATATGGACGAGGCTCCCTAACTGCAAATAGATTTTGAGCGTCTCCTTGCATGCAAGGAAAGAGTTTCTCATAATAAAATAAATAATGAAAACGTATGGTGCACCATGCATCCATACGCCTTCTTCATATGGTCAACGTAGACAATCAAATGATTTGAAGGGAGAAGGGGCAAAACAATCGAAAACGAGCATTTCTGTCACCGCACACTAAAAAAGGGGATCCAAGGATAACAAACAAAATAGCAAATGGAACGTACTGGAACAGCAACAATCTGATTCGATGCATTCGGATTCACTTTCCTCGATCGTTGAAATGAAAGCATTTTCAAAAAAAGAGCCGAGCAAATTTGAGTTTGACAGATATACGATCGATTAGTATACAACGTATCCAAGTCTCAACGTATCTGCGGTTGTCGTATCTGAGAAAACGTGAATATTATCATGATCGAGTGGGAGTGGTACTTTAGAACACAACACGTCACAAAAGGTAAAACAATGGGTTCCCGCTGGCCTACTACAATTTTTTCTTTCGTTTTTGCTCCCAAAGACACCGGTCTCTCTTTCTTCTGCCAGCCTCTCTCCCCAACAATCACTTCAGCCATCGCCTTTCTATTTACTAAAGAAATGACAACAAACATGAACTTTGGTCCTGAATGGTGAGATCGCGCCTCGATTCCTCACGATTCCGCGTCACTCATGCTACTCTTTTTTTTTATAAGGATGCGCGGCACCATTCCCAAGCGCCCCACGACTCTCGATGCCCAGGACCTGCGCTCGCTTGCGATGAACAATACTGTAGCATCGCCTCATGGCTACCCTTCGCTCGGCAGTGACGCTGCCCATGCCCATCCTCTCGGCTCCGATTACCTGGCATCCCCGAGTGAGGATTCGGGCGAAAACAACGCCTACAAATACAGCAAAGACTTTATGCTCAGTCTCTACAGACCGGTCGATTTGCCAGCTGAGCTCGAGCGCCACGACTACGTCGCTGTCCCAGACTCCCAAGGACCCTTGTCTTTTGTTGAATTGTCAGACGAGGAAAAAAAGGTACGCACACGAGGGAGGTTTATTCTGGACAGTCCTATTCATTCTTTATCTTCATTTCATTGTATAGATCCTCTCTGGCCCAGTTCACTCGGAAGTCAGTCGGCGTATTGTCAGCTCCGGCGACCGTCCAAACTCGCAACGGAATCACCGAGACCTGTATGGCTCGCCCATGCAGAGCCCAGCATCCGAGAACACTCCTTCCACTCCCGGGCGCATGACCGCTTCACGTTCAAAAGGCTACTTCTCCAAAGACCGTGATCAGATACCGAGACGAAACGATCTGGGTAAGATACTTTACTCGTTGGTGGATCACATCGTTTGTACTGACCTTTTCATCTCGTGCTTTTTTTTCCAGAAGATTTGCGGCAACACGATTGGTCCGACGGTTTAGGTGCGCCGTCACCAGGCAAGAATGGCGATGCCGTCGACGACTCGTGGAACAGCGTCAACCGCGAAGCCGTTGGCTCCTTTGATGCCAATGGCATGTTCCGCTTAGGAAGCACCGGGTCGCCACTGGATGGCAAGCTTGCTCGTGATTGGCAAGGAGACACGGATCTAGGTGCTGGCGGAAAGGAGACCCGAGCCGGCAGCAGAAACTTTCGTCACCAGGGTGATGGCATGCTCATGAGGGATTCATTCGGAGTCTCCGCTGCGAACGTTTCCGCTGCTTCCGCTGTGGCTGCCTCGAGCCCGTTCAAGGAGCACGCCTCGTTCAACGGTCTCAGTCCCGATGTTCCTCTTGACCAGGACCGGATGTTTAAGCAGCAGCAGCAGGTTCAGCAACCGGTGCGATGGGTGTACCGCGACCCTCAGGGCAACATCCAAGGGCCGTTTGAAGCCCAAGAGATGCAGGAATGGTACAAGGCCGGCTTTTTCTCTCCCTCGCTGCTCGTCAAGCGGGAGGACGATGCGCAATTCGAGCCTCTGCTTGCGCTGATACGGAGACTGGGCAACGAGGAGGACCCGTTCCTGGCAGCAGCGCCCTCCACGCCCATGGGGGGCACGCCGATGCATGACTCGCCCTCCAACCTCCACATGGGTCTCCCTCCCACGAGAGGCTTGGATCCATTCAACCGCGGACCGTCCTCGGCCAGCTCCATGTTTGGCGCGGGCGACCCTGGCAACGGCCCTGCCCTGTTCCGGAACCAGTCCCAGCCCTTGTCGACGCCCGGCAGCAGCACGGGCCTGGGTGACTTCAACAAGTACTACCCGCTCGGCGGCAATGGGGGTGTCGGTGGCGTGTCCAGCTTCCTGCAGCAGCAGATGGGCAACCCGGCCTCGCCGCAGTCGCCTTCCCGCCTGCAGGACTCGTTTGGTGGATTCGGTCCTAGCATTCTCGGCCAGCGTGACACGCCCTCGCCTTGGGAGAAACCCCGTGCCCCGGCCTGGCTGAATAATGGCGGTCAGAACGACCTGTTTGGTGCTGATCCCGCCGGTATCCCGCCACTCTTGCAGCGTCAGCAGCAGGCACAGCAGCAGGCGCAACAACAACAGCAGCAGCAAGGCATGAACCCGCTCTTTATGGGCAACATGGGGCCTGGTATTGGTGCTATGGGTGGTCTCGGCGCAGGTGCTATGGGTTCGCCTGGCCTCTTCGAATACCAGCGTGCAATGAACGAGCAGCTCGAACAGCATCAGCAATACATCCAGCTTTTGCAGCAGAAGCAACAAGAGCACTTGCAACTCCAGCAGCAGCTCCAGCAGCACTTGCAACAACAGCAAGCCCAGCAACATCAACAGCAGCATCACCAGGTTCAGCCGCACCAAGTTCAGCAGCCTCAACAGCAACAGCCGCCAATTGAGAACATGGTCCAGCCGTCGCCTTCTGCTGCTCATGCTTTCGGCGTGCCTTCTCCTGCCGCCCAGTCACCCTACGCGGCACCTGCCAAGGTAGCATCTCCCAAGGAACAACCCGCGCCGGTCAAGCCGCAGACCAACGGCTGGGATACTGCTCCTGGTACACCCGCAGCCTCGAACAAGACCTCCGAACGGGATGCTCCGAGCAAGGCCTCCGAGTGGGACGCGCCCAGCGCTGTGTCTGGCTGGGACAGCCCAAGCAAAGCTTCTTCTGGTTGGGACAGCCCCAAGCAAGTCAAGCAGCAAGCGCCCGAGCCCGTTCAACAGGCGACCGATGCTCTCGCCGACACGATGGCCGAGACGCACATTAGCGAGCCTGAGCCCGAGCCGCGCGTGGAGCAACCCGCGCCGCGTGCCACGTCACCCAAGAAACCCGCTGCCAAACCCGTGTCACTTCGCGAGATCCAGGCCGAGGAGATGCGCAAGCAGGAGCAAGCCAAGCAAGAGCAGCGTCAGCAAGCAGCAGCTGCCGCCGCCGCTGCCACCAACGGCCAATCCGCTCAAGCTAAAACGGGCTGGAGCACGGGTTCTGCGTGGGGCGGACCAGTGTCCAAGGGTCCGTCGCTGCGTGAGATCCAGGAGATGGAAGCCAAGGAAGCCGAGGCCCGCAAGCAGGCTGCGGAAGCCCAGGCGGCCGCGATGCTGGGCAGCGGCAGCGGCAACGACACTCCGTCCTCGCTGTCCTGGGGCGTAGTGGTGCCCAACAAGGGTAGCCATACTCCGACCTCGACCTCCTCGACCGCTCCCGCTTGGGGTACCACGGCCGCGCCCAAGAAGACGCTTCGCGAGATTCAGCAAGAAGAAGAGGTGGCCATGAAGCGCCGCGCCAAGCAGCAGCAGCAGCAGCAAGCCGCGGCGGCTGCATCGTCGATGGCCAGCTCGCTTAGCAACAATTCCAAGAGTGGCTATGCCGGCATTGCTACTTCCGCCGCTGCCAGCGACTCCCCCGGCCCTGGCTGGACCACAGTGACCAGCGCTCGCACTGCCCCCAAGACGCCTTCCACCATGACCGCTCCTCCTGCTTCGACTCCGTCGAGCACGATGCCCCGTTCCAGCAGCGGCTGGGACACGGTTGGCGCGCCTCGCGCGGCGCCCCAGCCTGCTCCCTTGTCTCAACCCCGTGCTCCGGCCAAGGTTGACGGCGAGCCCAAGGCGCCGAGTGACGACTTCCGCCGCTGGTGCCGTCAGTCCCTGCGTGGCCTGAACGACGGTGTTCACGCCGAGGATATCATGATGATGCTCCAGTCGTTCCCGCTCAACAGCAGCTCGGCCGAAATTATCCAAGACATTATCTACTCCAACTCGACCTCGATGGATGGCCGCCGATTCGCACAGGAATACATGAAGCGCAGAAAGGCCGACTTGGCCGGCAAGCTGAACGTGACGATGCCGGTCATGAGCCCTGCTCTGGAAGACGAGTCTGAATTCAAGGTGGTAACCAAGAAGGGTAAAAAGAAGACGCAGGTATAAGAGGAAATCACCTTGTCGAGGGTTTTTTCTTTCTTCTTTCTTTATTGTGGTTCTGTAGTGTATAATCAAACAAAGCGTGCCCTTTTTTTTTCGCCCTGCAGAGGATATATTTTCTTCTTTTGTGTGTGTATGTGTATATTATGCCTCCATGTCAAAATAGCTGGGAATCCAATATGTATCGTGATCGCCTTGCTTGTCGATCCAGGCGAGACCGTCTTGCAAAAGATGATCCTGGAAAATACGTCAAAATTAAAGCGTGATTTGTGCCATTCGACTTACAAGAGCGGTATCGATGCGAGTCTCGGGCCAATGCAGCTCGGCTTGGATCAGAGCTGGATCGACAAAGCCAGACTTTTGAGCGAGGAGAAGCAGGGACGACTCATCCTTGTCGAGTTCTTTAGGCACAGACCGAACCATTTTGCGGGTGCCGATCTGAAGCACCTCAAAGCCGCCGTTCAGCGGTTTCAAGGTCTTGATGGCCCGTACAATATCGTCCCTGTTTGAATATCAGTAACCATCTAGCAAGGGATGAAGAGGGCTTACTCTGTGATTTCTTTGGACTTGCGCATGGTTTCTACACGGCGCTTGAGCTCATTTAGCTCGGTCAGACCGCCATCTCGCTGGCGCGTTGCGAGGCAGCACTCAATGATTTGGATCCCGAGCTCGTAATAAAAGTCACCGACGCCCAGCAAATCCGCCCAGAAGCCCTTGTTGGCTAATGGAATCAGGTCAGAGGCACACGTCGCATTCTGTTCTTTATAACTTACATGCCAAGGGATCAACACCGATATTACCGCACATGCGCTGAAAGTGCGCACGGAAAGTGGGATTCTTGCGGATATCCTTGCGATGCTTTTGTGCAAAGTCTTGTAAATTGTTCTTGAATACTTCTACTTGGCTCTGGAGCTGGGTACATATCAAGACGAGTGAGTAGGACGAGTAAGGGAGTGAGATAGATAGCGTGCGTCTGAAATAAAATGATATAACAGTACCTGCTCGAGCTCTTTGGCAGCGATGGTGTCGCCCACCTGCTGGAAGTCGCGCTATGAAGAGATTGTCAGCGCAATGAGAGCTGGAAGTCAATTGAGGATTACTTCGAGGCGTTCTTTATGCTGAGCATGAGCTAATCCGACAGGTCTTCTTCTCATAAAGCCGAAAGAGAAAGCGGCTGCTGCCTTTGAAAAGAAGGTTGAATTCCTGGCTATTCTTCTTTCCACACTTTTTACACCCACCCCCCCATGTCAGCCGACACGGCATCCCTCGACGACGATCTGCTCCTGAATCTCTTGAATGACGCCAGTTCTCAGGACCATAACCCTCTCAAAGACTCGGCTTGGACGCGTGATTATCTAGCGCGTCTGACAACTTTACCTCTTGATGCCCTGCTTGCCGAACCCGACCAGCTACGCGCCGAGCAGACCCAAATGCAGCACGATGCCCAACAGCTCGCCTTCCAGGACTATCCCGCCTTTCTGCACTCACACACCTGTCGCAAACAAGTTGATACCACCCTTGATGACCTCGATGCACAGCTCCATCAATTTGTCGGCACCGTGCCTGGCCTCCAACAAGCCTGCCAAACCTTCAGCGAGACGGCCACAAGTATTGTTGAGGATCGACGCAAGGCGCTGCACGTCCTCGAACACCAGAACGTGTTAGTGGACCTTCTCGAGATTCCTCAGTTGATGGAGACCTGTGTGTGGAACGGATACTATGCCGAGGCCATGGACCTCGCCTCGCATGCGCGCTTGCTGGTCGTACGCTATCCGGTACCGATCGTCCAGTCGATCCAGAAGCAAGTGCAGCAGAGCGCTGACCTGATGCTCGTCCAGCTCCTCGCCCATCTCAGGAGGCCGATCAAACTCGCAGCGGCTATGAACGTCATTGGCCATCTACGCCGCATGGATGCCTTTGAGACCGAGACCGAGCTGCGCGTCATCTTTTTAAGGTGTCGCCATGACTTTTTGATGCAGCGCTTAGACCGCATTAAAGTCACCGAAAACGCGTTCGAGTACCTCAAGCGATACATTGATATTATGCGCGAACAGATGTTCGAGATTGCCACCCACTACACATCGGTGTTCTCCCAGCACGAACAGCAGACGATCATGATCTTGTCCGATTACATGGTCCAGCTTATTGGCCATATGAAAAACACGCTCGAGCATCACCTGAGTGCGATTGACGATACCTCGGCGCTGGCGTCGCTGTTGACTCAGTTGCAGTACTGTGGCATGTCGCTCGGTCGCATCGGTCTCGATTTTAGGCACATGTTTGTCGCTGCCTTTGAAGATACCGTGCGCCCTCTGATTCTGCGCTGGATCGACAGTGCGACGGAAGAGCTCGTCGCAAACATTGCAAAGGCCACCCTGTCCCCAAGTGCCTGGATGTCTGCGAGTAAACTCTCTCAACACCAGTCTTACAATCACACCACCACGATCACGAAACGTTTCCAGCCGCCAATGCTGCTCGTTGATTACCCGCCTTTGGCTGTCTTTACCAATGCCATTCTGTCCACGTTTAACGCTCTCCGTCTCATTCCGGCTGCGAGTCTGCTCCGGTCCGTCCAAAGCCATCTGGATGCCTGCTTCCTCGAGATCGGTAGCGCCCTCAAACAGTACGCGGACCAGATCGTGCGTGACTTACCTGACGAGGTCGTGATCGTACATGCATTTACATCCACCTATGTGCGTTGCTGCGTGCCGTACCTGAGAAGCTGTCTTCTCGATGGTATTTACAGTGAGCTTCGGCAACACGATGAAGGTCTGGAAGACAAAGACCTCGAGACTCTGCTTGAGGCACACTTACCCCCGCCGGATCTACCCGAGGAGGAGGCCAAGTCAGAAGAAGTCCCTCAAAAGGAAACTCACAATGAAGCCGACCAAGAGCAGCGTGAGTCCAAGGAGGAAACTAAGGAAGAAGAGGAGAGCCTACAGGAGCCCGCAAAAAAGGAAGCGGGTGAGGATGAAGAAAACAACCCTCAGCAAGAAATCGATACCGACACTAAACAAGATGAGACAGATAAACTGAGCGGTTCAAGGCTGACGGAAAATGACCAGCCTGATAACGCCAATACACAAGAGGCTGCTTCAATCAACGATACAGCTGAATCCAAAGCCGAATCAGATAACGCAGCGGAACATAGCACACCCAGCCCGGCAGGACACGACGACGCGAATACAGAAGGCCAAACAAGCCCATCCAAAGAGTCTACCGCGTCTAAAAGCTCCAACGAAGAGCCAGCCAAACCCGCAACCTATCCCTCCTCTATAGAACCACAGTCTGCCAGCGATACCCCACTTTCTCCCCCTCAACAAGAGACATCCCCGTCCGACGAGAATGGCAAATCATAATCACCTAGAGATAATAAAAAAAATGTTTACCAATATATGATTATGAGTGACGTGTATTGAAATATCCTCTGAGAGGCTGTGATATTAGCACCCATATCCGCAACCACGACTAATCTGCTGCAACCGGCGCGTTTTGTTTCGCTCCGCTTTACGCGTCAACGATCCCTGGCTGAATTCTTTAGTGAAAAAGAAAAGCGCTTTCCTGAGGATTTCCACACAAGAGAAAGTGAAATTAGGCGTATAACTTATGCGAAGAAAAGACATCGCATTTACGCGTAGAAGGATGATAGTGATCGAGTGCAGCAACAAAGTCAAGAGCTTACGGTAAGAGCTCACGGTAAGTCATATAGACAGCAAGTATAAAATCATAGCTGCAGTGAATGTCCAGCTATACAATACCACAGCATGCAGACGTATACACAGGCCACGTACTAATCAAGACGCGCTTCCCTTCCCTCCTTGTCATTATCATTTTGTTTTACTAATTGTTGGGGGGTCAGGGGATCCAACGCCGAAACGAGGACCAATAACCCGGGATGATGGATAGATAAAGCCTCCAAGCTGGCCAATTCTCAGAGTTTTATCCATTGCCACCATAATCAAAATATGATCAGGTAAAAAGTATGAAGAAAAAAGGCGATTTGGCTGGGGAAAGCGCCTGTATTTATACTTTTTCGTTCAAAGCCCGCAAATTCTCAAGTCGTATATAAGGTTCATGCACACAAGCATCTCTTTCGCCATTCGTAACAAAATCACAGAATCAGAATAAATCAACGTGTCTGACACCGCAATCGATTCTTTGAAGCATGCTATCCGCAACAGTAGCATTCGGAAAGCTGTCATTGCATCATGTAGTTGCTAACCGACTGCGGAAATTAGGGTGATGGAAATGTTGTCTATGCAAAGCTTGAAGGTAGAAATGTTATATAATGCGCTAAAGTGGGCTCATGATGAAGAAGACATGGAACACGTCTTTAGGGAGCTGCAAGGGGATTAAATTGGGAGATCAATTGTTGCATTGGAGAAATCGGAGCAGCAGAAGCGGCAATCAGTTGCGAATTGCAGCTCCATTGAGGACGGTGGAAAGTAATGTTGAAAATCTGCTGCTATTGTATTGGACCTTGTCCCTGGGTAGCGGATTTTCTTCGTTTCTTGGTGATCTTATACAATCATTCATGCGTGCGGACCTGTCAAATTGCTTCGTTCGTGCCACTCGCGGTATCCCGTCGGCCAATAAGAAGCAGATTTTTGATCCAAGTATGCAAAAACATTGCCAAATAGCTACGGTGTCTCGATGATCTCTGTCACCTTGTCACCAAATAATCATATTACGCATCGCATGCAGATGGAGATAAAGTGACGGTGCTTATGAATGTCGACTTCCCAACCACTCAACTATGGCGGTTCTCCAACCTGTAAACTACAATACACGACAGAGCCAAGGATGAGAAGCATATCTAGGCATGAGTTTTGATCAGTTTTAGTAATCAAGCTAAGGAAAAGTGTAGAGTTCAGAAAAATTGGTACGTGTATCGCACCTAGATGGCTCGTAGACCGACTTTTAGAATAAGGACTGATAGGTACTTTTCGGGCAATGAAATCCACTACCGGGTCATATACAGGTACAAAAGTCATCTTGGCTGATCGAGAAAAATGAGGGAAGCCGTGCCTTCGTTATTTTATTATCTATCAAAAGATTTCTCGTCATGCATTCGTCCTGCTTACTATCATGGCATTCCTTCTTCTCGAAGACAATCCATCGGACCGGCGCACTTTCCAAGAAACCTTTGAAGGCTCTATAGTACATCCGGTTTCTCCTCGTGTCTTTAGTCTCTCCAAACATCTTAATATCCGACCGTCGCTAGGTCATAGAATCTCGCGAACGCTTTATTCTCTCTCCTATGTATGGCATCCATTATGTATGCTGGTCGCCTGAGTCGTTAGTATCAAGCTCGCTTGGGCTGATGTGGATAATATCTCATGCCGTCGAAAGTATTCGCCGGCGACATCCACGGCATATGATAAGAGTACAGAACTTTGATGCTTTATAAAGTCTATATATATTAAAGGAGGAAACAATGCAAGAATGAAAATCTATTTGATGTACGCATCTATGGATCAAGTCTACTGGTTTTTTGTAGGGGTTGCTAGGCGATGATGGACCATGGCCTCGATGGCATCGACCTGTTGTTCAATCGTGCACTGACTGGTATCGAGCTCGACCGCATCGTCGGCTTTTTTGAGGGGAGAGACAGCGCGAGTGCGGTCAGCCTCGTCACGGGCAGCCAGATCCCTCGCGATATCCTCAATCGTGTCCTTGCCATTGCCTTTCAGCTCCTTGAAACGGCGCTCTGCCCGTGTGCGTGCGTCGGCGACGATAAACACCTTGAGCTCAGCGTCGGGCAAAATGACGGTGCCAATATCCCGGCCATCCATGACTACACCTGTGATGTGTTGCTTATTGTATTCAAATCCGGCGTAGTCGGTGCGCCGCGCGAGTGTGCGCTGCTGCTCGGCCATGGCCTGGCGCACAGACGGATTGGACGCCACAGGATTAATAGAACGTACAATGCGCGATTCTCGAATGGCGGTCGACACGTCTTGTCCGTCTAATTGTACTTGACCAAATGACGGAAATCGGATTTCAGCTTCCTGACTTGCTTTTGCTACACGCTGGGTATCCTCAACGTTGATATTGTTCTGCAAACATTTGAGCGTGACCTATTATGGAGGAAGAGTTAGGTGAAGTGCTTTCAACGTTGGCTACCTACAGCTCGGTACATTGCGCCCGAGTCAATGTAGCCAAAGCCAAGCTTCTTTGCTAATAGCTTGGCAGTTGTGCCTACAGAAGAATATGTCAAACAGCGGTGATAAATATATGCAAGTAAGCTTACTCTTGCCCGAGGCTGCAGGGCCATCTATGGCAATTCGAAAAATGCGTGACATGAAAGGGAAAAAAGCAACACCTGTCAAAAGTCCGCATTTGTTCCACTGTTATGTTATTTGTTTAGAAAATTGAATTCACCTTTTGACTCGTGCGCATATGCGTAACAAACATCCAGTAATAAAAAGTGGCGCGAGATCAAATGAAACCTTCTTTTATTGCACAGAGATAGAAGATAAAACTTTTTTTTTTTGGTGTTTCGTAAATTCCAGGGCGGTGGACAGGGTATCAGCTTTGCGTTATGTATCATCATCTCTTGTTTCCTCGGTCGTAAACGAAGAACTGTATAAAGATCTAAAACAAGATCATGTCACGCATGAGTGAGTACTGGACTGAAAGTAGCTTGCGTCATTTGAATCTTACCAAAAAGTCAAAGACGAGTGTACCCACGCTACCCACGATCCAGGACAGGTTGATCAAGAGGTAATAAGGGTCGATCGAACGTAAAAAGATAGACTGTTTGGCTGTTAACTAAAATGGATCCCATGACACTGTTTTCGTTATTGTTACGTACCATCGTAAAAAGGACGTTGCCAAGGACAGCGCACACGAACATGCCGAAACTGAGTCCTTCCGTGCTCTTTTGTTTGGCATTCTTGACAATCTGCGGTATCCGACTGCCGACGTACAAAACAGCACTCGTCCAGCCCAACACCTGTGGCAGGACTTTTATACCTTCATTAGGCTCATCCACATCGTCGGGCTGGCCGTTGTGGATGGCAAGGTAGGCCCAGCAAGATCCGATGGTCGTCAAGCCGATAATGACGATGGCAATAAAGTTACTAGCACAGCGCTTCGTCTTTTTTTGGTGTTCCTCGGACGCATCCGAGTGCGGTCTTTCATGGGAGAGGAGTGGGGCATGTTCGTCGATAAAGTTGTCTTCCTCGAGCGACGGATGTCGGTGGATGCTGCGTCGGTAATACAAGACCTGCCAAATCAGTCCCATGTCGGCCACTGTGTACCACAATGCCAAAAGGAACTATGGTAGCCATAAAAAAAATCCATGAATAAGACAGGACCTTTCTCCCTCCTCTTGATATTTACCATGGTGGGCAGAAGGTCTTGGAGAATAACACCGGCCAAGTTAAATAGATCACCTGCGAGCCATATCACCAAGAACGTCATCGACAGGCCATCCCCGTTCTTCCGCTTATAGTTCACCCATAGTTGGCTATTGTTTAAGCTGTGAGCCAAGTGTGACGCTCCTCGCTATAAGAAAAGCTTACGGTGCAAATACAATAATCCAGCATAGAATAGACAAGTATCCCGAGGTTGCTGATGCAACAACGGAATCGACCATGGCAAAGCGATGAAGCAAAAGAAAAAAGAAGAGAGAAAATGGGAATAAAAACCCAGAGCGAGCGTACGTCGGATTTCGCTTTTTGTATGTTTCACTGCACGCTTGAAACAATGGAGCTAGGCTCCGCATGTAATACGCAAGAGGAAATATTTGTATGTAACAACATAAAAGGGGAAAACATTACAGGGAAAGCGAGGGAGCAAATGCGGGTATTCTTGGTTTTTTTTCCTTGACGTATCACCATCAGACATGGACGTGCGGGCGTGTTTTACGGGTGTCGCTGCTGTAAACGACCTGCCATCAGATCACCCAATAGACTACGGAGGTACGTCTTGTAGATGTTTCGTGCGCTCGGCGGTTCACGCGCAGCATTGTAAGGCTTGTTTTTGTACGTATCCAGCTGCTTAAAGAACTCGGTATGGATCACGCGGAGCGTCTCGGAGACGGTAGGGATGAGTGGGACGTTCCATACGTCTGTGTTAGCTTGTGGCTTCACGACGATGATATTGTCATGTTGGTCCACGGGCCACATACGGGTTTCGTCATCGATAATAATGGGAAGTGAGTAGCCTAAGCCAGGGAAGGATTTATCGTGGGAGACGCATGCAGCGTAGATGGACGTCAAGTCTTTAGGTGGGCGGCCGGGTGCGTAGGACCGCCGGATGTAGTCGTATTCGAAGCGGGCAGAGTGGAGCGGACCACGGATCCACTGACGGCGAGGGTCAATCACGGCGACGACATTGTTCACATATTCTTCGTCACTGCAGTGTTCAAAAGTAGAATGGATCAGCAAAAAGGCTTGTTCAAACTGCACTTTCACACTTACCCCAAGGAGCAGACGGAAATGTCAAACAGGTTTGACGCCCATTGTAAGAATTCTTGAACGCCTTCTGTCACGACCACACGTCGTTTTTCTTTGTCTCGCAGCTCGACAAGACGGTTTGGATCTGGGAAAGAAAGAAAAAGGGAACGAAAAAGAGTTGGTCAGTCTCTGCATGTCAAATTCCTTGTACCTTGTGTTACTCACATTTGTACAGGTCGCGTTCCGGCACATGACGAGGGTCATTCTCACCCACCATACGGACGAGTGTGTCATCAAGATCGAGCACGAGCGGCAGCTTACGCATCGTAAAGTAACCCTCCTCAATCACATTTTTGATGAGGGGCATGATTTCCTCGCGTTTGACGAGGAAGCCAAACAAGTACCTGGAAAATGATCCGGATGAGTACGACGAGGCGTCATGGTTGTGTGTTTTCTTTCTTACGTTTCCTCTTTGGCGTTCTTGAAGTGCATCTCCCACAACTGGTTGTCTTCGGTTCTCATAACGATGTATGCGCTCTTTCTTAAGCCGTAGCAGTCGTGAAAGAACTGGTGATCTGGTTTGATGAATACGAAGGTGGGCTTTCTTTTACTCATGACGGAGAAAAACCCGCGCGAAGAAGCGCCCTCAACTGTATAGAGAGGTTCAAGCAAGAGAAGAGGTTCGTCCTGAAGACGCTTGATCTCCTGCACTTGGAGTTCGACAGTCGAGTTCGCCTGACCGTTCGGATTCGGCCCCTTCCATATTCTGGAGGGGATAGTCAATTTGGGTCGCCAGGCTTTGGTGTTCACGAAGTCTCGTGTGAGCGTGAAGGCTTTCGATAAATAAAGAACGCATGTGAGTACGGTGACAGTAGAATGGTAAACTGCTTACTTTGTCGCGTGGGCTGCTGAGGCGAGTCAATTTGAGCAGCAGCAGGAGTAGGAGCAGGAGCAGGAGCAGGAGTAGGAGTAGGAGTAGCAGAAGTTGTGACAGGCAATTGGTGCTGGAAAGGCATAGGCTGCGGCGCTGGTGGCTGTCTCCGCTGAGCAGCGTCACGGGCCAGAATTAACTGCATCGCGGCATTCAATTGCAGGGCCACCTACAATTTACAGTTAAACGGCTGACTCCTCTCTTAAACATCGAATGTACCTCTCGTTCAGACGGGGGCTGCTGTGGGGCAGGTGCCTGGTCAGTATTTAAGAGATTGGAGAGATCCATGAATGGACAACAGAAAAAGAGGAGAAAGAAAGTTGCTATTTCTCAATGCGGCCGTCCCCCGCCCTTTTATACCCGTTTTCACCGCCATTTTTCAACCTGTCAAATGATCAAGGTTCTACCCATGTGTATGCCTTCACATGGATAATGTAAACTATAGAATAGCTTAAGAAGGCGCTGTTGTATAAATATACCAAAAAAGAGACTTCATCTCCGGAACAACTTTTCACGGCAGTGTATATGGTCCAGGTCAATAAGGTACATCAGCCCACCAAAAAGGTCTGCAGTAGTACCGTATACAGAGCGGGTATTGTACTTGCTGCGAAACAAAGTAGTAGAGAAATATCTTTTTTTTTACGTGTGTGCACAGGACAGACTACGCAAACAGAGATGATTTTTAAATATGCAGAGGAAGGGACTTAGGTCCCTGAAAAGCCCTTCTGGAGCTGTTGTATTGCTTTTTCATATAAAGTAGGAGAGTGATCCATAAACATGGAGCGTGAAAATACTATCTCAGAGAACCGGTTTTCGATATCATCGCACCGGCTAAGCATAACTGTATGTGCCGTGCGCCCATGGGACTGCCGTGCACTGGAGTTTTTGGTATGTGTTTCTGCGTCGGTGCGTTGCATGAGCTGCGGCACGGACTCGACGAGATAAACTGTGCTGGGTGGGTATAGTTTGTCTGTGCGCATATCAGCACGCATCGTTTTGATGAGCGCCCAGAACCACTGGTCGTCTTCGTCATCTTGCTCGTCTTGCTTCTCCAAATCATGCTTCTTCTTGTTTCGGTATCGCCCTAGGACTCGGTTGAGGATCTCCTCTGCGACATGACTTTCCTCGTGCAAGCTCACAGCCACGTTCTTGAAATCTTTCAAAAGTCCCAAGCTCAAGCAGCTGACGATATCATAACCATGGACCACGCTAGTAACGAGCCCTGATCCGCAGTATGTGCTCAGCTCGAGTGACATGACGCACGGCGGGCCATAGACGAAACAGTGGATCGGCCGTCCAGCGGGCAAGCCAGACGACTCGGAAATTACAAACCGTCCGTCGTCTGTGCGTTCGCTCCAAAGTACACCAACGAGACTTGCCACACCACCGCCGAGCGAGTGACCGCAGAGGACAAGGCCATAGTGTGGGTAAGCTCGCAGACCTTCCAAGATGGCCCGGTACACTTTGCCTTTTTGCTTGGCAAGTAGCCGAGCGGCGTCGAGCATGCCGCCATGGGCGAGGTAGGCGGCTGTCTTATCGGGAGGATTAACCTCGTCCGGGACTGAGAGGGCCGTGTAGGTGCAGGTGAGATCGGTTAAGACGTCACTCAGGCCCAGCGTGCCACGACAGGTCAGCACAATCGCCTGGGCTGAGTGATCGACCGTGACATAGTGGACGAGCTCGTGGATTGAAGGGTGATGCATCGTCAGGAGGGAGCGATCCGTATAGCTCGAAAGCAGTATATCTTGGACGGAAACGCCTGTGTGGTGGGCAAAGACGTGGTGGTTGGGGTGGTGATGCGCTGACGACGGCAGAACGTGGGGTATATTGCCAATGCCGAGCATCCGCATGAACGACTCGCCGTACGCTGCACTCGCATATCGTATAAAGCGTGCGATATTAGATATAAGGTCCCCGGGCGGGAAGGACGTGGGGCCATCTAGGGAGGGGTGGTTGAAACTGGAGGATGGAGTGGAGGAAAAGGTGGTCGTGGTCAGCGTCTTCGTCACGGAGGCCACCGAGTCAGATCGCACGATCCGTGGTCGGTGTTGGGCATGATCGGCGCTCTTGCTTGTCATAGTCATGCATGCTGGCGCTGGCTTGCTATGGCTGATACTGTCGTCGAGGGTAATAGCGGTATCATTGTTATCTCGCCGTACGTTGGCCGGTAACGAATTGCGCTTTTTTTTGCTTGTCAACGCTCGAAACTGGCCATGAGCAGTGCCGAAAGAGGACCGTTTCGTTTTAGTCGTAGTACGAGCAGCTGATCCTCTGGAATCACACGCTGCGCACTCTGTTTTCTCACTGCTTGTGTATTGGGTCATTTCGACTGTGCTGCTCGTCACGCATCTCGTTGTCTTCTGCTGCGCGCTATCCTTCATGTTGCCTTCAAAGTGCTCGTGCCGTTCAACTTGACTGTGTTGCATGCGCTGCGATATCGCGGAGAGCATGAATCGCAATGATGCTGAGGAGGAGCTGTCGGAGACGTGCTTTTCTTGTATTTGGGCACAATGCCGTGTTGAAGCCAAGACGACCTGCTTTTCTTTATCGGATAATTCAATCCATTGGGGGGTACACCGATCGTCATCCACTAGGGCCATAAAAGCCTCGTTTTCCTCTTCGTCGTGGCGCACGACAATATACTTTGCTTTGGGCCGCTCTTGCTGGTCGTCCTGCTGGACAGGCTGGATTCGCGTCGACGTCGTGGTCGTCCGTTTTGTGTTTATCGTAATCTCGTACAGCCTGTACGGGGGGGCTGCATCGGATAATTGCACGATGCAGCTTGACGATCGTTGAGCGTCAGCCTGTACGAGCGCTTCGAGCTCGCGTAGGATATCGTCATGCCGAGAAGATGGATATGGTTCATCCGTCGAATCGTACTGGATTAGGCTCTGCTCGCTCGTTTCCTCGTCCACCACGAGGCCCTTCCATAGCACGGTCGATTTGGTCTGTTTCATCCTGCGTTTATGTGTGACATGCTGCAGGACGGCAAAAGCAGTCAGGGCCTTGGTGAGACCTGCGAGCATGGTGACTCTGCCTGCTTTGGCCAAAACAAAATCGGGATCCTGCATAAGCTCGCGGTGCACAAGGGTGATTATGGACGCGATTGCGCGTGAGGTCTCGTTGGATCCGAAAAGGCCGTCAATAATACGAACAGATTCCTCCGCGGTCTATAATTGACATGCAAATAGAGTTTATGAATAAAAAGGGAGTCTACATAAGCAAGTGCTGTGTTTCGTTACCTTAAAGCCGGACTTGACTGTTTGGGATGTCAGCTGCAGACCCGACAAAGCAAATAGCTCCGCCAAAGTGAACGTGTGATGGACTATATACAAGCCGAGACTTGTATATTTTTCAAGCATCCGCAGAAATCCTCGACTAAAAACGAATAGAAAGGGAAAGGTCAGATTAGGTGTCAACCTTCGTCTCGGAAGAAGGTGGCATACATACCTCTCTGCATCAACGAGCGCCTTCTCTTCGTCTGATGTGGTGTATGTCAAGGTATGCAGGCGTTTCGCGGTGCCGAGCGCGTTCGTGATGGCCTGTCTCGAAATGCCCAGTGAGAGGACTGTACCATACTTGGCCGCTTCAAATAAAGCTTCGACAAACAAGGACGAACAGCGGAGCGAAAGACGTGCGGCCAGGGACGCAGCCGTGACGAAACTCGCAATGTTCTCAGGCAGCAAGGTCGGTGAGTCATGGAGGGAAATCGGGTAAGTTAACTCGGTCGAAGTTGAGACAGCCATCAGGAAAAGTATCTTAAAAGACAGAGAGGGTCAAAACTGTGTGTATGCGCGAGTGTGCTTCCGCCAGCGCTTTATAGTTGTAGGCTTTTGGCTAGACTGGGGACCGTCCGTAACGTATAGTAGATGCGTGCCGCTATTTTTGGGGGAGACGATCCAGGTGCAGAAAGAAGAAAGCGTGAAAGCAAGAGGTAAAAGAGAAGAAAAGCTTGTCTCAGAAAGGGGACAGATAATTCAGGGCACGGTGAAATAAAACGGTTAAAGCAAGCAGCTGACAAAAAGCGCAGCGGGCATGTGACCGCACTTGGGTTTGCCAATTTTGAACAAAAAAACCCCACACCCCAAACACACAACACTTATGCACACAAAAACTGTGCAAAAAGAGTGCGTGTGGTGCTGCCTACTGACGATGATGTGGGGAAGATCCGAGGGTTGTTTGCATCGCCTGCCTTGTCCGCTGACCCCGTGCTGTTTCACACACCTGCATTCCAATGACCTGAACCCCATCATGGCGCGATTTTTATATGCCCTCTTCTGGCTGTCGACTTTTTCACAAAAAGATAATGACGCAAAGTGAAAAATTCCTTCTATTTCCTCGCTCCTTTCCCACAATCAATGGCTACTGACTTGGTTGTTGCTGAGTGGCAGACCCACACATAGAAGAAACCACATGGCTCAGTCAATGTCGAGCGCTCTGTTCAAAAATACCACACACGCATTGACTTTCCCACTCTCTCTGTGCGCTCTTTTCTCTTACCCCTTCCATGTTTACTGGGCACCACTCGGTGGGGAAGGATGATATATCTCATCGTATCCCCATTCGCAAAAGCGTCAGACATCCCTTTGTGTTTCGTAGACAATAGAATTAAAACAATCAAGAAAAAATATGGGTAGAGAAGATGACGAGGGGACAAGAAACGTATGGTCCACTTTCCAGACGTTATGAAGAATCAAGACTCAAACTGTTTGCCCAGTGGGATGAAACGCTTGTTTATGTGTACGACACAGTAGCACAACAATAATTGCAGCACTTTTCTACGTTCTATCATTTCTCTTTTAACAGGGCACACAAAACTTGGGTCTGACCCTGAACTTACAATCACCCTACGCACAATAAAAAAAAATAAGCACCCTCAGCAAAGGGACGTCGTCGCTCTTGTCCTAAATTATTTGTCGGGTAATTATGAACCGACAGAAGGGTCCAGCCGGTCTTCCGTGCGTCAAGCAATCTATTTGTCCTGTAGTAAGCAACGGTTTACGGACAAAAAGAGGAAAATGAACCCTCGCACGAGCACACCAGCTATATTCTCATACATACACGTACGTAATGCACGTAGGAAATGAGGGTCTAGGCATTTGTTCTACTTTCGCTTATCACGGGAGTGGTACCCCACATCTTATACATCATACTTCATTCTCTGGGCGTCCCTGCAGCCCCATTCTGCCCTATAGAGATTACTATATATCTCTTCTGCATCTCGAAAGAGAATAAAGCAGGGAGGCACATATAGGAAGAGGAGAACAGTGTGCCATAATAGACTCGGATCGATACAGACAACGCGAAATTGGTCACTCATCTTTTCATTTTTCCAAGGTACTAGAGATCGCGTGTCTCCATATTGTCCCACTGCTCGCTGCTACCCGACCGGTCGACGGACAGAGAGGTATAAGAATATCTGATATTAGACAAAGTATAAGAGGAGAAAATCTGATAGCTAGGTGATTTGTTTTTTACAATGCACAGTCAGACAGAAAAGACTGATTATCTTTGTGCGCTGGGGGGAGGTAGACGGGAGTGCGGCATGATTTGCTTGTGGCGCCCTGTCTTGGAACACTTTATCTATGCACCATCAGCTACTCTATTGAAAGCACAGGCTTCCCTGGACAAGCTAGAACATGTGAAGTTTTGAGATCCAAGACAAAAACGCAATGCTGTAGACATTTTACTAGCAGCATGGGCTATTAATATAACCAAGTTACATAGTCTTATACCTTGGAAAAGCGTCGATCCTATCACCTGATTAAAAAGATGCGGACTTTAAAAGCGTTGTTGGATCTGATAAATCATACGGTTTCCTCAACGCCGATATATCCGAGGAAGAAAAGGAAACGCAGGATGAGGGCACAGTTTGCGGCGATCAGCAAGCAATATAGGTATAAGTTTCTGTTATAGAAGGTCAGACTTTAGCACCATGCTATCTAGATGTCCTTACTCTATTTCCTTTAATTTTTTTTCGGTTGTAACGATAGTGAGTTGATTGCGGAGGTAAATTTTTGAGTCCTGCGTGTTCGCGCCGTTGTTTATCTGGTTATCAGATGGAAACATTCGCACACATACATTTAAAAAGGCTTCTCCTTTTGCGCATTTCTTGTCCTTTTCTCTTTTCTTCATTATAATTATATTTATTCATGTCTTCAACTCCCATCTTCATATGCAACGGTCATAGCGGCAATAAATATAAAAAGCGACAACATACGCCACGCCGCCGATCGCGTCCTTCCACACCTCCCCATACCACCACCGACCCATCCCTCATCCACAAACACAACGCAAAAGACGACGATGGCATGGCTGTCGACCTTCCAACACCGCCACCTTCGCCTGGTGGAAGCGAACATTATCTAACAGCGTCACATGAGGCCAACACCCGCATCCTTGCTGCCAAGCGGGCAGGCAATCTCAAGGTGGTCATGGCCGAGTTTGCCTCGATGAAAAAGCAAAATCTGCCACTCACGCACCACACCTACAACCTCGTCCTTGACGCTCATGCCAGCCTCCGCCGCGAAGGTACACCTCTCACGCCAGTACTCAACAGTAAGTAAATGAGTCAAACATTTTTTTTGTTTGTCGTGTAACAAGCAATAAGATGGGCTGACATCGTTTGATTATTTTTTGTCTGCATCAGTTTTCCAAGAGATGGCACATCTGTCGCCCAGCAGCTACACCTATGCTGTTCTTCTCCGGCTCCTCTGTAAGCGCGACGTCGAGGTCCAAAAGACAGTTGCGATGCTTCGTCGCCAATCGGCACGCACGGGTCAGTCGATGGAGGATATTCCAGCGCTTGAATCTGAGTGCAACGTGAACCGTGCAATGGCTCTTTTCCGCGAGTGCCACGAGAGGAATCTGACTTGCGAACTCGAGGTCGACATTTACAACCAGCTCCTGCGCGTCCTGTCACATTATGGCAATGCAGCCGATGCCCAATTTGTGTACGACTGTCTCGTCGAATCGCCTGCGGCGGAGCCCAACTCGGCCACATTTGCAGCGCTCATCAATCTGCTTGGTCGCGCTGGCCTCCTAGAGAAAGCGCTTGCCTTTTTCGAGACTTATAAGTTGCTACGCGGTGATATGGGCGCCCATGATGCGTCATACGTCTACAATGCCCTTGTCGACGCCTATCTAAAGTGCAACCGCCTCGACGACGCGCTGCGCGTGCTCGAGCACGATATGGTGGTGGACAACGTCAAGGTGACCATCATTCCGTACAACTCTATCCTGCGACATTATTGTGCACGTGGCCAGATGGACTCGGCCCGGCAATTGGTCACGAAGCTTGAAGGCTCGGAACCCACCGTGGATGCAAGCAGCTATGGTCCTATTCTCGCGGCGTACTGCCAGGCCGGCCAGTGGCCAGAAGCGTCGGCCATGTATGATGCCATGCTCCGGACGAATATTTCCAAGGCATACGGGAACCTGGCCAGCTACAGTCTACTCTGTTTGGCGCATGATCAGGGCGAGCGCGCTCTAACCGTTGTCAAGGATATGGTGCAGGCGGGTCTGGAGCCTGATGCTGTCTTGTCCAGTCGCATTGTGTCCCATTTTGCGCAACGCCACGCGTTTCAGGAAGCTGTCGCGTGTCTGGAGTTTGTACAAAAAGCCATGTCCACTCGGTCAGTTAATAAGGGCGCGACACACTTGATCAAGTCTGCCTTGCAGATCATTCATGCCCATGCCGAGTGCCGCTTATCCCACGTGCTCGAGATCGCGCAAGCTCTGTCTCCCGTCCTTGCCACTCAGCCGCAACAGCCTATTCCCATGCTTCTTGCCCAAACCCTCCTCGATGCTTACTGGAATGCGCCCTCCACCGACAAGCACGAGGCGCTCACACAATCGGCCTACACCAGCCTTTTATGTGAAGCTGCCCTGGCCCTCGATACCAGCCTCGGTCGCTGGGCAGACGACGTCCTCGTCAATTGCGCCGATTCGAACATGAGATCACCTCTGGCTATCACACCCTCTCTGTCCTCTCGCATTCTCACGCGGCTCCAGAGACAAGATGAAGTCCAGGTTGCCTCGGCGTGGCATAGGGCGATTATGGAGCCGACAACGCTCAACGAGGAGCGCGGCACGGAGGACTCGAACGCGGTGCTGAGCGCGGCCATGCGCGGTCGGAGCACGGAAGCCATCCGTATCTTGGAGCGCAAGATTCTGAACCAAGGCCAAGTTCCGTCGCCCGAAATTTTGCGGGATGCAATTGCTGCGACGGGCAAGCAGGGTGAGCTCGATGCGGCCGCGACACTCTACCGCCTTTCGGTAGAAGCCTATGACCAACGCATCCAAGACCCCAAGGTCCGCGCGCACGCCATTTACCTTGCCACGAACAGCATCCTGATCGGCTATGCTCAGCAGGGCAATATGGTGCGGGCCAAGGAGTACTATGATCAGATTAAGGAGATGGGCTTCTTTCCAGACGGTAACGCCTATGCGTCGCTGCTACTGGGCAGTGCCACGTGCGCGACAGATGAAGCCACCGATGCACTGACCATCTATGACGAAGCCAAGCGCCACAACGTGAAGCCCACAACCTTCTTTTACAATGTCGTCATCTCCAAGCTCGCCAAGGCACGCAAGCTCGAGCCGGCCCTTATGCTGTTTGACGAGATGAGGCAATTCAAGATCCCTGCCAACTCAATAACTTTTGGTGCCATGATATCGGCGTGCGTCCGTGCAGGCTCGGAACCACAAGCTCGGCGCCTGTTTGGTGAGATGCTGTCCTCGCCTTCCTATCAGCCACGCGTGGGGCCGTTCAACAACATGATGCAGTTCTACGTGCGCCAACAGCCCGATCGTGCACGTGTCCTCGAGTATTTTGGCGAGTTGCGCCGGCGCCATATCAAGCCCTCTGCCCACACCTACAAACTTCTTATGGAGGCGTATGCCAACATTGCGCCTTACGATATGCCCACAGCTCACCGCATGCTGACGGAGATGGTGCGCCGTGACAAGCTCACGCCTCAGGCCGCACACTATGCTACGCTGATATACTCCTATGGATCCCTCCAGCGCGACGTGAAGAGCGCCGATCGCGTATTTGCAGAGATGACCAAGGCGAAGCTGCGACCGGACGAGGCTGTATACCAGGCTATGCTTGACGCCCTCATCAGCAATGACCAGATGGATCGTGCCGAGGCTATGTACGCACGTATGCTTCGCGACATCACCAAGAGCGCGTCGCCCTACATTGAGAACCTCTTTATCCGTGGCTACGGTCGCAAGGGTACACTGGACAAGGCCGAGGCAATCTTTGAGGCCATGTCTGACGATAAGCTTTTGCACGTCCACTCCAGCAGCTCGACGACCAGTAGCATCGCCAGCGACAGCGATAGTGGCAGCCAAAGCAGCACTGCCAGCAAGCCTGCTGGCGAGACGGTGGTGGTGCGGGAGCCAAGTACCTATGAAGCCATGGTCACGGCCTATCTAGAGAATGATATGCTGCACAAGGCCAAGGAAGTACTGGATCGCATGATACAGCGCGACTTTCCTCCCAAGGTGGTGGCCACGGTGGCTGATCTTGTCTTGGAGTGATCCTAGATTTATATGTTTCCTTTATCTTCTCATTCTGTACTATAACATGTCTGTCTGTCCTTATTTCTGTACATAAAGCACCCACTTTACGATTATATGACAAAATATATTTCTGTTCATGCAAAACAAGTATTGCTGCGTCCAGGGTAGGAGGGGGGGTAAATGGCCATAAAAGTATATCAAACTTCCAGTATTGATAATTCAGTTAAGGGGGAGATAGTTTTCGCAAGCTGCTAAAAGAAGAAGAGAGGGCACAATAAAAAAATGAGATGACTGGGGATGGGAGAAAGAGGCAACAAGAGAGGACCCGGAAAGAGACAATGTTCACAAAGAGGAAAAGGTAGAGCACGAGTAGGCAGCAATGATATTGGGGAGAGTGACCTCTTGGTGAACAGCGCAAAGCCCCGGGGGAGGCAGATGGATTCCTAGCAAAAAGAGCTACATCTTACGCAAACCTTTGACCATTTGGTCCTGCAGGAACTCCCACCTGTCCTTGCACAAATGAGCGAGGTGGCGACCGCCGAACTTTTCCTCGAGTTCAGACCACCGCCCCTCGTGAAGCGGCAGCATGACATGCTTGAGCAAAACCATGTCATCCTCATGGGTCCATTTTTCGAAACCACGAATGACATCGTCATATTTGTCAGTGCTTCGGATACCGCGTGCGACAGAAGAGCAGCAACTGTCTCGGCGGGTGGTAGACGAATGGGGTGGTGAAGGGGGTGCGACGGTGGATGATGGCATAAATGAGGTAGAAGATGGTGGTGATAAAGTGGAGGACGGTGCGTTGGTAGCGGATTTGGTCGAGTCGATATCCATGACAGAGTCGCGAGGCGGCGTCCATGGCCGCATGTTGTTGGGTGAGTTGCTACTGTTGCTGCTGTTGCTACTACTATCGGAGGATAAGGCATGTGGGTCCAGCAGAGGCGGTGGCGGGATATCGTCAGATGAGACAATACTAAACATGGGGCTTCGCATCACATCCAGGTGCCAGTCGCCGGTGGAATTGACGAGTTCCTGATCGACGTAGGCACGGATCTCGGCGGCGGTGGGCTCCCGCAAGATTTTTTTGTTGGCAAACTTGTTGGCATCGGGAGAAGCGGTCATCTCATCGGCCGAAGTAGAGGAGGAAGAAGAAGACGGAGGTGATATTGAAAGGGCGGTATTCTCGATATGTTCATTTGCAAAGGCGATTTTGTCCTTTGTAGTCGGAAGACGTCGGAGGGACTGGTCTGATTTCTTGTGCTGCTTTTGAATTAGTATAAGGAACGTTATGCCGCCCCCCACTCTCTCTTCCTCTCTCGTCATATCCCCCCCCCTTCCTCAAGCATTCTCCGCTTAGCTCAGCTCAAGTGTACCTGCTCATCTGAAGTCATCTCTTCATCATCGGTATCGTCAATAAGATTGCCGTGTTCATCGTATTCCACAATCGGTTTAGCTTTGACTGATGAGAGTGTGAAGGAACGAATGGTGTGTGTGAATGGACAACAAAAAATAAATAGTTATTTTTGTTACCTCTGGCTGGTATTCGTTTGGGTTGCTCTGGTATGCCGGTTTGACGATAGTTTTCATAAATGCGGCGTACAGCGGGTCGATTCAAACCCACGAGGCGAGCGACTCGCTTTTCCGTCGCACCCGCCATGTAGGCACCCACAATGAGCCATAACTTGGCGCGTTCAGGGTCGTCGGTCATTGGTTTCATTCTCGTGAGGGAAGACATTGCAAGTAGCTTTTTCTGAAGAAGGAAAAAGAGAGTAAAAGAGGAAGAAGAAGAAAGAAAAGAAATATGAAGAAAGTAAAGTAAAGTAAAGAAGAAAGGGTGAATGGCGGACAGCGACCACACGCATACATCACACTCACCCACACTCACATAACACTGGGTACACGCAAATACAACATAATTCCGCAACCCATAATTGGGTCATCTGCTTACACAACATAATTTCTTTTTACTTTTCTTCCTTTTCTGCATTACTTTACTTCTACTTTGGTACCATCCAGTGTGTCTCTATAAACACATCCCTCTCGGCCCGAGTGCACCGACACCGCGTACGTTGCTTCCTCCAGTCTATGGGCGAAGACGCCTGGGAAACAGAGTTTGGCCTTTATAAATCCTTTTCGTGCGGATAAGGCCTCGTGCGATCCGTGTCCTCTGGATTGGCTCACAGAGGAGACTGATCATGTTGACCACGTGCGACACGTAAAAATTGTGGAGCCCTTTCCCGAAAATGGACCAGTCTGTTTATCAGATACGTACATAAACACATAGTTTGACCTGCGGCTGTTGTATTACGAGCCACCAGTCAGCATAACAAACCGCTATAATGATAATTATATCTAAGTATAATATATGCACGTACCTTGGCTATCAATGCGATGAGATTGAGACCAAGTGGTATATTTAGATAAACAGATATAAACATGATATAGAAACTAATACTTCATAAAACGCTATGGCATGATGAAAAAAGAAAGATATAACAATGATAAGGTATATAATGTGGAACGGATCATGAGAGAAAAAGCTTCAGGGGTAAGAGAAAAGAAGCACCGAACCACAAAGTAGGGGGCGGTAGAATGAAGAGGTCATGATGCTTGCGTGAATGTATGGGAGCTCTAGACAGGTAGAAAAGGAAAAAGAAAGAAATGGAGACGACTACAAAAACAAATAGGGAACGAATGACAGAAACGAATGTGGGAGTACCATGGACAAACAACTGTGAGGATGATGTGATAAGGTGGGTGTGCCTATGCCTGGGCATACGGATGATGGGTATGGCTCTAAAGTGGAGGTATAGTTCACTTTTGTTTGGCAATGTTGATATGCTGCTGAACAATGGACAGAGCTATATCATGCGTGTTCTCAGGCTTGATGGAGGGCTTGTTGGGTGTGCTCCAGCGGGCACCAGGATGAACAGGCGTCCGAGTGGCAGAGGAGGAACCAGGAGCCGACTTGGATCGTCTGCGGTCGAGTCCGTATGGCGTGGAACGGCCAAGTTGACGTTTGTTCTGACCTCGCATGGCGCTCTTCATGCGCTCTTGCTTGTACGTCGTGTACATATTCTGGTCGAGTTCAATAGCATCCATGAGCACGTCCAGTGATAGACGCTGGTCGTTATTCTCCACACTCTTTTGCTGTGGCTGCTGACTCGGGAGCTTGATTGGCAATGAAATCGTACGGAAATGGTTTCGGGTCTCGTCTGTCGAAGAAGGGGAAGTAGTGTCTTGGTGAGCGCGCATGGGAAGACACAGCGATTGAAAAGAAGGTAACACAGTGGTGTCTTGCTTCTTGTCAAATGCAGGGAGCTTTTGACGGGGCATCCAGAGACGGGCTTCAGTTTCCATTGTATTGTTTAAGAAAGGAAGATGAAAAAGAGTACGCTGAAAAAGGTATGCAGAGATGGAGAATGATACTTGTGTAGAACTGATAAAAAAAAAGAGCCCGCAGCTTCATTGTAGTTTATATATGTCTTTATTGGCGGTCACCCCGACTCCCCTGGACATTGGTGTGAAAGCAAAAACTAAAAAAAAAAAATAGTAGATCGCGCCTCCCTGAATTCCAGAGGATTTCGATATGAACTGGGACATCGTCTTGCTTTTTTTTTATTCTCTATTCCTGCTCTCTGTTCCTTGCTCTCGATGAAACAACACACGCTCGCACATACGCCTTGATCAGGATGTTTGTCTCTCCGTCAGGAACTTTATTGCCAGGAGTAGCTTACTTTGACTCTTGACCTCTCTTCTTTACAGACTCTAACGGGTGACAGCGGAAAAGGAAAAAGGAGACATGGCCCATGTGTGCAAGAGTGTGTGCCTGTCGTTCAGAATGCTATTACGAAAATTGGATCACATGGTTCGGCCATGCACATACTTGATCTGCTGTAGGACCGCGTTCGTGGGCAACTTGTTGCCAGGCAGACAATCAACCGGCTACATATGACACACTTTCTTTTCGTCCCGGTCTGAATACGCGCAGCACGCTCAAACTCAACATACACATCACTCCAAGTCAAGGTTAAAATACAGCTGGATCATGTCCCAGAAAGGAGGAACTGGCAGAGGAAAAAGCTCGCCAACACCACACTTTGGTGCAAATAAAGCAAAAGAGTGAACATTACGTACGCCACTCCAGCCAGACCATGTCAATTTCGCCATGCTGCGGGTGCATGGACCAAACCACCATAGTATTATCTGTCTTAAAATGCGCCATCCTGCAGCTCTGCTTCTGAATCGAGATAATATAATTTAAGAGCATCGTCGAACATTGACACACACTTACACTCACACACAAAATAAAAAAAAAAGGACCATGGGATACATTCGGCCCGGTATCCTTATTTTGCTCCTATCACTATATCCATGTTACTCCGAAAAAATAAAGAACCTCATTCACAACAGGAATGCCCTGACGTAAGAAGCGTTCTGTTCCCCGTAATAATTACCTCCGCCAACACAGCCGGCGAACATGCAAGCGAACAACTCCAAATAAAATACGCCACATGCCTTTGGTATGTAGGAAAAGCGCGTGCAGACGCCCCAAAATCTCGTGTTTTTATTCTCTCTGTCTTTACTTCGCTGCAGAACCAAGGAGAAAGACTGAGATGAGTCGTGAAGCTCATTGGCAAATATGACATTATTACTACTATTGACCCATCCTATGGGGAATGTCCACGTATCATCTATCAGCTTTGATTATTAGAGATGCGATGCGATGACGAAAGATTATATATAGATCAAGCGAGCAAAGTGCGAATCTTAGGAGAATACATCATGGTTCGTGCGCGTAAGGAGAACTCACCCTACCGTCCACACCACGGTCTAGATAATACCGCGTAATTGTTCTCGCAAGCGTTTTCATTTTACAAAATGAAATCTATCCATGTGCCCTTCTTAGTACAGGACGTTCCTTAATCAAGTAAGGTCTAGAAATTCTGCTGTGCATGTCAGTAAAACTGTATGACCCCAGACCCACTTTGTCTGAAGGGATAACAATACCGATGAGTTTCGTGTTGCCATGACAATGAGGAAAGAGCTGCATTAGAGAGCTGCTTTCTAGAATGAAACGAGATTCGAGAGAAGAATGCGAGTAGTAATACAAAGAAGGAGGGGAAAGGGCCGGTGAGAAACGAGCGATGGGGTGCACACACATAAGCAATGTTTTATTACGCAGAAATACAAGAGTAAATATTCTGCTTTGCTGACAACGAAATGCCCAATTGCAATTGAATATTTTCTCTGTGACGACCGGAAGCTGGCTGGTGTTGCGGAGACAAGACCTATACTGTCCTTGCATTCCATCGCCACAGACTGTCTTCTTACTCTTTCTTTGGCCACACTTCATTATACCGGCCGTTTACCTCCATTTCGCTGAGTCTCGTGCTCAGATTACCCGCAGAAGCAGTACTGACCCGTAACGGACAAGGACTCATTGAACGGTAATTATCCTTTTTGCCTTGTTTTCTATCGCATTCTGCCACTGGGTTGTGTCGTTGACTTGCTTCTTATCACCAGTAAAAGCGCATTACGGCCCGCACGATCGAGTCTTTTAGCCCTCTCGCTCACGATCTAGCTTGCCCCACGGCTATAATCACGTTTGTGATCGACCTCTGTTTCATCTGGATCTTCATGCAAATGACAAAGTCGATGAACCTCGCAAAAAAGCAAACGTCCTCGTACGCCATCCGCAGCGGTGGCCCTCCGACTACGCCTATCGATGCTGCGCCTATTCAAAGGAAAAAGAGGTCCAACTCCAACAAAAGAGACGCTGACTTGCTCGAGGCCTCTAATGACCAGCAGGATGGCAATCCGCCGCTCGTCGCCTCCGCCCCCAATGACAACAATAACGACGACGACAATACCAATATTTATAATAATAATAATAATAATGACAACACCAAAACGTCCGAAGTCACGGGGAAACCAACACCAGACACCACTCAGGACCACACAGACACCCCCTCCGAAGTCGTCTCCAAAACGGCTGCCAAACGGAAAAAGAAGAAGAAGAGCAAGTCCAAGAATGCTTCTTCAACTGCATCCAGTATGCGTGAGTCGCACTGGCTCGTCGATACCCGAAACAACGCGGTGCGGAACACCGGCGATGAATTCTGGTCAAGCACTAACAATAGCGAAGAACGCCAGAAGATTCGCGAATTTTGGTTGCAGCTCGGTGAAGAAGAACGTCGCTCGCTTGTCAAGGTCGAGAAGGAGGCAGTACTGCGCAAAATGAAGGAGCAGCAGAAGCATAGCTGCAACTGTTCTGTATGCGGCAAGAAAAGGTACACCAACACACGCAAACCTTAAAAAATTACACCCCCCAGAAAGCTCACGCTATTTGCTTAATAATGAAGGACCGCCATCGAAGATGAACTCGAGGTACTCTACGACGCCTACTATGAAGAGCTCGAACAGTACGCGAACCATCAGCAACAGACTCGTTTCTACAATGGTGTCGACCGCTTAACCAACCCCACCTATGATGTGGACGCGTACGAGAATGGTTACGTCGATCCGAATCTCCTTGACGAAGAAGAGGACGACGAGGATGAAGAGGAAGAAGAGGACGAAGAGGATGACTACGAGGGTACCTACGAGGATGAAGACGAAGAGGACGCCGGCAGTCAATCAGATCAGTCAGACGCTTTATCTGATGGCGAAAATAGCTCCTATGACGACGACATAGCTTACTCAAGCAGTCAAATTGCGCATGCCTCCAATGATCATTTCCATTTCGGAAATAGTCTCACTGTCAAGGGTAAGTGGGTATTGCAAGTCTTTGAATATATACTGATTTTGGAGCGATTAGGTGGTATCCTCACTGTTGCAGATGATTTGCTGAAGAACGATGGCAAAAAGTTTCTCGACATGATGGAGCGACTAGCTGAACGAAGGATACAAAAAGAAGAGGAAGTCCTCGAACAAGCCGACGAGTATTACGATGAAGCAGATGAAGAGGATGATGAAGCCTATGATGATGATGATGATGAGGTATGTTCTCAAGAGTTTCAAGGTGTTACTCGCGGATCCACCTTACCGAATCCTTGGATACAGGATACGCGGACTGAGGAGCAGCGCATGGAGGAAGGCCGACGCATGTTTCAAATCTTCGCCGCCCGAATGTTTGAACAACGCGTGCTAGCAGCTTACCGCGAGAAGGTGGCAAGAGAACGTCAACAGCGCCTCATCCAAGAACTAGAGGAAGAGGAACGTCTGGAACGGGAGCGTGAACTTAAGAAACAAAAGGAGAAGGAGAAGAAGAAGGACAAGAAACGGTAAGCGTGTACTAGAACTAGGATGTTTGCCCTAACTGTCGATTTTTTGCAGGCAAATGAAGAAGCAAAAGGAAGAAGAGCGACTAGCGAAAGAAGCGAAGCGCAAGGCAGATGAAGAAGCGGCCAAGTTGGAGCGCGAGAAGAAACTGGAAGCGGAACGTCAAAAGCGTGAACAAGAGCGACAAAGACGTGAAGAGGAACGACGTCTTCGCGAAGAGGAACGGATACGTAAGGAGGAAGAGAAGAAGCGCAGGGAAGAAGAGCGCAAGCGCAAACAGCAGGAAGAGGCAGCTGAGAAAGAGCGCCAGCGCAAAGAGAGTGAGGAGAAAGCGCGACAGGAGCGTGAAGCCCTCGAGCGTAAGGAGCGTGAGCAGAGAGAGCGTGAGGAAAAGGCGCGTGCCGCCAAGCGGAAAGCTGAAGAAGCGACACGCCTGGCCCGAGAGAAGGCTGAAAAGAAAATGCAGCAGGAAGCTGCCCTCACCGCTGCCAAGTTCACCGCCTCGTCCTCTTCTGCCTCGTCTTCCTCCGCAGCTGTACCTGTATCCAGTGTCCCGGCAGCGACAGCAATGCCTACCTCACCCGAATCATCTGGGAAGCAAAAGGCGCCTGCGCGGACTCTTCTCGAGGATCCGACACCCGTGCCTGGCCCGTTCTCTCCTGCGGAAGACATGGCGCGCCAAAAGTCACTCATGGATGCCCTGATCGGCTCGTCTTCCACTTCCTCGTCATCGTCTCAGGGCGGTCCGTCGTTGCTTGGCCCGGAGGTCCGTGCATCTCCGCTTGACATGCCCCAGCCACCCCATCCGCTGCTCCCGCTCAACCGCGACTTCCTCAACGCATCCCGTTTTGGTGGTGAGCCCAGCCTGACAAGCCCGACACGGACAGGTCTTCCTATGCCACCCGCACCAATGGACCGGACGGGCATGCTCCCCATTGGTTTTGGCCGCATGGCCACGTCTTTTGATGCTGCAAGCAGCAGTAGCAGCAGTGCCCCTGGTCTGCATACCAGCAAGCCCATAGCACGTCCCTCAGTGGCCCCTATCGGCCCGCCCTCGGGTGCGCGTCGCACGTCAGCTGTAGCCGGGTCCGTTGGCAGCCCAGCAGGTCGCACCAACCGCCTGATGAGCGCCGATGACGGCTCACCGCATTTTCCCCAGCTTCGGCCGCTCGCGACGGCTGGCGAGCATGATGTAGGAGGACATTCCTTCTTCTCTAATTTTCTCTTTGGTGAACGCGGTAGAGGTGAGCAAAGGAATGGGATCATTATATAATGAAAAGATACTAACTGGGTGTTGTTAGATATGCCAGCGCTTTCCTCTGAGCATGATATGAGAACAGCGCAAGCACGGATGGATAAACCCGAGCGTCGATTCTCAATGGAGAGCGGTGCCGCAACCGGTATGGGCTGGACGAACGGTTGGACGGCATCGACTGCCCTGTCAGATAACGTCCATGGCAAACTGTTTGGAGATGTCTTGGGCGACCGTACGTCGAGCATCCTCGAACGTGCTCGAAATGCTTATTACAAGCTGGATGAGATCACGCAGTCAAAGTTCTTCCGCAACCCATCTCAGTTCCACACCCTAGTGCAGCTGCACCGGATGATGTGCGACATGTACTACGATGCGCAGGTGGATATCCGGGAACTGTACGAGGTGATTTCGTCCCCATTGAGCGGGTTCCAGTGTCTCAACCATGCTCAGCACGGGTGCGTCGTCTGGTTTGACGGTACGAGTGGAATGGCAAGCCCGACGACGACAATGCGTACGCGTATGAGTCCACCGTCCATGTCACTCTCGACCGGAGGTGCTACAGCGGCCGGTTTTGCAGCCATACCACAGTCTACCGAGCTCCCTTCTTCCTCTTTGCCACTAAATCCACTCTCGCATCCTACCCCTACACCGCCGCCACCTCAACAGCAGCAGCCCCAGCAGCAGCAGCAACACCCGCCTCCAGGTCAACAGCCACCACATCCATCGCAGCAGCAACTCAGCAAGGGTAGTGCCCACTTATTTGGGAGCTTGTCATGATGATATTCTTTCTTTCTGTCTACGATATATATACAATTCACACTTCATAACACGAACACCTTTCTTTCTTTCGCAACAGTCAATAAAACAAGTATACTATGTTTTACAGTACTTGATCCATAAAGGGAAAAAGGAAATGAAAAAGAACGAAATGAAATGACAATACCGTATGAATTAATGCAAAGTCTTGACGTGAAAAGAGGAAGCAGAGTGGGAATGAAAAATAGCCAGAAACTAGAGGAATAAAGTAAACTAGTAAAGGAAGGATGCTCTATGCAATAAAAGGTGAGGGGAATGAGTTCAGGATTTGGAGGGGTTACACGTTAGTTTAGACAAAGGGAAGCATTAAGTGTCGTTTGAGGAAGAACACCGGGAGCGCTTCCCTGGATGCTGCTGATTTTGGCTAGCAGCAGTGCCAGGGGAGATGGAGCGCGTTGATGGAATCTGGTGAGGCGTAGTCTTGCGTCCCTTATCGGCCGCTACGGTAGTCGAAGTTGTGGTCTCTGGCGCGCCTTCATCAACACCATCAACGGTAGTTGGAGGAGGAAGAGCAGCAACGGTGGTATCATCTGTTGCTGCCACTGGTTCGGCTTTGGCATCCGTAAGCGTCACATCTTCTGGCTCAGCGTGTTCTGCTATGGGCATGACGTCGTGCACAATATTACCGCTTGTGTTACCCGGGACCATAGGGTCCAGCCCCTGCGAAAGGAGAAACTGATACTCGCCCATACGGTGGTCTTCACTATGACCATCTCTCTCCTTTTCTGTTCCAGAAGCGGTCAGGCTTCGAGTCGGCTGTTCGGCGGTCATGATCATCTTGACAGGAATCACCGTCATAGAGGGGGTCTTGACGGAGGAAGACGACATGGTTGCGGTCGTCGACGAGGACGGCGTGGACGGTTGCGCACCATTATAGCCTTGATCGCTACCGGCAGTATGGATAGGCGACTTAATTGTGTTGGCGGTCGGGACAAAACCGGAGGCAAGCACAAGGCCAGTCTGCAGTCGATAGTAAGTATCATCCACTGACAGGCCATCCATGTTATCATCATCACACACAAAAGAATCATCACCGTCTGCAGTGCTCGCACGGCGCGTATCCGGCAAATCGCTATTGTTGGATGTGGGGGTATGGCTGCCATGGCGGTTGTGGTGATGACGATGCTGGTGCCGTCGTGGTCCGCCACTCAGACGCTGAGGCTGCGTAGACGACTCGATTTCGTTACTGTCGTTCCCACCATTATCGTAGAATCCGTCAGCAGACCCACTGCTACCCGAGCTGCCGTTGCCGTTACTGTTGCCGTTTGAGCTTGAATCCGCGATCGACCCGCTAAAATAATATTAAAACAGAGAGGATGAATATCAAAAAAACAACCTCCAGGAAAAATTTTCTGCCCGCTCCATTCTATTAACTTACCTGCTTGGCGAAGCAATGGCTTTAGATCGCTTGCGTATACTGTTGGCAGCAAGTCGGTTGGCAGCATCTTGTTTGCTGCGGAAATCCTTCAGATAAATTTGATACTTTTTGTACTCGGGCGTCTTGCGATAGTGTTCGAGGGATATAAGGTACTCATTCTTGGCCTCGGCCGCGGCATGCTCATACGCCTGCTTCTCCGCCATACTCAGGTTCTTCCATTTGTCGCCCACGACCTTGGCCAGTTCCGCAAACGAGAGATTCTGATCCTTGAGTTGGGCACGCGCGCTGTTGGAGAACATGATGTAAGCCGATGGAGGCTTGACAGGCGCGTTCTTGTCCGGTTTGGGATGGCGGCGGTAGCGACGCTTGGGTGGCATCATCATCATTTTGCTATTCCCGCTATGAGATCGACTCGACGTGCTGTCTTCATACATGTCTTCCTCGTCCTCTTCGTCGTCATCGTTGGAGGAGCCGCTGGCAGCTTGGTTAGGTAACCCGACCGGCTTGGCTTCTGTGCTGATATTGTGGTTGAAGGCAGCTGCACGTTGCTGCTGCATAGTTGGCTGCTTACCCTTACCCGATGAAGCTGCGTTAGGGGGTGTGGAGGTGGGGAGCGTCTCAGAAACCATATCACTGCTGTTGGAGCCTCGGTTTGCGGAGCCTGCATTCATGCTGCCAAACGCGCTGGTTAGGCCCGTGGAGCTAAAGCTCGTGTTACTCGTGCTTCCACCGACACCAGCGCCGCTGCTGCTGCCGCTAGTGCAGCTTGGCGTAGACGCAGTGCCACTACTGCGGCCGCTAGCGCTTGTTGCATTGCTTCGAGCCCCACCGCTGCCACTGCTGGAGCTATTGTTTTCATCAGACGCATTGCCGGGTGTCCACGTGCTTTTGTTGCGTGAATGTGCCGCTGCAGAGGCTAGTGGAATAATACAAAAAAGAAAAAAATTGGAACATAGCGAAGAAAATTTGTTAGCAACACTGGACTCAATGACAAAAGCATGAAAGCTTGCTTTTTCGCCGCTCACCTGTGCGGGAGATTGTTGCGATAACCAGAGGCTGATGCCGGGGAATACCTTTCGCTGTGGCAATCTCACGCTGGATAAGCTACGGAGCAACTACGTCAGTATCAACGAGCTAATTCGGTCGTGCTAGCCTTTTATGGTTAGTCTATGACACGTACCCTGCGATGGCCACGCTTCACCTTCATGGCGATCATGTCGTCTTCAGTTACTTCGAGTAACTAAAATAAAATGGGGAATCATAAGGACAAACTCAAAAAGTCAAAAAGAACAAATGAAATAAAAAGGAAGAAAACCATCCACTTACTGATCTCAAACTATCAAAGCCCTCATTTAAAAAGGTATCTAGGTACTGCAAAAGGCGGCAACTCTCCAGAAGCTGTTTCACCTCACGATGTCCTTCATACTGGTCATCATAACTGACTGAATCCGACGCAGCGTCGGGATCAGAAGAGGCTGTTGAGAAACTGGTCGTATCCGTCGCAGGTGGTGGTCGCTTATTAGAAATGGTTGCAGTTGTGTCGGTGCCGAGTGGCAGATGCTTTTCTTGCGTTGGTGACTGCTCCTGCTTATGATCGTCGTCAACAGCGGTCGCTACCGGTGCCGGTTGTTGTGGTTGTGGTTGTGGTTGTGAAGGGTGGATTGCAGGGGATGTTTGAGCGGCTGTTTGTACAGACGTCGTCATCGAGAACGGGTATGCACGACACTATTAGTTATTTCAATGTAGAACCACAAAAGGAGGAAGTCAAAAGAAATAGTAGAAAGTGAAAGAAATGAATCGGTTGGATTTGTGCCTTATGCTGTAATAGCCCTTTTGGGTCGGCGGTTATAAGTAACACACGGGCAATCTGAATTTTTTTTTTTCTTAAGGTCGGTCTTTTTGGCAGTGGATTGCCTTTTTTTTTATGGAAGTGGGGGGTGATGAAGAAAAAGTGGGGGACTGTTATTTTTTAAAACCCAAACGGTTATCATCCAACATATAGCTATATATCATATCAAGAATGTTACGGGTTTTGTAATTTTAGAACGTCACGCAGCAGTTTGTGAGCTTCAGCAACCTTCTTTGATGTCATGTCTAAAATGTGATGGTCTCTTTTATCCTTAGTGTATTTATTCATCAGGCTTTGTGTGCATGCAAAAAAGAAAAGCACCCGATTTGGGAAAGATGTTCTTACCTTCTTTCGGTAATGAGCTTATTTTTCAGAAAGCGCCAGATTCTTCGAGCAAAATCGCCCAGGCCAGGTATTCTGTTCGATCATCACAGCTCGCCCAGCAGGTTTTCCGATCGATGTCACTGCTGAGTTGTTTTGGCTACAATGCCTACGCGCAGACAAACCCTTCTCGCCCGTCACCATCCGCGAATTATCAGACATATGCCAAAGTAGTCTGCGCAACTTGGGAGACAACTGTCATTTTGACAGGTAGCCATAACAACCAGAGTATTACTGATTTTACTCATACTTTCTGTCTCAACAAGACAATGATCGTCTGATTGTCTGGGGTCATGACCCATTTCACGGACGAATTGCGGAAACGTACTCGTTTATGCCAAAACAGATAGTAGGAGAACCGAATCGTTTTATGGCTGCGATCGATCCTGCAGGGAACATTACTTGTTATTGGTTGGACCCGGCACGCCAGGAATGCGATCTTGTTTCGGAAGGGGTTGTTATGGCGGCATTTCAAACCCACGCAAATGAATTGCTTCTTGCAACAGGTACATACCCTTGCAGATGATGACCACAAAATACTTCTGGAAGCTTCTATACTGATATACAAAGCGTTTTCAAGAGCAACAACTCCAGTGCTTCGATTTAAACAAGGAACCACCAATTAGGTTCAACCATGCATACCCTTTTTCAGCGGCATCCCTGGCAGCGTCTCCCACGCATGCCCTTATTTATGCTAAAGACGGTCGAGTTTGGGCTCGAGGTAGCAATCGCTATGGCCAACTCGGCGCAGATCCATCCCAGACCCAGTCATTGGAGACGTTTCATCCCATTGAGTTTTTTGACGGACTCGATTTTGGCCATACACTTCGCCAAGTGGCTTGCGGACCTTTCCATTCGGCTGTCATTGTCGGGGGCGATCTCTACACCTTTGGCTGGAGACAGGACGGACGATTGGGCTGGGATGAATCTGCATTGGAGGACGACGTTATGATTGGTTTGCCCACCTTTTTGAATGGCAATGACGAGGCGATCGATGTGACGGTGGTACAAGTCGCCTGCGGTTCCGCACATACCATTGCCGTAGATGGTAAGTGGATGACACCCCTAAAATTTAAGCTCGTTCACGCGTCGATCTATTATAGACCAGGGCAGAGCATGGACATGTGGCAGTAGTAAGTCCTACCCATAAGCTGGATTGTATAAAAATTCAATGAGCAATGATATAACAGATAAGTATGGACAACTGGGACGACCAGCACCGCCTGAAGGCGACGACGTATTCCGACAATGCACAGCCTACACAGGCAAAGCGACCGGGTGCTCGGCAGGTCGATGGAACTCATTCATTGAGAGTGTGCCTTCATAATAGATATACAATTGACCTAATTCTATGTTTATTGCTTGTTACTGAGGTTACTAATTCTCTCCAGCAAGCTTTCGTGAAGAGGGTTCGCCTGGATGTTGTCGTCTTGCTTGGGGGCGGGAGGGACGCGTGGGCGAGAGGGTTGCGTCTGTATGTAGTGTTCGCCGAGGAGGTTATTGAGAGAGTTCTTTTGCACGTGGGCGCGTAAGTGAACATCGGGTCGGCCTTCGGGATCAATAGAGGCGGACTCGACGTAAAAGTCCTTCATGCTGCGATCGCCACGGAAACGATCTTCCGAGGCGCGTCTTGGTGCTCGAACAATAATACCAGCGACACCCACAGCGTAGGACTCGGCGACAGGGTTCAAGTAGCGGCCCTTAACGGAATACATCCATGGCACGTCGTGTTCGCTGTAAGTGGGTCCAACCACGCCCGAGGATGGGCTGGTACGGAAAGCAACATGGAGGAAGTCAAAGACTTGGTCTGGGTTAATCTCCTTTGCCTTGAGCTTCGACTGGAACTCGGGCGACTGTTTGCTCACTCGTTTAAGGAACCGTTTAAATTGAGACGCTGTCATGACTGCAATGTTGTGTTCAGGCTCTTGGGAACGAGCCACTGGCTTCTTGGAGTTCGGGAAATTCTCCTTCCACCGCTGTACAAACAGGACCTGATCCCAGCCAGACTGCCATGGCGTCTGATGCTCGGCTGTGTCGAGATCGCCGATACTGACGTACGGGGTACGGATAACCGTGGGCAGGTTACGCTTCAGGCCCCAATTGCCCGTCTTGCGCATGTTGGGCGTCGTTTTGTATACTTGCGGAATAGTGCGATCATAGCTGGCAAGTCGTGAATTGCGCAGCAGCCCTGCGAATGTCTTGTCCATGCTGTGTTTTATTATATGTAGGTGTTGTTGTCTGTGTTTGTGGGGCCGAGAAGTTGTCTTTTGAACAGCCTCTACATTTTTGTGACGGCGAAATCAGTATCCAAAACAGGAAACTCCTAGACCTGTCATTTTTTCTTTTTTTTTTTAAATCCATTGGTCTGGTCATCTTTTTATTCGGGGTAAACAGACGAGTCACTTTAGTTTCCATGACGCGACTCAAACATATTAGTGGCAGCCACGATGGCCATCTTGGTAAGAAGGCGTTTCTTCATGTCTGACTTGTTCTCTCCGCTATCTTCACCGCGCTCAGACAACACCTTTGCGAGCTACAGATAGAAGCAAGTAGATAATAGACGTTTGTGTTAGTATCCGTAACAATCTTATTGCGAATCCAGTTTATCCTACCTCAGATGCCACAAAACCAGCGATAAGCTCTTTCGAAAGTTTGTGGTCAACGTCCTTGCCCTCCTCTTCCTGCTTCTTTTCCCACAGGTGGACAGCTTCAAAGGCAACCGCACCCGCAATTAGTTCGTAACTAGAGCATGATGGGAAAAGGAAGGTGTTAGTGAAGAGGAGAAAAGGCTACAAGGAGTGCAGCTTGTGTAATTTTCGATCAGCTTACCTCAACGAAGATTTCTTCTTTTTCTTTTCATCCTTGTACACCTTTTCGTGGGCCTCGCTCAGCCCCGATTCATCCAGGGCTTCGTGCCGGTGCTTGCCCCAACCGTGCCAGTTGCCGAACCAGGCTCGCATCCGAGCGCGCTTGCTGTCATCCTCATCCTCGTCGTCCGAATCGACTTGGCGTGGTGGGTCAGCAAGCTCAACGGACCAGAGTTGGTTCTTCTTGTTGATCTTGCCGTCTTTCTCCGGATCGTCGTCGTGTTTGCGCTTGTACATCATGAGGCGCGCATCCACCTCAGATTTCTCATGCCAAATATCAATCACCTGGGTAGGATTCGACAGCTGATAGATGTAGCCAGGCTCACTTTCAAAGCCAAACCGCTGATCATCCGCCTATACATACAAAGCATAAGTTCAGTTGGGCGTAAGACAGCGTGGTGGTACAAATGGCTAAAAGGACTTGCCCTCTTCGCCCAGACCCTATCAACATACCGCATCCTCCTCCTTCATGCCATCCAGATAGAGGCGCTTCTCACCCGTGAAAATAGCTGGTTTTTTTTTGGTAAAGCAAAGATCGCGTTATTTAAACAGTCCTCCCATCTCTTTGGACCTTTATGCGTCTGAATGCATGCATAGCCTCCTTTCAAATCTAATGTCTGCGTCACTCACCATGGAAACTTTGCGCGGCGTTGATATCCAATACTAAACCCGAAGCCTTATTTGTAAGGAAGCCTATAATTGTCCAGCATGGGACCATTGCTATCGTTATGAAAAAGTACTCATTGACATTTTTATCTTTACCCCTTTGGTGAATCCAGAGCTGAGAATCTCTCTCAGGGGATTCGGATTTCTTTTCTGCCATCACGACTTTAGTGCCAACCTAGTGAAATAATACGTCATTATAGAGGCTGAAAGGCGCTAACAAAGATAAATTCGGCTTACAGCTGCCTGTTCTGGATCACCGCGCAGATCCAGGACGAGGTCGTTCATTTTTGATACAATGTAAAAGTACCCGATAGGGAATGAGCTTGTCGTCTCCGTTACGGTCATGGTACTTGGTGAAGTAAAGAAGAGAAAGAAGCAAATGTGTCACACCACACACCAAACACCACGGAAATGCTTCCTAAACTCTAATATCAGGGTCGCTTTTAGAAATTAACTCAGCCATGCAACATTGCTCTACTTTGGAGTGTCATGCTGATATTTTTTACAAGAAAAAAGAATGCAATCTGCTGTCATTGTTTAATGTTTTACTATGCACAGTCTGTTTAGCCTACAACCTCGCTTAGACGATCAAGCAATTCCTGCGAGGGCTTGGGCCTGCCGGGAAGGGACTTGTAGCGGTGAAGTACACGACGCACAGGGGCCAGAAAAGCCACCGCTTGTCCCGAGACGTTCTGTAGTGCCGGTTTAGCCGTTGCTGAGTCGTCTTTGCTGAGTTGCACAAACGCTTGCAGTGCAAAACTGGTATCGCCCATGTCGAGGAGGGTGTTTATAAGGGTATCCATGGTGTCTGAATTGCCAGGCACGGCGAGATCGGTCATTGACTTGTACAAGCTCCGTATACAGCTCAGGTCCGTATCGTCTGTGTCCTTCTTACGCCGATATCGCTGTCCAACAGCAGCAAATAGAGTATTGTACATGGTCACTGTCGGCCGCACACCATACTCATTGAGACTCAATAAAAGCTCCATCGCATCTTCGATCCGGTTCTGGTCGAGGAGGCAGCCCATATGTATTTGAAACGACACCACATCCGCTGCCGGCACAGGAAACTGTGAGTCTTGCCGCTCCTGGTGCAATTGCTCTTGCTGTTCTTTGATAGATTCTTCCTCCGTCGGTGCAACCTCCTTAAATTTCTCGGAACGCCGCCGGCCTGGCCATTTTTGCCACCGCAAGGCTTCATGCATCTCGTCAAATATCGCCATGGCACGGTCTAAGTAGCCATTGGCAGCGAAGCCTCCCATGGCGGCGTTCCATACCACTACGTTCTTCGCGACATGTTCAAAAGACTTGACTTGGTCCAACATCCGCTCCAAGCTGTTAATATCGCCAACGCGTCCCATTGTGGTGATCAAGGTAGCGTAGGTGTAAGCATCTGGACGGATATTTTGGGCGACCATGTCGTGGTAAAGGCGTTGTGCGGTGGGGATATCACTCCGTTGTGATGCGATATAAATAAGAATGTTGTAGGCGTCGACCGTGGGTGGAGTACCGGAAGCTCGCATTTCCTCGAAAAGTTTGAGTGCATCGTTGAGATGGTACGGCCGCTTGTTAGGCACAGCACGACCACCGACCCAGTTAAGGATGGCATGGTATTCGGTGGAACGTAGCTCAATGCCACGCGTCTCCATATCATCCAGGAGGGCTTGCAAGCGCCGAAAATTACCAAGTGTCGCACGCGAGCGTACGGTGTAGTGGAACAAATGGCGAAAAGTACGGCGCGACAGGTGGTGGATATAATTATTTTCGTAGATAATATTGTACAAGGGCCAAATGTGGTCGAGATCTTGCGTGGCCATGGCATGGTGGAATTGTGACAGCAGGCCAGCTTTGGTTTGTGGCGCAACAGGGCGGGATAGAGCGGTTCGCTTGTCAGCCAAAGCACGCAGCTGGTGGTCTAAAACGGTATAGAATGAAAAGGTAGTGGAAAGTGGATAAAGCGATTCGGCTTCTGCTGAAAGAGGAGTGTCGTCGTGCTTGCGTTGTGTCAAGACGCCTGCGACGTTGGATCGCCGAGAAGAAAGGTGGAAAGGGCGAATGGAAGAATTGACAGACACATTTCGACAGAATATGCATCGTACTGGTTTCGGCCATGGGCTAACGCCATACCATGCCCGTCGCATAGTGTGTCTTTTGAAAGGAGAGTGATACGGTATGTTAAATGGCAAAAGCCAAAAAACAGGCGGGGTCCATGAATGTCAGTCACACATCCGTTCATTAAGGTGATTGAATTTCAAAAAAATATGGAGACCTTCACTTTTATTAAACGGGCTTTCTCCCTGTCACTGCTGGGTTGCGGTGGTCGTGGTAATACTTGCCGGTGTATACAAGCTCATAGCCTCCTTGTATGCAATGCGGCAGACGCCTCGACCTGCTTGGAGTAGCACTGCCACGTCCCGCACCTGATAAGCGAGAGCATTGGTTAGAGCATAATTAAAGCCTTCTGGTCGCACATTCTGCATGTGTCTATGGCTGCATCCGGAGAAGGTCTGTGAGCTGTAGAGCTCTTGTGAGAAGACCACCAGCAGCCTTTTGCTTCTCGATTTCCTTTAGCTTCTTCGATAGACGACGGAACGAACCTGGGATATAGTCCGTTACTCATAGTTTAGGAAATGCAGCACTGCCGAGAGTCACAAGCGTGACTTAGCCAGGAACAGTTAGACTGAAAGGCCTCTTTTTTCGTTTGGAGAGCTGGGATCGCCTGATAACGCCTATGCGAGAAAGTATAAGTGACGCTTTAACGTTATGGATTTTGTTGTCGAGAAAGAAATACTGTTTCGCTGCTGTGTAATATGACATATTAAGAATATAAGGATCAGTGTGCAGAGGTATATCCCTTCCCCCAAGATGAGACTATTACTACTGCTTCTAATCCTCTAGTTGCGATGCCCAAGCGCCTTCGACGCAGAAATAACCCAACGGAAACAGTAACTAAAGGCATTTGTAATACCACGCGTTCCACTTCTATGTGATGATCATTCTGAAGTTAAAGCGGATATGTGTAGTTTTCCAGTGTCTTGGTGATATAACTCATAATAAATGGGAAAAGCGAAGCAGAAATAGTACTATGGCGGTAGTAATGTGGGACGCTGTATTGAGGAACGATAGAGAAGAGAATAAATAGAGAAAAGGTGTGAGAGTCATGACCCGGACGAGGAGAGGTCATAAATGGACGTGTTCCAAAGACTGAGTGCAGACTGATGGAGGCAAAGAGGCTCACTTGCACTCGGAACCAGAGTGGAGGTCACGTTTGGACAAAACGAAGTGAGTCTCACAGCTTGTGCGAGTGAAAGCAGTATTTTTATCAGATTCAATCTGATTGTTGAAAGCACATTACATTTCAGCCGACATAGAGTCAAGTCTATTCCCAAGCTACACATACCAACCTAATATTTATCATAGAAATACTGTAAAGTACTATAAAATATAATTGGTATAGTAGCACAGTCCGCAGCAAGATATTATGAGGCTCTTGTATAACGCAACAAAAAAAGAAAAAAGAAAAAGGCCCCAAATTCATCAAAAGACTCAATAAGATAGTGGGATTAAGAAGCAGTATACGTATAATTTCATAGTAGCACAGTAGATGGATTGCCTCTTCGTTACGGATTTATATGGAATTTGTGAAGTTGAAAGGCAGAATAGACCATATATGCGGGACAAGTCAAATGCTATTGACGACGAGTATCGCGCATATCAAAATCCCGCCAGACCCCAGAGCAATTTCTCTGCCTTTCCACCTTTTGCCATGGTAAAAGTACGCGCGATTGGCATTAGGCAAGTTCCTACCTCTTGATTCTGTTCAGGATTATTCCTAATGCTCCTTGCATTGACAGTGGCCCGTCTTGCGCAGGGAAAACAGTTAGTGAATCTATATGCGATCACTGGTTTTTATGCATACGTACTCACTTGTAGCTCTTATCAGACACTGACGAGAATCCTTCAAAAAGTACTCAAACATACGATTGTGATATACCAAGATGACTTCTTTAAGGCACGGTGCTACTTGTGAAGGCCATTTAGCTGCTATACTGACACCAATCAAGCTTGACAGAGACATACCTATTGACCCAAAGACTCAGCTCGCAAACTGGGACTGTCCGGATGCTCTTGATTTCAATAGACTCAAACAAACCATTCAGTATGTGAGACAACATGCCCAACTACCTGAAGGAAGCCGATCCAATGAGGAGAAAAACACACATGATGGCTCAAGGCATTTTGGCTCGGTGGCTACCAACAATCTTGCCGAAATCCTCCAGCACCTCAATGACGAAGATACGCTCTTTCTAATTGTCGACGGCTTCATGCTCTACTGGGACCAGGATATTTACACCGATCTTGACTCTAAAATCTTTATCACCGCATCCTATGATACTTTAAAATATCGCAGAGAGAATCGCCAAGGCTATTCGACCGCCGAAGGTAAAAGCGAAGGCTTAGTACTGCGTCCGGCTAGAGATTACTCAACTTGTATGCGATTACATAGGCTATTGGGTCGATCCTCCTGGTTATTTTGATCAGATCGTATGGCCTGAATATGTGCGCTGGAATAAGCACTTACTCGAGGGCAAAGATCATTCAGAGATAGAACATTCTGCTGTAGCAGGTGTACTTGTATTAGATACAGACAAACAGAGCATAGAACAAACAGCGATGGCTGCTGGCCACCATATCGCTTCTCAACTTAAATAACATCATAGATACATGCATAACACCATGCCTTGTATACTCACTCGCTCTCAATCGTCATTTTATGTGGCCATGCGCCAGCTTACGTCGGTATTTCCAGCTGTCGTATTGCCTTTTTTCTATCGGTGCATATGCACTGTAAATTATCGAATCGTTGGCGGCCGTATCAAAACAAAGGACGCCCTCAGAGCATCATGCTAAAAGATGCAAAGACCACGTTATCTGCGCCCTTGTTGATTTCGGCTCAGCTGTCGGTGAAAAAGAAAAAAAAAAGAGAACGAGAGATGACGAGCCCGTGCTTGTGTGGCGGGCGGCGTACAGAAAAACGCTTGCTTTGACTGGTCAAATGTAAAAGATTGGTGCAACGGTAAACGCTTTGTTTTCGCTTATCAATAGGGTGAATGGATGACTAGAAAAGCCTGCGTCTTTTTCTTTTTCAATTGAGAAGCTTACACAAATGTCTGTGTGTCAAAAAACTCAGACCTACCCGGTGGGGTTACATTGCTGTCACCGATTGTCTGTGCCCGAGGATCTCGCATCGGAAAGACATGGGGGGAGGATAAGCACAGCCACACACAGCCGGCTTTCCAGTCATTGGCGCCGGGTTGGGAAAAGACGAACCGATTGGTCGGATGAGACTCAGAGGCACCCCTTCGTCAGCATTTTCCTTTCCTTATTTCACACCCGGTCATGGGACATCAATCGAAAACTCATACCTCGGGAAATGACAATGTATGCACCTGAAGCGTGGCAAAAGGCAATGATCAATGAAATCGTTAAACTTTCTGACTGCAAGGCCCATGTGCTCCATGTAGATGTAAAAGACACATAGACGAATATGCATCGAATTCGCTTAAAATGCCCGTTATATCAGCAGCGTTAGGCGCGCGTATGGTATGATTAGATACATACGGCAGTACGCCACGTACATCCTCTCATAAGCGCGGCTATAGCAAGAAAGTAAGCCGAGCTGAACTAAAGAGGAGTTGACGTAGTGAGTCTTTGCCCTTTTGGTGGTTGTAGTGGCGATCTCCAAGTTGTAGCTGAAATTGAGATATTTTTTCTCACACTGAGCACTATATGCACATGCTATGCTGCCCAAGAACTACATACAAAAAGAAAGAGAACCCAGCAACACCCTGCGTCGGACCCATGAACGCACCGAAACCGGGATCTCATACAGACTATAACACAATGCGCCGGGTATCGAGGGACCGTCATCTCAAAGAACAAATCTTACGAGTGACTTTACAAAAATATACGTGTATGCCAGAATTTAGCTCAAAAATACAATGAATTGGGAGAGTGTATGTGTGGGTCTCATAGTATTCTTCGGCGATTGATCCGTTAAATCAACGGGTATTTGCCATTGTGGGTCATTCCGAGTCAGATGCACCAGGAACACAGACAGATGTCCGTTGCGTGGCGACCACGATTCATACCCCCAATATGGTATAAGGTTCAGGGGGAGAGGTCTTCTAAGCCAACCAAAAGGTTCGTGCATCCCCAGTTGGAAACCGCATCGTGGTCGTCACCATGGTTGGCCACAGCTTTTTTACTAACAGGTTTCTTATTTCCGAGATCCACTATCTTTATCAGGTCCGCAGCAGAACCCGTAACAAAATAGAAGCAGAGTATCACCAATCTAAACATACACACAGACAAGCCCTCTTCAATATTACAGGCCGGCTCCGTCCCGTTCCATGTCTCTCATATCCTCTCTCAACCTATTTTTTGCCTAAGAGAAGGATGTGGGTTCTCGCGTTACCCGGCCCACGTTGCAACAGGCGCGTCGTATCCCCTAAAGATAAATTAAACTCACCTGTCCCCTTACACCAGATGGACGTGCTTGATTATTGCGTGCTACTCTAGCGGTATCATGGATGTTATACGGCCAAAGTGTGAAGAGAGAAACGCAAGCGCGGTGCCCATACTGCAGGAGAAAAAGAAAGGCAAGAAAAGGCTGACACCTGAAGCGCAGCAAGTCTGTCATCTTTTCATACTTGCATGGCGATGACTGTTACTGCAAGGTGCCTTTAACTTGGTGTTGGTATTTTTTGTAACCAAACAGACCTGTATGTGTATCTATGCGTACAGAGTGCGCGTGTACGCTGATATGCAAGCGGGTGACAATCCGGCCGTGTATACTGCGCTATATTCACACTCACATATACAAAGCTAAGCAGAAGAAAGCCAAACAAAACACGGATCATCCAAATAAATATTTCCGAAGACACACAGGTGTTGACCACCGGCCAACCATGCACCTTTCGCGTGGAGGAGTATTGGAGCCTTCAGTAACGAAAGTTAGCAAAGAGAAAAAAATGGCACGATGCACATCTTCTGGGTGGGGGGTGGTGTACTATATATGACAATGTGTGCGCTAAAGTTATATGTGTATGCGTATGTGTAAACAGGAACCACATTTTCCTCTACTCACAAAGGGAATCCTTGTATGACGAGGGTAACGATGCACGGTCAGTCAAAGCAATTTCGGGAATGTGATCGTAGCATCCGTCAATCCGCTGTCAAGGATGGCGACACAAGCGTCTCGGAAGTCTCGGAACGTAGAATTTAAAGCTTAAGGAGATTAACAAGTAAAATAAGGCATTTTGTGACGAACCATAGAGTGCTAAAACCATGGCAACCGCGATGAGATCTTGCTGACGTGCTCTGGAGTGATTCATTGTGAACAGGATAGGTCACTGCACGCGGTCATCGATCGGATATGGTACGGCCCTTTTTTCGGTCGAATGGAAGACGACGGTCGGGGTCGCTCTTCCGGGACGGCTTGATTTAGTATACCGAGTATAATGCGAAAAAAAAGGGGAGGGTGAAGACAAGCTATGAGCAAATGCTACCCAAAGGGGATACGACCGGAGGAGAGCTGTCAATAAGGAAGTCACAGACCATCACTGTCTCTTGTTCACGTAAAGCTATGTTCAATGTTCAATTGGGCTGCATGCAAGGAAACGTGGGGAGAGGACAAGACGCCTATCTTCCACTTTGCTTGCGTATGTATGAGCGAGATATACTGCCCGCTGCGGCTGTTGCTTCTGCTTGTGCTTGTGCTTGTGCTTGCGCTTATGCTTCCAGTGGCTGTTGTTACCTGCTGCTTGACAGCTTGATTGAAAGCACAGATTTCCAGAGTCCAGAACCAGGGAGCTATGGACATGGTCACGGGCGTTTAGTAAAAAAAAAAGTTGCTTTGGGGGACCTATTCTTTTTGGGTTGGACAAGCCGTGCACGGCTGAAAGTCAGAATTTTTTTTTTCCTTTGCAACTGCCTATTTCGGGCCGCAAAATGGATTCCCGTGACAAGAAAAGACTGATCTCGGAAGACGACCAACCGGGCAAACGAGTATTTAAGTGGCCCCTTCCATCCCCTACAGTCTCGCTTTTCCTCACTCTTTTTTCTCTCTCTTACTTCTTTCGATGAGTACTTCTGCACAGCAGCAACAACAACACGCTTTCGTTACCCAGGCTTACGCCACCTATGATCCGGCCGCCGCCCCTATGTACTACAACGTTCCTCCTCCCAACGGGATCGACGTTAATCACCAGCAGCGCTCCGTCGCGGCATACCCTCAATTCAACTTCCAATTCTCGCCCTCGCATCAAGTGCAGCCCCAGCATCAGCACCATGCTCGGCGTCTGCAGCATTTGCAGCAGCAGGCCGCCATTCAGCAGCAGCAGGCTTTGTATCATCAGCAAAGTAAGTAAACTCACTTCCTCTCTTTGACCATGTTAATAACTTTAGCAATAAATTAGTGCTTGCTTACCAGCAGCACCACTCGGCTCATCATCCTTCTTCCCCTGGAAAACGGTAAAAAATTAGAAACCCTGCATATGGTCAAGGTGCTGACTGTTTGACTTCAGTATGCAGACAAAAGCCGAGCGACGTGCCGAGCACAACGCGATCGAGCGTGCGCGACGTGAAACATTAAACACCAAATTTCAACAGCTGGCCCACTCGCTTCCCAACCTGCAGAATGACCGACGTCCTTCTAAAGGCACTATCATCGAACGCACACTTGATTTCGGTATGTGTATCATTCATATCTTGATCGTATTACTTAAACGCATCTATTGAATTTAGTCAAGAACACGGTTCAGAAAGAAGAACGCTATATTACAATTATTCGCAAGTTGCGCGAAGAAAACGATACCCTGCAAGGCCAGATTGGTCCCGGCGCGAGTGATATTGACGAGCAATGCCCTTCTTTCTGCTCTTCTTCGACAGCATCCACTGCTTCGATTGCTCCCAGTAACGATGACGATCAAAAAAGCAACATTTCTGTTTCTCGTCGCGGATCCAGCTCCACTGCTTCGTCAGCCAGCAGCCCCACCATGATCCCATCATTTGACCCCTCTGCTACTGCTTTTTTTGACGCGTCCGCCGGGGCGCCCGGAAACTGGGATAATTTTATGATTGCCAATACGTTGCATAACGATGTCATGTTTGGTCAACCTGCAGACCAGCAGCACCTTATGATGTTTACCTCTCCCGGATCGTCTCCTGAATGCGATAGCGATGATAACAGCAGTACCAATGTTGACGATATCGACCTTAGCGCTGTATCCATTACGAGTAAGTCTAAATTCTCCGTCATTTCATGACGCTTACAATCGCTGTTTAGATCAATACCCTTCTATGAACACCCTGGCACCTACCTCCGACTGCATGAAGACCAGAATGACCGCCAATGGCTTCCATAACGGCCCCAATGACCTTGAATTTATCAAGATGTCGCAACAACAACAGCAGCGACACCACTAACTAATTTCACCTTTTCAAACCTTCTTGCTTTACTCACCACCCCTTTCCTTCCGCTACTCCGCCTTCCCTGGCGCCTCATCTCTCACTACCTTATCCTTTTCTAACTTCTTCTTTATGCTTCGCTTATATTCCATCCACAACTCCTATGTACATATGCGTTATACGCAACTCAACTCCCTTTGTCATTATTACCGCCCTATGTATGTAATTTCCACTATCTTCATTTCTCTCCTATTTTCCATATCTATTCATCTGCTGCTTGCTATGCCCTATGGGTACAGCAACAATCTCTCCCTTTCCCTTTCATATGAAGCTATCTACTTCTTTTTATTCTGTAGCTTTCTTTTCTTCCGTTCGTTTCCATTACCTCCATCATCATCATCATCATCAAATCCTGGGCATCTTTACATATCCTGAATGGTCCTCCTTACATCTACTTTTGTAATATATAACCATCTTTCCTATTTTAGCTTATGAATCGCTGATCTCTTTTCAATACTATGTACTATGATGTTAAGCTACTGCTATATGTATATATGCGTGGATCGCTCTACACAAATTGCGGCTGCAGTGGGTAACAATGGGTTATCTTGGAAACAAACTTAGCTAACCTACCTGGACAGCTGCTGCTGCATCTTGCAGTAGTCCACACACAGTACAGTGGGAGTATGCACGCCATGTATGCAGTCCTGAGCTGGGTCGTATGATTTGAACGCATAGCAGTGAGGATGCCATACGGAGGCGCTGGGACCTCTCATCCTTGGTTTCTTAGGCTCAATATCCGTTTCATGTCCAAGTTTGCATACCTATATATCATCCTTAGAATGATCCTGTGCCCATGTACATACATACATGATACATACGCATCGTAATTTCTCTTACGCAGCATCTTTCCAAACAGGGTGTAAATTGGGGGTGGGGTGGGAATCATCGTACTTGTGCTTCACACGTTGGTATAGCACGGTGTACAGACACACATTTTCGGATCCCATCGGGCCGTGGGGGAAACAACAAACTAAGGTGCCACCACTTTAGACTTGCCTTATCTGTCAAGATTCGGCTGTCAAGCAAATCTGTCATCCACAGTTTACCATGGCTGCGCAACGTGGTACACGTCACCTAAAAACGGCAAGCGGATGGCGTGCACAGCTGCGAAGGGTAAGGACGCTAAGGATCCGCGTCACCCTCTCTGAATTCACCTTGGGCTGCTCTATTATTGCTTTTGTCCAAGTTGGCAGCATATGCATGTCTCACATGATGTGTTTGCTTTCTCCTCATATCCTTCTTACCTCAGGAGGAATATTTGGATATGGTGAGTATGTGCGACAGAGAACGTTTTATTTAGGGTTGCTCCCATTTTTTCGCGTCGTGGACCGGAGTTCCAGAAGCGCTGGAGAGTGAGGCGTTGGTCTGGGCAGGACAACGTGGGGGGACTTTTGAGGGGGCGATAAACAAAAGCCGCGGAGCCTCTCCGGCTGAAAGAGTGCAGGAACACGATCCAGTAGTGAAGAAAAATGCCACAAACCATGCTCTGTCACGCGATATAACAGTAAAAATGAGATATATGGTGCTGTTGGCTCTGACCTATAAAAGGTCGTCCAGCGCTAGTCCTGCTATCGTTATACCCTCTTTTTGCGTGATTTTGCTTTTGCTTGCGCTTTTTTCAAATCATCAGCCCCAAAAAAATTGTAAAAAAGGACTAACGCTGGTCTTGGCAGCACGAGAATAAGGAGTGGGCTCATAATCGATGTTGTTCTACATATCCGCGGAATTGTTTATGCATACTCGTACAGAGTTGTCACTACCGCGTCTAGACGTTTCCCTCTCGGAATTGCTGTCATTGGTCTACTACAGCATTTGACTCCTTTGTTTCCCGTTTCAAACGTGTCTTGTCGCTGCTAATCAGCCTGTCTGCGATAGAATAAACCATCATTAGTATTGCAAGAACCAGCCTGGTGCGAAGAATCGCTGCTGCGATTGTTTATTTTGTAAACGATGATCGATTAGCATCAACGTGATCTTGGGATAGCATGAAATCTTATATATGCTTCATTACTCATTGATTCGCCCTTAACAATGTAAAACACAATCCGATGATAATCCGCAGAGATAATATTACGTTGAAATACTCATTTTTGAGAATCGCCATCTATGTCCCTGATGCTTTAGACACTTCTCTGGAAAAAAATACTTGGAATTTTAGTTTATATATAGATGTATAACTGTGATTTTTCAAGGCTTGAACAAATAGGTATGAACAAGTTGTCAGAAAATTCGTTGGGTATGTCGCTCTTATTGCCAATTTACGGCGGCGCCATATAGGACGGCATTTGATACATGGGACATTTATATATATAGTGTATAACGAAAATTAGCTGTAGTTACAGGACGCAGAACCACTTTTGACGCTGAAGTGCAATATATGCAGGATATTAACGAACGGTACATCATGTCAAACGAAAATATAGTGAGAGCTAGCGTCTCGGATTTTCGAGAAAACGTAATTTTATGTAGGAAGCATAGGAGAACTATGTCATAAAGAGATTCATACCAACAGCGGTCTTATGTATGATCTACTGGTAACAAACTACTTAGGGATCATACTCGGGTATACTATGCATTTTGGCCTAACACTTTAGACGTGAGCTTGATAATCGATAGAAAAGAGAGAGTTCTTTTTTTCCGATCCTTATATCGCTTTCTTGTATGGGGTGGCCGAACTCTTGCTTTCAACAGATAACCATGCCACTAATATACCTGACATGGCGAGTGACTATTTACACCGTACATCGTAGGCAGCATCGAAAGGCCAGGCAAGTCATAGCAAATGGTTCTAACCTTTATATTTGTATAAATACTGACGTCAGCGCTCGATACACGAATGTTTCTCTTCATATTTTGCTAGCAAAGTGCATTTACGCTGTGGAGAACCACTGATGGCGTGTCCACACATGTGATATACTGTCCTTGACTTTTAATAAAAATCATCCAAAACTTGACAGTCCAAATATGTCACCATACAAGGACAAGGGAAATATAGGAAAGTTGTGAGACCTTTTAGGATGCTTAACGTCAGACCCAGACTAGAGCTGTAACGAGGTCGTTTAGGAGGTCGCATGTTGTTTCATAGGGATGTACATTGAGGATGTTTTATGTAACATGTCAGGGATGCATACGGGTCTGACCATCTGATAAAATGTCATTATCCATTCTTTGATAAACCACTGCGCGGGCATATGATTAATCCGAACCGTCGGAAAGAGGAATTTCCTTGAAAGAACGTTTCATTTTCTGCAAGCTGAAAGTACGCGAGTATCGTGTGTAACGATGCCAAAATTATAGAGCATGCCAGAAAGGCTGCCACTGTAGAGTAAGCACAAAATTGCGCAGAATCATGGGCAGGTCTCATTACTCTGCTTATCTTGTTGTAAAGAAAAAGTAGATATATAGAGTTTAATCCTTTGACAACGCTGCAACAGATAGGCAGTCATTGTGATCTTTGAAAATGTTGAAATTGGGTTTCATCATATTTTCTACTGAAATGTCAGCTTAACGCGGTTATCACGAGCCAGGGTATAGATTTCTACTGCGAGGGATATGAATTTGAGATGCAGAAAGAGAAAAATATGCAAATGACATCCTTAGGTGTAGTGGTTATATCTCTAGCTGCACCTTTCATACGCAATAATATGTTTAAAGGTCTGTGAGAGAGAGCACGTCACCGCTCATCGCAAATATGTGTTGATATTTAAGCATATGCAATACAATCTAGTTCCAGACATATGTACGCCTTTTTTACTCAGCTAGATAAGTATATAGAAGCAGGACAAGGAAAGATTTTAAATATAAACTATTTTAAAACGCTGGTGTGCTGCTTGATTTCTTCTTTCTGCATGCGTTGCGCTCTCCAATCAGGGCCAAATTTTACTAGGACCATCAATAGTACATTAGATGTGACGAGGATACATGCAAATGTCGTGAATAGCCACCCGACACCAATTCCTTTGAGAGCTGGCTCCATAAGAACGGTTGATATGGCTCTAATCAATTCATACCGCTATAATTAATAACGCACAGCGCTTGTGCGTATTCTTTTTCTTATTTTGAGCTTACATACCCAAAGGAGCTGCGAACGAGATTGTTTGTCGCCGTAATAGAAGCACCTTTCGAAGGAAATAAGTCCACTACAAGCACTTGGAAAACATTGAAAACACCTATAAGGGAAAAGCCGCCTATATAATAACATCACTGAGTTGAATGCACACCATACTTTGTATATTTAGCTCACAGAGAACTAGCAGTACGATTACAACAGCAAGGTTCACGTGCGCATAAAAGCACCAGCCATAAGCGAGGACAACTATCTGCATCAGTACACCGTAAAGCCATGACGTGCGCAGGCGCGCCTTATAAATGGGAAATTCGACCGCCAGATTGCCTCGTTTTGTCTTTTCAGGTGGTAGGTCGGTCTTTGCAGCCATGACTCGGAAATCCCGATCAAGAATTCGACCGCCAACCGCAGAGTTCAAGGCTGATCCGACGCCTTGAGCCAAGAAGCAAAGACCAATTTGTAACTCGTTCAGCTGATAGTTTTCACTGAGCAGAGCAGGAGTGATTATCAAGAGGCCCTGATAGACCCCTGAGTACAAACCGTAGCAGGCCATAGCCACAGCGACGTCCCTCTGAAATAGAAACAACACTGGCTGCAGCATGTTTGGAATACGCGAATATCGCTCATAGCCTGCAGATGGTACGGTTTCCCTACCCTGACTGATTTGGATGCGTCTTTTGAGCCATTGGGTCTATATATCTTTTTGTTATTTTGCGGATCTAATAAAACAAATAGAAAGATATTACCGGCGTTGGGTTCGCATATTTTTGTGCTCCATTCCCAACCAAGGAGCGTAGAGTTTCTGGTTGAAAAAATAGGATCATGACCAATACTGCGAGTCCATAGATCGCCAAAAACCAAAAGACCCATCGCCAAGATAGCTTTTCTGCAATGACTCCTCCGATGCCTGGTCCAACTATGATACCGAGAGTCTGTCCCACGGAGATAATCGCTACAAACGATCCACGCCTATGCGGAAACGGTGTTATCTTTGATAATCCCATACTAGGTGACTTACTCGTCTGGCGTAGTAACGTCCCCCACGGTGCCCGCGCCTGCGATTGAGCGTAAATAAATCTCTAGCTCAGAAGATAAACAGCAATGACTCATTTACATACCTACAGCGATCATGCTACTTCCGCCAAAACCTTGGAGCATTCGGAGAGCCAGAAACACCTGATATGTGGGTGCAAGCGCCATACCGACGCATGATCCCACAAAAATAGCAATAGTGCTGATATACACAGGGCGACGACCCCATTGATCAGACAAAGAGCCCCAGAGAATGGGTGATACACCTTGAAAAATCAAATAGACAGTAACAGTAAGGTTCACCAGCTCA